>CAUYUJ010001447.1:563679-598679 GCA_963575745.1 Prorocentrum cordatum | reverse complement strand
GGGCAATGTTTTGAGCTTGTTTTGACCTTCTGGGTATGTTTGGGGTATGTTTTATTGTCCATCGAAAATCCCCTTTATAAAGGGGGGCACGCCCGACATAACCCTACCCCTACCCCCCACGAGTTCTGAGGGGGAGGGTGGGGTTCAATTCGTTCGGGAGCTCCCGAGCGAAGTGAACCCCACCCTCAGAAACCGTTGGGGTAGGGGTAGGGTTCGCATGTGGCCCCCTATGATGGGATCGGCCACAGGATTTACGCACAGTCAGCCCACACACCGAGGACGGGCAACCTTCCCAAGGGCACCCTTGCATCCTTGCCTCCTCGGTCCATCCATGGCCACTTTCGTCGGCCGCGCCCCGCTCGCAGAACTTCGAGGTGGCCCTCCACTGCCCTTGCCTCCTCAGCGCGCATTCTGATGATTTGGTCTGACTGTACCCCAAACTTGCGGTCTCCGTCGGTGCCAACAAAGGACGTAGCGCGCCCCGCAGATCTACGAAGCAGTCGACGCATTTCGCTTGTAAATCCGACGGGGGAGCCAAGTCTGGGGCGAGTCAACTCCGCGGTCGATCCCCCACTCGAAGAGCGCCCCCTCCCTCAGGCCTCCGACGTGCTGAGAGACGCACTTTGGGGATGTTGCTCTCGCAATGTTCGGCCTCGGGGGGCCCAGCGACCTGGCAGGAAAATCGGGCCAGTGGTGGGGGGGGGGGGGGTCGGGCAGTCCAGGGGCCGCGCACTGCCCCCCCCGCCCCCCCGCCCTGGGGGGGGGGGGGGGGGGGTCGGGCAGTCCAGGGGCCGCGCACTGCCCGCCCGGCCCTCCCCCTCCACTGGACAGCCCGACCCTGTCGGCTGCGCAGGTCCGAAGCCTACTATCCCCAGTCGGCGCTCGTTTGAGCCAGGGCGGCTCCAAAGAGCGTGCGCGCGTGCTGCTGCTCCGGATCCGCACGCGCCTTCGGCGACGTCGGCGAGCTTTTCGTCACCGTTGTCGTCCTCCCTCGTCATTTTTCTTTTTCGCCCTCGTTCCCCCCTTGCACTACACGTCCTCCTCCTCCTCCTCCTCCTCCTCCTCATCCCCCTCTGCTCTTTCTCCCTCCCCTCCTCCCCATCCTCCTTCTCATCCTGATCATCCTGGTCGTCATCCTCCTCTTCCGTCTCATGTTCTTCTCCTGTACCTCCTCATTTCTCTCTCCTTCTCGCCCTCCTCCTCCTCCTCCTCCTCCTCCTCCTCCTCCTCCTCCTCATTCAAATGCTTCTTGTCCTCTTGCTGCTATTCCTCGTCGTTCTCGGAAAATCGTGCCAAGGATTCCCCCACTGCGTACGTGCCCTGGGGCTCTGTCCTTCTTTGGCTTTGTATACGTTGTCCCATGCATATTGTGCATCTTGTGCAGGTGTGCGTTCGTGACGTTTTTCAGTCAGCCGACGCGTCGTCATGACGCGGCTTTCAGTCGGTCAGTCGGTCAGTCAGTCAGTCGCAGCCTGCCCCGCAGCTTATCTTCGGCCTCCAGGGGCCATTCCCCGGCCCTGGGACCGTCAAAAGAGGGCTCGGGATGACAATCCAGTCCCGTGGAAGGGGTCGAGCCTTTTGGGGGACCACGTTGCAAAAAAGATTATCCCGGCAAAGCAACCTAACAGCGATGTGTATAAGCATATCTGGAAGCATTCCCCTTAAGATTCAGGTGAGAATCCAGTTGTAGAATTCTGCTGTTCACGCAGTCGCAGTCGCAGTCGCAGTCGCAATGACAGTCGCAGTGGCAACGGCCTTCGGATCCAATGGAATCCTAAGGACTCCTAAGGATTCCTGAGGATGCTTAACTATGCCTACGGATTCCTAAGCATGCCTACGGATTCCTAAGGATTCCTGAGGATGCTTAACTATGCCTACGGATTCCTAAGGATGCCTACGGATTCCTAAGGATTCCTAGGGATTCCTAAGGATTCCGATATATTCCTACGGATGCCTCAACCTGCCTCAGTTTCAGCCTCAGCCTCAGCCTGCCTCAGCCTCAGCCTGCCTCAGCCTCAGCCTCAGCCTCAGCCTCAGCCTCAGCCTCAGCCCTCGGCTTGCCTCAGCCTCAGCCTCAGCCTGCCTCGGCCTCAGCCTGCCTCGGCCTCAGCCTGCCTCAGCCTCCCCTCCTCCCCCCCCCTTCCCCCCCCGATTCAGCCTCACCTTGTCTCAGCTTCGGCCTGCCTCGGCCTCATCCTCAGCCTCAGCCTCAGTCTCAGCCACAGCCTGCGGTCAGGGTTTCGCCCCAGATGCGTTCTTGATGGCCATTGGGCCGAGAAATTGGCTTCGCAAATGGTCAAACCTGGGGAACAAAACCGGCTTGGTAGAGAAAACCATATCGTCGGATCTCTGGGGCGGGGAGAAGGAAGAGGAGGAGAAGAAGGAGGAAGAGGAACAGGAGGAGGAGGAGGAGGAGGAGGAGGAGGTAGACCCAGATCTCCAAAGTCGACCCACTGAGGACTGGACCCCTTTCCTGGGAGTTGTTTTTTTATGCCGAATCATTGTTTGACGGTTCATGGGCCCAGCGAGTGCCCCTGGAATCAGAATGTTGCCAAAAGGTGTCTTTGGTCCTTCGTGATGTTGTTCATGCCCCAGGTGGGCCTGGGGAGGGGGGGAGGAGCAGGAGGAGGAGGAAGATGAGAAGGAGGAGGAGGAGGAGGAGGAGGAGGAGGAGGAGGAGGAGGAGGACTAGCAGCAACAGGAGCAGCAGGGGCAGGAGCCGAAGCAGGAGGTGCACGCTGGCGATCGGCCGTCGTTTGAAACGTGTGGTTGCTCCTCCTGGGAAGGGGGAGTGCACTGGCCCCTGATCACAGAGCGCGGCGGCCCTGGAGATGCGGCCCGCCTGCGAGGGAGGATGAGGAGGAGGAGGAGGAGGAGGAGGAGGAGGAGGAGGAGGAGGAGGAGGAGGAGGAGGAGGGGGAGGAGGGGCAGGAGGAGGAGGAGGAGGAGGAGCTGAAGAGGGATGAGGAGGGGAAGGAGGAGGAGGAGGAAGAGGAAGAGAACGCGGGGGAGGAGGAGGAGGAGGGGAAGTAGGAAAAGGCGGCGGGAGGGGGAGGGGGAGGGGGAAGAGGACAAGCTACCGTCCCTACCCCTCCCTCCCATCCCTTACCATGGCGTAGACCTCCTCTCTATTTGCGCAATCAGATGTCGTAGCATGGCATTGCATTATATGGCATTGCTTGGTGTTCAAGACTAACGCATAGCATGATATAGCATGGCATGGCGACGCCCCAGAGTGGGGGGGGCCCTTCTGAGGTCTACAGAATCAACGAATCGACACCGAATATGCAATCACTTCCGATGGGTTCTTGAGGGGGGCATTTTTTTCCTTTTTGGAAGGACCGACAACCATGCCTTGTCACGGGATTGGAAATAATGATGCCGGCGCTGCAGCGGGAGCACGATTCGGAACGACCAGAAGCAAGGAGATGAGGCCAGCGCTGCAACGGGAGCACAATTCGGAACGACTGGAAGCGCGGATATGAGGCCAGTGCCTCAGCGAGGGCAGCATTTTGAAAACAAACACTATCGAAAACCCAACTCGCCGACATCCTGTGTGGAAAAACAATACGCGGGGGGCCGCCGAACACTCCGAAACATATTCCGCCACAGACTCAGGGGAGAGAGGAGAGTAGTATTCATGTGGAGTAAGTGTAGAGGAGGAGGAGGAGGAGAAGGAGGAGGAGGACGAGGAGGAAGAGAAACAGGAAGAGGAGAAGGAGGAGGAGGAGGAGGAGGAGGAGAGGAGGAGGAGGAGGAGGAGGGGAGACTGAGTGGAGGAGGAGGTGGAGGCTGTGGAGCAGGAGAAGAGGAAAAGGAGAAGGAGAAGGAGAAAGAGGAGGAGGAGGAGGAGGAGGAGGAGGATGAGGAGGAGGAGGAGGAGGAGGGGGAGGAGGTGACCGAGGATGGAGGAGGAGGAGCAGGAGGAGGAGGAGGAGGAGGAAGGAGGAGGAGGAGGAGGAGAGGAGGAGGGGAGGAGGAGGAGGAGGAGGAGGAGGAGGAGGGGGAGGAGGAGGAGGAGGAAGAAGGGAGGAGCAGAAGGAGGAGGAGGAGGAGGAGGAGGAGGAGGTGAAGGAGGAGCAGGAGGAGGAAAAGGATGAGCAGGCGCAGCAGGAGCAGGAGCAGGAAGACCAAGAGGAGCAAGAGAGGGAGGAGGAGGAGGAGGAGGAGGAGGAGGAGGAGAAGGAGAAGGAGGAGGAGGAGGAGGAGGAGGAGGAGGTGGCATGGCACTGGAAGTAATGACGCCGGCGCTGCCCAATTCGGAACGACCGGAAGCGCGGATATGAGGCCAGCGGCTCAGCGAGAGCAGCTTTTTTTTCAAGCAAACACTATCGAAAACCCAACTCGCCGACATCCTGTGTGGCAAAAACCATAACCTCATGCCCGTGAGAATAAACACTAGGGGATAATAAAGTTCGGGGTTCAGGGAGAGATAATAAAAGTAGCCCAGCAGACCTCAGCATAATCTCGAAGTAAGAGATGATCAAGAGGAGACCAAGTCGAGCACGTTCTGAGACATCCTTGGCGTTTAGTTTTCATAGAGATATCCTCAACAATGGCTTATCTCTCATGAAAATTGTTTTTTGTAAGTGCTCGTGTAGGGTAGCTCATGTGCCTCAATTACCATGGATAATCAACCCCAGAGATAAAAAAAGTTCAGGCGAGCGTGGGGACAGAGAGAAATATAAAAGAAGAAGAATGCAGTAGAATAATAATAAGAAAGAAGAAGAGGAGACTAAGAAGAGGACGAAGAAAGGAAAGATCCAAAGTTCCACATCTACCAATTTTAATTTACAAACGCTTTATGAACATTGATTTGTTTAAGTGCTCGTGTAGGGTAGCTCATGTGCTTCATTCTCCATGGATAATCAACCCCAGGGATAAAAAAGTTCAGGCGAGCGTGAGGACAGATAGAAATATAAAAGAAGAAGAGGAAAGTAGAATAATAATAAGAACATTGCTCGTTTCGTTTGAGTCTGCCTCCCAAAATTATTGGTTTCGCTTGACACATCCTGAAAAAGTGTGATCGCTTCGCTTGATGTTGCTATATCAACATCGCTTGATGTTGCTATCTCAACATAGCGTTTCGAGGTGATAATGAAGTTCGGCCTCAGCGCTCGCCGCCCAATTTGAATTTTGTATAGGGCGACGATAATCAACTCTAAACACTGAAGGGGGGTGGCCCCTTTATTATCATCGGCATGCGGTTACGCGGGGAGGCCGCCGAACACTCCGAAACAGATTCCGCCACAGACTCAGGGGAGAGAGGAGAGTAGCACTCAGATGGGGTAAGTGTAGAGGAGGAGAAGGAGGAGGAGGAGGAGGAGGAGGAGGAGGAGGAGGAGGAGGAGGAGGGCCCTGCCCCGCGGTGCAGGCCGTGGCGGTCGAGGCCCAGGCCCCCGCTGCAACTCTCCGCGCCGCGCTCCCCTCCTGCTGCTGCCCGCGCTGGGGGGCCGCCAGTGCGCGGGCGCAGAGCGCGGGGCCGCGTCCACCTTCCCACCTGCCCTCACTTCCTCCTCCTCTCCTCCCTCCCTCCCTCCTCCTCCTCCTCCTCCTCCTTCACTTCCTCCTCCTCCTCCTCCTCCTTCCCTCCATCCTCCCTCCCATCCTTCCTCCTCCCCACCACCTCCTCCTCCTCCTCCTCCTCCTCCTCCTCCTCCTCCTCCTCATCCTCCTCTGGATGCGCCCGTTTTGAAAGGCAGCGCGTGCTGCGTTGAAAACGGCCGTGCTGACACACGCTGCGTGTTAGCCCGGCACGAGCAGGCCCACATCAGGGCTCGAGGTAAACGTTGCTTCGGCGATGTCGTGCACCGTGTTCGTTGTGGTTTCGCTTCGCAGCAAAGGCTGAACGGAGGCAGAACGCTGGAAAACGCACACAAAACGAACACGGAAAGCACTGTGTAGCTCGAGCCCTGGCCCACGTTCTGGCTTACGTATCTCGCCAGACCTACGTTGCCAGTGTACGTGCCGATTTCTGTGTCAACACACTACGTGTTGGGTGTGGCGTCTCGGGGCAGCTCGGCCTGCGCGTGGTCGGGCATGTTCCTGTGCTCCCCCAGACCCTTTGGACCAGTTCGGGTCATGAAAGAATCACGGCGCGCAGTTTGTGTGTATGTTTGTTGTTGCTGTTGTTGTCATTGTTGCTGTTGTTGATGTTATTGGTGTTGTTGTTATTGTTGTTGTTCTTCTCCTGGGTGACCTTGGGGGCCGCCAAACACCGACTCGGGATGGAAAGCTGGCCCTGGGCAAGGAGTCTAGACCTCTTAGGGGCCCTCGTCATGACATAATTATGACGTCGGGGGTCGGTGATTGTTTCTACCCCATCCTCCTCTATCCTTTCTGTTCCTGTGCCGTGCTCAATGCGCCGCGGAAGGATGAAACCAGACAGTTGCAAATATCTCACGGCTTCCAAGGTACCGGAACACTCATCCGACATGCTTCCCGCCAGCTTTGACTGCCGCCCCCTTCTTTCTGGGGTGTGAAGACCCGGCCTTGAGCGCAGAGTGGTGGACAAGCCCGTTCAGTTTGTCTAGCACAGTAACTGTCTCTTCGTGCTTTCATCGTCGTTCTCCTCCTCCTCGGTCCTCTTCTTGCAGCAACGGATGACAGCGATAACCCATGCAATGAGCAAGTGCACTTCTGAATGGTGAACGAGAGGAAGAAACAGATGCGAGCCGCCAAGGCGACCATCAGTCCGACGCCCCAGCAGGGAGCCAGGGCGTACAATTGGTGGTGTGCCTGGTGCCCCTCGGCCACGGGAGTCTCCTTCCCCCGAGGGTCGCCAGTTCGTGGCATCGCCCAGACGTGTGCCTCCTCTTGTCCCCAAGGCGAGAACCATCGAGGAGCATCCTGGAGCGTCGCGCGAGAGAATGGACGCACGACGTCGAGAAAGGCACGGAGAATCCACGTCCGAGCGACGGCGAGAGCTGCTTGAGCTTGACACGCTGGCACGGGCCGGACAGCGGAGGCTACGAGCCTCCGCCCTGCTCCGCCCTCCCCAGACCCCCGACGTCGTTTTTTTGTTTTCGCAACGTCGGCCCCCAGAGGTCTCGACCCATTCCCCGGGACTTGCTTTTCTTCTTGAGTCGTTTTTCGACGCCCCCGAGGCTGGACGAGGGCCCCCCGAGGCCGAAATTTGCCAAAAGCCTCCCGTCCTGATTTTTTCAACGACGCGATCCTGCCTGGGGCGGAGGCCACGAGCCTCCGCCCTCCTCGGCCCCATCGGCTCCGCCTCCGAGTCCGTTGACAGCGCCCGCGGGTTCTCCTCGGCCAGCTCAGTCGTGCGCGAGCTGGCCACGCCCTGCGCTGCCCTGCGCGTGACCCGGAAGCGGCGCGAGCCTCTGGACAAATCCGTAAGGGCTTCGCCCCCTGCCGCCGGCCCCCTCTCTCGGAGAATGGGCCATGGAAGAGCTAAGTCATGAGGCCTTGGCGCTGTCGTGAAGCAGTATCGAAACTTCATGCGAAGCCGATTCGCAATCAGCAAAACCAACTGATCACAAGAGGGGTTACCACACCTGGCGATTGGTAAGACGTGTATGGTTTACGGGCTTGGTTACCACACCTTGCGATTAAAGGGCCGAGGGAGTTCTCGCAGTTTGGGTTACCACGCCTTGCGATGGATGTGCGTGAAGGGTGGCACCGAATTTCAGAAATGTGGCAAATCCCATGTGTTTTTGGACCCTGACCCCGCGGATCTGCGTGAGGGGTGGCACCGAATTTCAGAAATGTGGCAAATCCCTTGTGTTTTTGGACCCTGACCCCGCGGATCTGCGTGAGGGGTGGCACCGAATTTCAGAAATGTGCAAATCCCATGTGTTTTTGGACCCTGACCCCGCGGATCTGCGTGAGGGGTGGCACCGAATTTCAGAAATGTGGCAAATCCCTTGTGTTTTTGGACCCTGACCCCGCGGATCTGCGTGAGGGGTGGCACCGAATTTCAGAAATGTGGCAAATCCCTGTGTTTTTGGACCCTGACCCCGCGGATCTGCGTGAGGGGTGGCACCGAATTTCAGAAATGTGGCAAATCCCTTGTGTTTTTGGACCCTGACCCCGCGGATCTGCGTGAGGGGTGGCACCGAATTTCAGAAATGTGGCAAATCCCTTGTGTTTTTGGACCCTGACCCCGCGGATCTGCGTGAGGGGTGGCACCGACTTTCAGAAATGTGGCAAATCCCTTGTGTTTTTGGACCCTGACCCCGCGGATCTGCGTGAGGGGTGTCGATTTCGAGCCCCCCCAGCAATTCAGACAACGCGCCCAGGGGGTGCTAAAAAATATAGTTTGGGCCTCCCTCCCCTTGCGCGGTCAATCAACTAGTTACAGTAACCAGCAAGAAGCAGAACTGTAACACTGGAAACTACAAACTACAACTGGTACAGGAAACTGCGAATCACGGGCCTACAGCCTGGTGGCCCCACAAGGGGGCCGGCGGATTTACAGGTATTCTTGGCTTCCCAGACCCAATCAACTTTTTGGCGCCTTCCTACTTCCAGGACCGACTGGTTTCCTTCGTCCCTCCTCTCCAGGGGGCGGGCGGAAGCCCAGTCTACTTCACACGCCTTCCTGCTTCCTGTTTCTAGCCACTTCTTCTGACCTGCGTGCTATCCAAAATATTTTGGGGGCGCGTAATGGGGGTGCGATAATGGGGGGGGGGGGGGCAGCGAGGGCTGCAGAAAAGAGGGGGCATGCAGGGCCAGAAAGGGGCACCTTTCTCCCGCCTTTCCCCCCCCCCTTTCCCGCCCCCCCCCACCAGTTCGCGCCGAAAGCTAAGCTCCAGTTCTTGTATGACTCCGTCACTGACACCATATGGCCCATTCCCCATTCCTGCTCCGGATGCCTCCACCTCCTCCTCGAGGGTGCGCTCTGCTCCCTCCCGGGTGTGGCCCGGGCCGAGGGGCGGAGTCTGCCTTATATCTCGGCCTCGGGGGGATTTTGCCTGGCCCGGGGGCCGCCAACAGGCGACTCGGGATGCAGAAGTTGTCTTAGGGAAGGGGTCCAGATCTCTAGGGGACGACCTTGCGCGAACAGAGCACGACGTGGAAGGTCTGAGGAGGGACGGGGGTTCGAAGTCTTTCTGGCGTCTTCGTATGCTCCTGGAGGTTCTCCTGCCGCGGGATGCGTTCCAGCAGCTGCCCCTCGTCGAGAGACGTATCGAGAGGTACCCGGATCGTCCCAAGCGGCCGCCAGAGGCCAGGATGAGGTGACCCGAGAGCCGCACGAAGGGAGTCGTGTTTCACGTAAGAACTTCCCCTCGCCTTAGTGGCCATTTGTGCGCGGCCCCCGGAGGCTGCTGCTGCTGCTGCTCCTCCTCCTGCCCTCCTCCTCCTCCTCCTCCTCCTCCTCCTCCTCCTCCTCCTCCTGCTCCTCCTCCTCCTCCTCCTCCTGAGCTTCGAAGAATGATGAAGAGGAGAAGGCAGAGGAGGAGGAGGAGGAGGAGGAGGGAGGAGGAGGAGGGAGGAGGAGGAGGGAGGAGGAGGAGGAGGAGGGGCAGATGCCCAAGGCCAAGCAGAGATATCGCCGTTCGCGTCGCGTCGCCTGCGATCGGCCTGCCGCGCACCAGAGGTCGCCCTCGACCTGCAGGATCGCTCCTGCGCGCGGCTGGCGCGCGGGCGTTCCAGGGAAGGTCTCCGCGCAGGAAGCAGGGCCGCGAGTGAAGACGACGTCGTTACATCGTTTCGGACTGTGCTGCCAGGTGCTTCGATGGAGGCTCTCGTTGCCACGGCTCGTTCTTTTTTGTCCGAGCTTGTCATTACCAGTATCTTCCTTCTCGTCCTCCTCCCTCCCCTCCACCACTTCCATGTTTGAGTATCCTCCTTGTTTCGCCCCCCTTCGCGTCCCCCTTCTCCTCCCCCTTTCCTCCTCATCCGTCTTCTCCTCCTCCTCCTCCTCCTCCTCCTCCTCCTCATCCGTCTCCTCCTCCTCCTCATCCGTCTCCTCCTCCTCCTCTTTCTCCTCTTCATCCTCCTCCTCCTCGCCCGTGTCATCCGTGTCATCGTCTTCGCACTCCTCGCCCTTCTCCCCCCCCCATTTCCCCCTGCTCCCGAGTTCGCCTCCGCGCCCAGGCGCCCGCCGCGAAAAGCAAGAAGTCCAAGGCGAAGGCGGCGAAGCCCGAGGAGCCCCTCTCCGCCCCCTGCTCCAGGGGGGGGGGGGCGTTGGGGCAGAGCAGATTGGAGGGAAGGTCGGTCGGTCGGACTCGGCATTGCCGGAGTCTGCGTGCCGTCTTGCCCCGAAGACTCACCCCGAGAACCATGGGGGGGAGGGTACACCTGGAGCTACTGCCCCCCCTTCTCGGCGAAGGGCGACCCCGCCCAGAGTTCCAGGCGGCCCAGCGCACAGAAACGAAGGGGCGGCGGAAGGCGGGAGGCGCTGGAATCGGCGGTGCGGAGACCAAGGACAGAGTGCAGCCTGCCCGGAGGCGATGTGACAGAGAAGCGCAGGCATGGGTGCAGAGAGTGAGGGAGGGAGAGGCGAAGCGGGGTTACGTTCGAGGGGCGGGGAGGGAGGGGAAGGAGGGAGGGAGTGAGGAGGGAGGGCGGGGAAGGAGGGAGTGAGGAGGGAGGGGGAGGAGGGAGTGAGGAAGGAGGGAGGGAGGGAGGGGAAGGAGGGAGGGAGTGAGGAGGGAGGGAGTGGGGAGGGGCAGCGCGGCTATGTGGCTGGGAGCTGGAAGGGGCAGCGCGGCTATGCGGCAGACCCCGAGCCGCGCTGGCCAGGTCGGACGAGGCAGCGGGCCCCCGGCCACTCCCACGGTCCGCCCCAGGACAGGAACACAACCGCTGGCGCAGCTGGACGTTGCAAGTTCTGCGCGCTCCCACCGGGCGCACGGAGGCCGCTCGTGCGCAGTCCTGTCCCCGACGGTCCTGCGGGGGGATACCACGGAGCGCGCAGTCAGGCGGATTGGGTTTTGTTTGTCCTCGCGCGGCGCTCCAGCGAGAGCACCATTCACCCCTTCAGCGCGCGGCCAAATGGCTGCTTGGAGTGGCACGCGCCGCGCCGAAGCAGCAGTGCCGCTTCACGCGACATCGGCGCGGCGCTCTTTGGCCTCGAGTAGCATTTGGCCCGCTCGCACGTGCCCCCCATATGGCTGTCCGACAACTCGACCGGCGCGCAGCGTGCGCTGCACCAGATCCGAAAAGCCACACTCATACCTGCAATCTGCACGGAGGTTGAGCGAGGGCGACGGTGCGCCCGCTCGCGCACCGCCCCGAACTCATCCGCGCCGCGCTCCAGCGAGAGCGCCGATTTCACGCGAAGCCTGCGCGGAACGGTGGTGAGAGCTGCACGTCGCCCGCTCGCCCGCGATCCCTCTGTCGACGCCCTGGCGATCGCACAGCGTGCCCCCGGGCCCGAGCGTGAGCACACCTCTCAGGACAAGTGAGCGTGGCGCCGGGGCGGAGTATTTCGCGCCCCGTGCGCGGTGCGCGGCGCATCCCGTCACCGGCGCGCATGTTGCAAGTTCGATTGCGAAGCGTCCGTGCAACAGAAAAAAACGACGTCGTATCGTTTCAGACTGGTCGGATGGAAGGCTCGGGATTGGGGGCTACCGGCCACCCTGTGACTACAAAGCGGCAGGCGCTAAGGATACGGCCGTGGGTACGACTTCGAGCACGCGTGGATTATGAGTGCGCGAGGCTCTGCGGCAAAGGAGGAGGACAAATACGGACGAGGTTACCTTCTCCTTCTCGCCATTTCCCTGTCTCGCACTCTTCCTTCCCCGTGCTCAGTACTCCCCCTCCCCATCTCTCCGTCTTCCCCCCTCCTCCTGACCCTCCACCCCGATTCACTCCGTAGCCGTTTCGGTTCATGTCCGTAGCGAGAGGTTCAGGACGCAAATTTCGGCAGGTTGAGAGACGGCCCCTCCACTTTTGCCAGGAGCCCCTGGCCCACACATTTAATTTCCGGCTATTGCACTGGGGGTGCACCCCATCGCCAGGCACCTCTCAGTCTCGTGCGACTGGGCAAGGAGGCTACATCGCCTGCCGCAGGAGATCCCGTGGCGAGATGCGCAGGACTATTGAGCTCCGCGCGACTGAGCACCTCAGCGCGTAGGAGGTTCTCAGCCACCCACAGCGCCCCAGGCAAGTGGCAGTGGGGGCCACCCTCCGCCCGCGGTGGCCCCGCCACGCAAGGCCTCCCCGCTTCAGCGGGCGGGAGATCGCCAGAGCAGAGGAGTGTTGACGGAGGACCTCGGGGGACAGCTTCGAGAGTTGCTCGGTCCCGAGAGGGCAGGTTGTCAGGATCCCGCTCGAGGATAATCCGGCAGATCTGCGCGCAAGTTTATCGAACAGGCCGAAGCGGACTCCGGCGGCCCAGGGGTCTACGACAATCTGAGCGCCAAGGCGTTGACCATGGATTCTCTTCAGGCTTCTTCTGATGCGGAGCACGTGGTCCCAGATGGCAGCCTGGCGCTCGGGATCCAAGCCTCCCCTACGGCTCAGACGGCTGAGGGAGGAAGGGGGGGGCATCAGGAGGAGGAGGGGGAGGGAAGGAGGAGGAGGAGGAGGAGGAGGAGGAGGAGGTGGAGAAGGGAAAGAGGAAGAGGGGGAGGAGGAGGAGGAGGAGGAGGAGGAGGAGGAGGAGGAGGAGACGCTGCTGTCCCCGCCGGCGAAGATCGCCAGTGGTTTGTTGGAGGCCGCGCGCTCTGGGAGCTTCCTGTGCCATAGATTGTCTGGCGCGTCTCCTTCTTCTCCACCACTTGTGGCGAGCGTGCTACCCCTGCCAAGCAGCGCCCAACGCCGCCGAGGGACGTGCCAACGGCAGGAATCCTCTCTCACTGGCGCGGGCAAGGAACAAATCCGACGCGTTCGCGAGGCTTGTGCACCCCAGCAGGTCTCACAAGCTGGGGCCTCATCGTTTCCCTGGTCGGGAGGCGTGGGAGCTGTTTGGAGGTCGGTTCGGGGAGAAGTTGGACGTGGAGGCCCCAGTTTGGGTCGGAATGGCTTTCCCGATCCAGGCTTGTGAACCGCACCAGTTCTTTGCATGGCAGCTTTCGCTTCGGCCTCAATGGAGAGCGTGCCCGGGCCCTTGGCCAGCTTGCCAGTTCTAGGGTTTGGGCCGGCTCCGAGGACGAGTGTTTTTAGGGGGTGCCTTGTCGGGGACCCTGGGACGGGGATGAAACGCGCTTTGCGGGATGACGAGAGTACCTCTCATGCGCTCTTTCCTGGACTGTCCTGTCCTCTTCCTCGTCTCCCTCATGGGCGTCGAATCCTCCCCCCTCCCTTTTGCATTCTCGTTTTTCTTGTTCCTTCTCCTTGTTTTCCTTCTCGTCCTTGTCCGCCTCCCTCCTGCCTGCTGCCGTCTCCTTCTCCCCCTCCCTCCGACCCTTCTCGGGGTGGGAGGCGGCCGTAAGAGGGGAAGGAGGAGGAGGAGGAGAAGGAGGAGGAGGAGGAAGAGGGGGAGGAGGAGGAGGAGGAGGAGGAGAAGGACGAGGAGGAGGAGAAACAATAATAACATTGTTATGAATAATACAAGTATTCACATTAATAATCATACTAATACTAATAGCCATCAGACTAATAAACATAATCACAACTATTAATGATAACATGACGATTCATACTACTACTAATAATAATAAGAAGAAGAAGAAAACGGGAGGACGAAGGAGGACGAAGAGGGAGGATGACAGGGATCAGGAGGAGATGGGGGAGATCCGTGAGAAAGAGGAGAAGGGGGAAGAAGTCTGAGGAGGAGAAGGGAAGACGACGAGGATCCTTCAGCTGTGCACTCAACACATTCGGTCAAAGGGTTAGCGCACATGGTGGGAAGTTGGGAGGAGGATGCGGATCGAACTAAAAAAAGGCACACGCACGTTCGGAGGCCCTCGTGTATTGCGAAGGCCTTGCGGCCGGCGCCGCCGACCCTGACGATGGCAACGAGGATCGTGGCGCCCAGGCGGCTGCCTCGTGCGGGCCTCGGCCCGGGGAGGGGGCAGCGCCCGGCTGCGGACAAGGTTGAACAGGGCGCTCTCGTGCTATCGGAGAGGGAAGGATCGTGGCGCCCAGGCGGACGCCCCGTGCGGGCCCCGGCCCGGGGAGGGGACGGCGCCCAGCTGCGGACAAGGTTCAACAGGGCGCTCTCGTGCTATCGGAGAGGAAAGGATCGTGGCGCCCCCGGCGGCTGTCTCGTGCAGGCCCCGGCCTGGGGAGGGGACGGCGCCCGGCTGCGGGCAAGATGTAACAGGGCGCTCTCGTATTAAATGCTGTCCGTCGGGCCGGTTCGTCAGGCCTTCCACTCTGGGGCGGCCCGTCTCGGGCTCACGCGAACGCCCCAGTCCTCAACCAGCGCGTGCTGTTTGTCAGGCCTGGTTTTGGGGTCCGCGCTCGAACTTCCTCCTGTAGAGGGACGCGCCGGACTTAGAGTAGAGCAAACTTAGAATGCAGGACTTCTAATTGAGGATTTTGTATTAAAGCGAAAAATAATCGTTGGTGGGTCCAGGCTCGAAGTTTGGGGTCGGGTCGCGTCTGCTGCTTTGTCACCGTGCCCTCCTGACGTTTCGTCGTACATTGATGGTTGTTGCCCTCCGCTCTCGGCACAGTGTGACCCAAGGGCGGACCCTTGCACGCAGAAGCCCCAGGCAGAGGAGGAGGCGGGGGTCGTCTGGGCACCCGTCCTGAGAGCCTCTGAGGCCGTGTTGGAGGCGTTTTGGGCTGTCTTAGCGCCCTCTGGGGCTGTTTTGGGAACCTCTTCGAGGGCTCTGGGGTTGTCCTGGGGCGATGTTGGAGGCGTCCTGGGCCATCTCGGAGCGTCGGGAAGCAGGAGGGGCCAGAACGCCAACATTTTTCAAACATGAACGGCGAATTATTGAATGTACCACTGTTTGGGTCAGTCTGCAGGCTTCCTGGGCGGTTTAGAAACCGTCAAGGCGCGACGGACAAAGCGTTCGACGATTCGGGGCCCTCCTGGAAGATCTTGAAGACCTCTTGAAAGTAATTTTGGCGTTGGTTGGGTTTTGGTGGGGTTCTGGGACCCCCGGGGGGCCTCGTATGTGACCCCCCCCCCGCCCCAGGAGCCCCCCCAGAACCCCCCCAGCCCCCCCCCCCCAATAGAAGGAGTTACCCTTCGACTCAAATACGACGTTGCACAATTTCGTTTGGGCTGGCGCGCGGGGGGGAAAGGGGTGAAGCGGCGACGGGCCCATGAAAACGGAGACGAATAAAACGGACAAGCCCCTCACACATGCCGACAGGGTCGGCGGATGACGGGAAGCGTCTTCGAGGTACGAGAAGCGAGCTGGACGTCCTGATCCAATGTGCATCATACCTAATCATCTCTTAGTTATGGAGGGTAGCTGATTGCATTTGCTTTTTCGTTAGCGGATGCCCCCCCAAAGCGATTTTGTTCGAGTCATCCCCACAACAATGAGATCTCCGCGACATCGTGCTTTACAGAAACAAGCGTTTCGCCCGAGACATCATCGGAACAAAAAAACGGATCGCCGCGAAATCCACTCATCCGTAGAAAGTTGCGTTTCGCTGGAGACATCATCACAACAATGACATGTCCCCGGAGGTGTCTTACTGGCGCTTATGAAAAGAAACTGCGTTTTCGCTAGGGACATTCTCAGAACATGCTCGGCGGCACGGCGGACCAGATACAAGAGCACGGCAGAACATTTGCGTATCGCTGGGGACACCCTCGCAACAAATGTTTTCAACATCGTCTTGACATCGTTCTTGAAGTGCTTCAAGAGAAACAAGTCTCAAAAAGCACTTCAACATGGCTCCAATAGCGCCCTGACGACCGCCGAAAATGAAAATTTCGTTAGGGTCCCCCTCAAAACATGAAAACATACAACCGCATCGTTTTGAAACCTGCTATTCGAACCTCGTCTTGGGATCGTTTTTGAAAAGGATTCCAGACGATCCAAACCAGGCTTGTACACATGACGATTTCGCTAGGGACGTCCTCCACACAGAGATGCGAATGGCATCATATTGACATGTTTTTGATGGCGCCGAAGCAGCCCCAAACGAGCCCCTAACGAGGCCCAAAATGACCCCAAGGGCGCCCTCAAGGCCCCTCAAGTTTAGCATTTCGCTCGAGACGTCCTGATCAAACTGAGTTGTTCGCAACACCGCCTTTTACAAAAACAAGCATTTCTCCTGAGACATCCGCCATGAAATGAACACCGAGAATTTAACAAACGTGCGGAAATTGGGATCCCGCGTGATACATCTTCGAACAATGAGATGCTCAAAAGGCTGATTTAAGATCATGCGTGTTAACACTGAGCTTTTCGCTTGAGATATCTTCAGAACATGGGCCGGATCACGGCAGCCCAACACGCAGAAACACGGAACAACGCGCGTTAGCACGGCAGAAACACATGAGCATGGCAGAACCGAAAGAACACAAAGAACACTCCGTAGCCATTTTGGCTCAAGGCCATGGAGCACCCGACGACCGCGAGTCGTCCGCGGCGTTCCGAGCGCGAGGGGCTCCCCGCTTTGGGCCAGTACACTTTTTTGTTGTGCTCCCTGCTTTCGCAGCGCGGAGGCGCGACCTGTCGGCCAGCGTGCCTGCAGCCATGGCGCGCTCCTCGCGTGGCGGTAGCTGTGGCAAACGCAGCAGGCCCTACTGGATGTGCAGCTGCGGAGGTTGGAACTGGGACTGGCGATCCACTTGCCTCAGCTGTGAGTATGCAGCGCCGCCCCGGGCTCTGGGTTCGCCCCTCGTCATGGCGAAGCCCGAGGCCGACAAGGACGGATGGGTGGACCAGCCACGTGGGCGCCGAGCCCAACGGCAGGCCCGCGGCGCAGCCTCGCGGGCGGCTTCCGCCAAGTCGCAGACCTCGGCTTCTGCAGACAGCGGGGCGCCAAGCGGCGGTGGAGTCACGGCGATCGAAAGACTGCAGGCGACGGCCGAGCAGCTGGAGGCGCTGCAGGCTGGGCCGCCCGATGGCGTGGACAGCTGCTTCACCAACGTCGTGGCCAGCCAGCTGGAGGCGAAGCGGGCAGAGCTGGCCAGGGCCCAGCGGGCGGCAGCGGAGCAGAAGGCCTCCACCATGCCGCGGTCGACACTGCTGCACAAGGAGGCCAGCGCCATCGGCAAGGCTGAGAAGCGGCTCCGCACGGCCCGCCAGGTCCTGGAGCAGAAGCAGGTGGCGCGCGACCTCGCGGAGGCCCAGCTCCAATTGGCCCAGGAGGAGCTCGCGGAGCTCGACGGCGCGGTTGAGGAGGTCAGCAGGGCGCTCCAGGTCCTCGAGGAAGCAGCCCGCAAGGAGGCAGAGGCGCGGCAGCGCCAGCGCGCAGCTGAGTGGGCATGGGCCAGCCAGGTGCCAGGGCTCCTCACGCAGCTGGACAAGCTGCCAGAGGCCTGGGCCTCCAGCAACTTCGAGGTCGCCTGGGCAGCCATCCGCGCCCAGATGGAGGCGGTGCGAGCGCAGCTCGCTGGGCC
Organism: Prorocentrum cordatum; assembly: GCA_963575745.1. Classification (NCBI taxonomy): domain Eukaryota; class Dinophyceae; order Prorocentrales; family Prorocentraceae; genus Prorocentrum; species Prorocentrum cordatum. The sequence goes on along the minus strand of CAUYUJ010001447.1, from coordinate 581,287 downwards.
CCCGTTGGCCCCCAAGCGAGCACCGCGGGCCGAGTCCTGCTCCATGGGCGAGATCAGCAGCGACGAAGGCAACCTCACAGGCAGCAGCGGCCCCTGGCAGCCGCAGCCCGCAGTGGAGCGCGGCCAAGCAGAGCGGCATGGCAGCGCGCTTGGCGAGTGGCCGCAGGTGGCCCAGGCTTGCAAGCGGGAGCTGGCTGCCGAGGCTGCGGACCTGGCCCCTCTGGCTGCTCGTCCTGCTGGCCGAGCCGCTGGGAGCCGCGTCGGAGGAGCACAGCCAGGGCAGGCGAGCGCTTAGCGAGGCCAGCACTGCGGGACCACGCCAGCATGGCGGCAGCAGCGCAGAGGTAGCTTGCTTTGGCAGCAAGCGGCTCCACGCCCTCGGGAAAGCGCCCGCCCCACCGGCACCTGGGCAGGCCACTGAGGCGGCGCAGTGCGTCAGTGGAGGGCTGGAGGCACTCGGGGCCTCGCCCATCGATGAGACGGGGCGGCCCCTGGCGCGGATCGGCTGCACTTCAAGTCGGAGCGGTGCAGGGTCGCGGAGCTCGGGGACGAGGTCGATCCCATGTTCCTCAGGCCTCGGGCGCTGGGCATTGTGGCTGACCTGGATGCTCGGCAGGCCTCCGACCGCCATGAGTTGCGGAAGCTCAGCCGCGCACCCCTCTCGCCTTGGCCGCTGTTCGGCGGCGCCATCGGACAGTTGCTTGGGCCAGGTAACGAGCCGAGTGTGAGGGAGCGGCGCGCGCGAGGCGCCTACATCTCCAACGCGCGGAGCAGGATCATCAACGCCAAGCTGTACCTCGATGGCTCGGCGCTCGAACCGCAATTCGGAGCCCTGCGCCTCGCTGGCTGGGCCATTGTGCAGCGCGACGACGACGGTGGCATGGTCGCAGGAGTGGTCGGCCCCGTCAGGCGGGACCTCGGCCCGCAGCAGGCGGCCAAGGACGGCGAGGACCTCGCTGTCTGGATGCTCGTCAACTATGCGGGGCCACCGGTGGAAGGGGGTCAACATCGACCGCAGCGCCACCGTGGCCCGCCTGCGGGGAAGGCGCGCGCTCGCCACGGCGCCCAGCAGGACCAAGGCTCACCTGAGGAGCAGGATCCTGGCAGCCTTCGAGCCAGGTGTTTTCGAGGTGAAGAAGGTGCCAGCCCGCTGCGCGAGGCAGGCATTTCTCGACGGCTCCCTGACGGAGACTCAGAGGGGCGGCAAGGCGCACGCAGACCGCCTAGCCAGAATGGGAGCCCAGGTGCATGTTTCAGACAGGCAGACGGGTGGCGAGCACCACGCGCAGGCGGCGATGGCGTGGGAGCGAGGGCGCTGGATCCGTCAGGCCGCCATCGTCTGGCAAGGCAGCGAGGCCGAGGATTGCGAAGGGATCCTTCCTGCTGCTGAGCGGCTTCAGGTGCGTTCCGCGGCCGCCGAGACGTCCCAGGCGGCGGAGGAGGCCGCGGGCGCTGGGGCTCTGGTCAAGTGGTCACGCCTGGAAAGCGCCCGCTCGACGGGCAGCAGTTCTGCCGCCATCTCGGTCAGCGCTATCGCCTTCAGCATCCTGGGGCACGCCCTGACCGATGCCTGTATGGGGGAAGGCAAGGACACCCAGGAGATCGTGGCCTGCTCCAAGTGCGGCGCCAAAATGGTGCTGGGAGGCCGCTCGGGGGTGACGCCTTGCCTCAGAGAGCGGCGTCCAGGCGACAAGACAGACAAGTCAGGCAGGAGCCAGCGCAGCATGTGGCCGCTGGCACTCCATCCTGGAGGCAGGCCACGAGCTGCAAGGCAGAGGCTGAAGGGAGAAGGCATCGCTGCGTTGCGTTCGCAAGGGCCGGGGCCAGGGCGTGCCCAGGAGCGGTGCCTGGAGTGGCTCGGCATCGCAGCGGAGCTAGCTGTCGGCGCTTTGTCCGCTGCGAGCTGTGCGGGCAGCGCTCCAGCGGCCGCCGCAGCGCCTGCGGCCGCCTCGGGCAGCCAGAGCAAGACCCCTGCGGCTGCGCCCGCAGCGGCCGCCGCCGCCAGCCAACCCCCGCAGCGTCCGACTGCGACGAGAGCTGGGCTCCTCGGCGCCTTCAGGATCACCGAGGAGGAGCTCTCCGCCGCGGCCAGCGCAGCGGTCGACGCCCTGGAGGGCCGCAGGGTGAGCCGCCGTCTGGCGCGCCGCGGCGCTCAGTCCGTGAGTGAGTGGAAGGTAAGCATCTTTGAGGCTCACGCATGCTGCTCTCTGTAGGGAGTAGGCGCCCGTAGCCCTCGGTGCTTGTTGGGACTCGTCGTCTCTCGAGAACGTGGGCCCCGTCTGGCCCTGTCCGTCTTTTTTGTTTGGCACCCCATCTTGCCTTGCAGGCACCGTCTTTAACTTTAACGTTAACCGGAAGAACACATGGGAGCACGGCAGAACAAATAGTAGCACAGCATAACATACAGGAGCACGTACGAACACACAGGAGCACGAGGATAGGAGCACGGCAAAACAAACAGGAGCACGGCAGAACACGCACTTGCACGGCAGAGCACGCAGAACACACCGTAGCCATGTTGGCTCAAGGCCATGGAATACCCGACGACCGCAAGTCGTCCGCGGCGTTTCGGGCGCGAGGGTCTCCTAGCTTTGGGCCAGTGCACTTCTTTGTTGTGCTCCCAGCATGCACGGCGCGGAGGCGCGACCAGTCGGCCAGCTCGGCAGGGGCCACGGCGCGCTCCCCACGTGGCAGCGGCGGGAGCAACAGGCGCAGCGGGTCTTACTGGATGCGCAGCTGCGGTGAGTGGAACTGGGGATGGCGCACCGCGTGCCTCGGCTGTGGGTGCGCTGCGCCGCCCTGGGCGTTGGAGTCAGCGGCCGCCAAGGCGAAGCCCCAGGCTGACAAGGATGGCTGGGTGGATCAGCCGCGAGGACGCCGCGCCCAGCGGCGCGCCCGCAGTGCTGCCGCGAGCGCGGCCTCCACCAAGTCGCGGGCCTCGGCGACAGCAGCCAGCGGCACGCCCAGCGGCAGCGGCACCACGGCGATCGAGAGGTTGCAGGCGACAGTCGAGCAGCTGGAAGCGCTGCACACCGAGCCGCCCGACGGGGTCGACAGCTGGTTCACCGACGTCGTCGGCAGCCAGCAGGAGGCCAAGCGCACTGAGCTGTTCGAGGCGCAACGGGCAGCAGCGGAGCAGGAGGCGTCCTCCCTGCCGCTGTCGACTCAGCTCCACAAGGAGGCGACCGCCATCGGCAAGGCTGAGAAGCGGCTCCGAGCGGCACGCCAGGGCCTGGAGCAGAAGCAGGCGGCGCAAGACATCGCCGAGGCCCAGCTTCATAAGGCCCAGGAGGAGCTGGCGATGCTCGACGCAGATGTGGAGGAGGCCAGCCGCGCACTCCAGGCCCTCGAGGAAGCAGCCCGCGAGGAGGCAGAGGCGCAGCAGCGCCAGCGCGCCGCTGAATGGGCAGGAGCCAGCCAGGTTCCAGGGCTCCTCATGCAGTTGGACAAGCTAGCCGAGGCCTGGGGCTCTAGCAACTTCGAGGTGGCGTGGGCAGCCATCCGTGCCCAGGTGGAAGCAGTGCGAGCGCTGCTCGCAGAGGTCCCTGCAGGCCCGAAGAGAGCGCCCTGGGCTGAGTCCTGCCCCATGGACGACTTCAGCAGCGAGGAAGGCGACCACGCAGGCGGCAGCAGGCCCTGGCAGCCGCAATGTGCCGCAGAGCGCGGCCAGGCCGAGCGGCACGGCGGCGCGCTCGGCGAGTGGCCGAAGGTCGCCCAGGCCTGCAAGCGGGAGCTGGCGGCCGAGGCTGCTGACCTGGGCCCTCTTGCTGCTAGCCAAGGCAGTCCTGCGCGTAGCCTCGCCAGGGCGGCAGGGCCGAGGCAGCAGGCGGACGGTGGCGCCGAGGCAGCCCGCATCGGCGGCAAGCGGCCCCGAGGCCTCGGGAGCGCGCAGGCCCCACCGACGCCAGGCAGAGCAGCGACGCCAGCTCAGGACGTCCGCTGGAGGCTTGAGGTGCTCGGGATCAACGGCAACATCAGGAGGAGATGGGTGGAGGCGTTCGAGGCCTTCGTCATTCCGCTGGGGGAAGCCAGCGGAGCGGCGGACCGCTGTTGGGACACGGCCTTCCTCCACACGTCGGTGCCCACGGACAAGGAGAGCCTGCTGATGCATACAGGCGGCGTCGCCGCCCTGGTTCGCAGCGGCCTGCAGGCAGTGGAGCGTGCCTGGCAAGTCCCGAGCGACCTCAAGCTTCGCATGATTGGAGCGACGGTCTCCGCCGCGTCAGGCCTGCAGCAGCTGGCCCGCTCGCTGCATCGGCAGGATGCCCTGGGGCCCAAGGGCGTCGACCTCTGCATATCCACCGCCTGCTGCGACACGGTGCTCTCGGCGAGCCTGCCCTGGTCGACGCATGGCGACTTCAGCACGGAGCCAGGAGCGCTGCAGGAGAGAATGATGCTTCTGGATGTGAGATCAGATGCCGTGGTGCAGGCGCCGGTCGGCCCAGGGCCTCTCCCCGATCTCAGCGCCGCAGCATGCCGACCCTGCAAAGGCGCTGCAGTCCAGGTACACCGCCGCGTGGGGTGCACTCGCTGGCAGGTGGAGTCCTGCTGTTGGCCCTGAGGGCCTTAGACGAAGCAGCTCGCCAGTGGGTCATGATCGTTGGGGGCACCTTGGTTGGGATCCACGGCACCGACGTCGGCGACCTGTCTAGGGGCCTTGATCGGTCCGAAGGGCCCAAGGTTGGCCTAAGGCCCCCCTGCGCCGCGGCCAAGCGAGGTTCCGCCACCGGCGCTCGGGCCGCACCCACGCCATTCGCCAGGCCCTCGGCGTCGCGCTCCAGGGGCCCACAGCGGACTGGACGCAGCGGTCGCAGCCCATGCGCGAGGCCTGGTACGTTCGGCGGGTGGAGCGCCTGTCTGGCGTTGCGGAGGCGGCCGCCGCCGTAGCCTGCGAGGGCGACGAGGGCGAAGCCCACGAGCTCTGCAACAGCGACGTGGGGCGACCGCATTGGCCAAGCTGGTGCGCATGGGCGCCCAGAGGCCCCTGCAGTGCTGCAGCAGTGCCTCGCGGGCCCCCAGAGGCGCGACGGCAGCAAGTGCTCGGCGTCCTGGAGCAGAGCTGTGGCCAAGGAGGCTGTCTAGAAGGGCGGCAGGATCGCCCGCAGGCCTGCCAAGGCCGCGCCGCCCCCGCAGATGGAAGACCCTGACGCTGGCGGGCCTGTGGCTGGCCTGCTGGCAGTTGGGCAGCTGGAGGCCAGCTGGCAAGCCTGGCGGCAGCAGGAAGGCGGCAGAGCAGGAGCAGGAGCCGGATGCTGGGATGTCCAAGGTTGGACACGGCAGGCCCTCAGCCTGGAGATGCCGCAGGCGGTGCGCAAGCGCGACTCGCCGACGGCGGGCATTGACGCCGAGCAGCCCACCGTGTTGGGCGCAGGGCTCTTCGACGCGCCTGACGTCCACGTGGGGGAGATCGCGGCATGCTCCAAGGGCGGCGCCCGCATGGTGCTGGGAAGCTGCTCGGGGGCGGCGCCTAGCTTCAAGGAGCGGCACCCAGACGACAAGACAGACAAGTCTGGCAGGAACCAGCGCAGCGTGTGGCTGCGGGCACTCCATCCTGGAGGCAGGCCACGAGCTGGCAGGCGGAACGTGAAGGGAGAAAGCATCCCAACGCGGCATGCCCAGGGGTGGTGCCTGGAGTGGCTCGGCATCGCAGCGGGGCCAGCTGTCGGCGCTGTGACCGCGGCGAGCGGTGCGGGCAGCGCTTCGGCGGCCGCCGCTGCGTCTGCGGCCGCCGCACCAGCCCGAGCTTGGCCCCTGCGGCTGCGCCCGCGGCAGCGGCCGCTGCTAGCCAGCCCCATCGGAGTCCTGCTACGGCAAGAGCTGGGCCCCTCGGCGCCCTCAGGATCACCGAGGAGGAGCTCTCTGCCGCGGCCAGCGCAGCGGCTGACGCCCTGGAGGGCCGCAGGGTAAGCCGCCGTTTGGCGCGCCGCGGCGCTCAGTCCGTGAGTGAGAGGAAGGTTTGCATCGGTGTGGCTCGCGCTGGCTGCTCCCTGTCGTGACTAGACTCCTGTGGCCCTCGGTGCTTGCTCGGGCTCGGCGTCTCTCGGGAGTGTGGGTCCCGTCTGGTCCTGTCCGTGCTTTGCCGGGAGGGGGCCCAACGCGGTCTCCTCGGGGGGGGGCGGCCCCTCCGCGGCCCCCCCTCTCTTTTTCTTTCCCCGCCTTTGAGGCCCCGCCAACCAACCGGCCAACACGCAGAACACACAACGCACAGGAGCACGGCATAACACACAGGAGCACGGCATAACACACAGGAGCATGGCAAAGCACAGGCGTCCGCGGCGTTCCGAGCGCGAGGGTCTCCTCGCTTTGGGCCAGTGCACTTCTTTGTTGTGTTCCTTGCTTTCGCGGCGCGGGGGTGCGACCTGTCAGCCAGCGCGGCAAGGGCCATGGCGCGCTCCTCGCGGGGTGGCGGCAGCGGCAGCAGGCGCAGCAGGACGTACTGGATGTGCAGCAGCGGTGGGTGGAACTGGGACTGGCGCACCACGTGCCTTGGCTGTGGGCACGCTGCCCCGCCATGGGCGCTGGAAGCAGCAGCAGCCAAGGCCAAGCCCCAGGCTGATAAGGACGGCTGGGTGGATCAGCCGCGCGGGCGCCGTGCCCAGCGGCAGGCCCGCAGTGCTGCAACGTGCGCGGCCACCTCCAAGTCGCAGGCCTCGGCGTCGGGCGACAGTGGGACGCCCAGCGGCAGCGGCGCCACGGCGATCGAGAGGCTGCAAGTGGCGGTCGAGCAGCTGGAGGCGCTGCAGGCAGAGCCGCCCGACGGGGTCGATTGCTGCTTCACCGACGTCGTCGCCAGCCAGTTGAGGGCCAAGCGCGCCGAGCTGGCCGAGGGCCAGCGGGCTGCAGCGGAGCAGAAGGCGTCCTCCATGCCGCTGCCGATGCTGCTCCACAAGGAGGTGAACGCCATCAGCGGAGAAGCGCCTACGAGCAGCGCGCCAGAGCCTGGAGCAGAGGCAAGCGGCGCGCGGCCTCGCCGATGCCCAGCTGCAGAAGGCCCAGGAGGAGCTGGCGCAGCTCGACGCGGAGGTGGAGGAGGCCAGCCGTGCGCTCCACGTCCTCGAGGAGGAAGCCCGAGTGGAGGCCGCTGCGCAGCTGCGTCAGCGCGCGGCCGAGTGGGCAGGAGCCAGCCAGGTCCCAGGGCTCCTCATGCAGCTGGACAAGCTGCCCGAGGCGTGGGGCCCCAGCAACTTCGAGGTGGCGTGGGCGGCCATTCGCTCCCAGGTGGAGGCGGTGCGTGCGCAGCTCGCCGAAGCCCCTGCGGTCCCGAGGAGAGTACCCTGGGCGGAGTCGTGCCCCATGGACGAGATCAGCAGCGAGGGCGGCGACCTTGCAGGAGGCAGCGGGCCTTGGCAGCCGCAGTGCGCCGTTGAGCGCGGCCAGGCCGAACGTCGCGGCGACGCCCGCGGCGAGTTGCCGAAGGTCGCCCAGGCGTGCAAGCGGGAGCTGGCGGCCGAGGCTGAGGACCTGGCCCCTCTTGCTGCTCGCCCTGCTGGCCGCGCCGCTGGGAGTCGCGGCGGAGGCGAGAGGCCACGGCAGTCGGGCGCGTAGCCACGCCAGAGGCGCTAAGCCTTGGCAGCAGGAGGGCGGCGGCGCCGAAGCGGCCCGCATCGGCGGCAAGCGGCCCCTCGACCTCGGGAGTGCGCAGGCCCCACCAGCGCCAGGCCAAGCTGCGACGGCAGCTCAGGATGTCCGCAGCGGGCTGGAGGAGCTCGGGATCAACGGCAACGCATTGAGGAGGGGCCTGGAGGTGATCGAGGCCTCGGACTCTCGCAACGGGGCCCCGCCGCACCTTGTGATGCTCCAGGAGACCCGCCTGGCTCCGCACAGCCTGGAGGAGGCCAGAGGAGCAGCGCGGCGCATGGGATATACGGCGTTCCTCCACGCGTCGGCGCCCACGGACAAGGAGGGCCCGCTGGCGAACTCAGGCGGCGTCGCAGCCTTGGTTCGCAGCGACCTGCAGGCAGCTGTGATAGCCTGGCAGGCCCCGAGCGACCTGAGGCATTGCATGATTGGAGTCAGTGTCCATTGCGTCAGGCCTGCAGCTGCTGGCGTGCTCGCTGTGCCCCCAGGGCGCCCTGGGACCCAAAGGCCTCAACCTCGACATCCTCGCCGCCTTCGGCGACACGGTGCTCCACCAGAGCCCGCGGTTCATCTCCTTCGTGGGCCTGGCCACCGGGTCGTGCAGCACCAACGGGGCAGTTTTGGCGGGGTGTGCGTATGCCACCACTGTGGCCAAGCTGCCTGTGTTGGCAGCCCTCCGCGCCGCCTCAGCGGGCGGCAGGCCACTGGTTGTCGCTCGCAACGTCGTCAGCGACATCGCGCTGCAGACCGTAGGCACGGAGCAGCTGGTCGCCGCGCGGCTCGGCAGCGCTGGGCTGGAAGTGGCTCGCCGCGTCCGTGGTCAGACCTTTCCCCTCAGTGCTGCCAGGGCGACCTTCCTAGCTTCGAGGCCCAGCCTTGGACGCCAGCGCGGTGAGTGCGGGAAGTCGCAAGGCTGGACCTTCCGTAAGACGTTGCAGGCCGGGAACCTCGGCACGGACGCCGCCAACACGAGGAGAGGAGTACATGATGGCCGAGTCCGAGCTGCAGGAGCGCTTCGCCGAGCGCGCAGGCTGGGCTGCCTTCGAGCCGCTGGCGTGGAGGTGGACCCGATCCACAAGGCTGGGCCCACGGCCAGCATGGCGTGGGGTCGCACGGTCACGGGCAACGCGGACGGCGAGCTACACAGATGGAGGCTTGCGGCCTGCCGCAGCGCAGGAGCGCTCCCCATGGGCGCGGAGCGATGGCTGCGCATGCGCTGTGCCGAGCTCAGGAGGAGGCGTGACCTGGATCCTGCAGCCCTCACGGCAGGCCACGCAGTCCAGATGATGGCGGGCCTGCTGCAGACAGGCGAGCTGCCGCCCAGGGTGATGGAGCGCGGGCTGGAGGCGGCGGCGACCAGTCACGCAAGAGCTGACACGCCATGGAAGCACTGCGCCTCCCCCTTCGACGCGGTGGTGCTGACCCGTGCGCGGATCGACTGGCACTTCAAGCCCGAGCGGTGCATGGTCACGGACATCGGCGATGAGCTCGGCCTCGTGCACCTCGGGTCTCGGGAGCTGGACTTGGAGGCTGGCCTTGGCGCTCGGCGTGCGTCTCTTCGCCATGAGATGCGGAAGCTCAGCCATGACACCCACCTGCAGCGGCCACTGCACTGGGACGCCATCGGACGGCATGCGCGCTGCTGCTGCTGCGGAGCAGAGAGAGGCACCTCCGCCTGTTCGGCTGCCCCGTGCTCGAGCCCCAGCGGCGCGACGCAGTGTCGGCTGAAGCAGCGCGCAGAACCTGGCTGCCCGCACCAGAGCCACCGCAGGGTCGCCGCACGGACGCCATGTGGTGCAATGTGTCTGCAGGCCAGCCGATGATAAGCTCAACGGCAAGCTGTACCTCGGTGGCTCGGCGCTCGAGCCGCAGTTCGGCGCCTTGCGCTGTGCGGGCTGGGCCATAGCGCAGTGCGATGACGACGGTAACCTGGGGGCAGGGGTCTACGGCACCGTCTGGCGCGACCGCTGCCCGCAGCAGACGGCCAAGGACGGCGATGGGCCTTGCTGCCTGGATGCTCGCCACCTTCGCGGGGCCAGCAGTGGAGGAAGTCAACGTCGACTGCAGCTCCGCAGTGTCCTGCCTGCGGAGAGGGCGTGCGTACGCCACCGCTCCCGGCAGGGCGAACGCCCACCTATGGTGCAAGATTCTGGCAGCCTTCGAGCCAGGCGCTTTCGAGGTGAAGAAGGTGCCAGCCCCCTGTTCGAGGCAGGCAGCGCTCGACGGGCTCCTGGCGGAGGCCCAGAGGCGCGGCAACGAGCACGCCGACCGCCTCGCCGAGATGGGCGCCAAGACGCATGCAGTGGACAGGCTGACGGTTGGCGTGCACCATGCGCTCGCGGAGATCGCGCAGGAGCTCGCTGGATCTGGGGGGGCGCCATCATCGGGCAAGGCATCGAGGCCCGGGGCCGCCGAGGTGTCTCAGGCAGCGGAGGGTGCCACGGGCGATGGGGCCGATGGCCAAGCAGCCACGCCTGGAAAGCGCCCGCTCGACAGGCAGCAGCTCGGCAGCCCTTTCGGCCAGTGCAGTAGCCTTCAGCATCCTGGGACATGCCCTGTCCTATGCCTGCGCTGGAGAAGGTGAGGACACCCAAGAGCTCGTGGCATGCTCCAAGTGCGGCGCCTACATGACGCTGGGCGGCCGCTCAGGGGTTAGGCCTCGCCTCAAGGAGCGGTGCCCAGGCGACAAAGACCGACAAGGGCGGCAGGAACCCGCGCAGCCTGTAGCTACGAGGACTCCATCCAGGAGGCAGGAGGCAGGAGGGATCACGAGCTGCCAGGCACAGAGTGAAAGGAGAGGGCATCCCTGCGCTGCGCTCACAGGGCCCAGTGCCTGAGCACGCGCAGGAGCGGTACCTGGAGTGGCCTGGCACTGCAGCGGAGCCAGCTGTAGACTCCTCGGCCACTGCGAGCAGTGCAGGCAGCGCCCCAGCGGCAGCTGCGGAGCCGCAAGTGGCAGCGGGTCCAGGAGAAGCCCCAGCGGATGCGGCCGTCGCTGCGGCCGCTGCCAGCCTGCCTCTGCGGCGCCCAGCTGCAGCGATAGTTGGGCTCCTCGAAGGCCTTCGGGGTCACCGAGGAGGAGTTCGCCGCCGCGGCCGGCGCTGCAGTCGACGCCCTGGAGGACCGCAGGGTGCGCCGCCGCATGGCGCGCCGTGGCGGCCCGACCGTGAGTGAGTGAAGGATTGGCATCGCTGTGGCTCGCGCCAGCTGCTCCCCTTGGTGAGAAGGCTTCCGTCGCCCTCGGTGCTCGCGTGGGACTCGGCATATCTCGGGAACGCGGGTCCCGTCTGCCCCTGTCCGTGTTTTACTTTATCACCTTTGCCTTGCAGGCCCCGTCTTTAACTTTAATTTTAACACACAGGAGCACGGCAGTACGCATAGGAGCACGCAGAACACACAGATGCACAACATAATTGATTGCAGAACGCGCAGGAGCACGGCAGAACACGCAGGATCACGAAGTGCACGACCGACCGCACGGAGTACATGTAGGAGCACGGCGGAACACACACAGAAGCATGGCAGAACACGCAGGGGCGCGGCAGATCACACAAAACGCATAGGAACACGGCAGAACAACCAGCATCACGGCAGAACACACAGGAGCACGGCATAACATACAAGAGCTACAAGAGCACGGCAGAACACACAGGAGCACGGCAGAGCAGGATTATGGCATAATGCACAGGAGCATGGCAGAACACACAGGAGCACGGCAGAACACGCAGGAGCACGGCATAACACATAAAACATCTATTCACACAGCCGCACCCACAGGCACACGCACACAGGCACACGCGCATGGGCACACGCACGCGCACACGCACACGCACACACAGACACATACACAGACGCACACACGCACATAGAGAGGCAACATACGTTCACGCAGACCGCAGAAGCACGGCAGGGCAGCAGGGCATAACACAGCAGTGCCGCAGACCACTACGCACGGACACGCATGCACATATTCCACGCACGCACGCGCACGCGCAAACGCACGCACGCCACGACAGACTTGCGCAGCGCATACTAAGAACGTAGGATATCTCATCAGCCCAGGACACAACAGGATGCTCCCCGTTCTTGTCCAGTCAGGTTTTTTGGGGTCGGTGCTGGACCCTGTTCCCCCCCCCCCGCTGGCACGCGAAAGCGCACGGAACGCGTCAGGGGCGGCGCCGGATGCGCCGACAGAGGGGTCCAGCGCGTGCCCGAAATCTCTTCGCGGATTTCAGAACGTTTCCATGCTGGCGCTCCTCTGGGCAAGGGGGGGGGCGCAAGACACATTCCTCACGCGTCGTCCACCCCCCCCCCGCTTGGATCTCGAAGGGCTTCGCGACTTTCACCGATCGACGTGCGACGACAAAGCTGAATAAAGCAACGCATCCTACCAACATCGAATGCACAATCTGACATCACGGAGCACCTCGACATGAGGCATTCCAAAAATATGTTGCCTTCGAGGATCGAAGAAGTTGCCACCTCCTCCGCGGCGGATGGCCGGTGGAAGTATAACGAGGCCGCCTCCGCCGGCGGAAGGCCAGCGGAATGCGGCGGAAAAAAAAATGCGCCACCATGGGATTACATGTTCTGGGGTTCAGGGTGTCCGGAATCGGCCACGTGTCGGGAAAATTGCCAGACATAGTAGAAGATCCAGCGCGAGTCGAGGAGCCGCAAGACGTTGCTAAGCCCTTGGCGGCGCGGGATGGCTGCGCACGGGACGGGGCCGGAGCACGCGCGAAGCCGTGAGGACGAGGACCTGGACGCCCTGCTGGCCGAGCTCGGGGGCGACGCGGCGTCCTCGAAGGGCAAGAAGGGCAAGAAGAAGTAGACGCCCGCCCTCTCACGCCAGCCTCCTCTTCCTCCTCCCTCCTCTTCCTCCTCCTCCTCCTCCTCCTCCTCCTTCTCCTCCTCCTCCCCACTCCTCCCTCCTCCTTCTCCTCCTCCTCCTCCTCCTCCTCCTCTTCCTTCTCCTCCTTCTTCCCCTCCTCCTCCTCCTCCCCCTCGTCCTCCTCCTCCTCCTCCTCCTCCTCCTCCTCCTCCTCCTCCCCCTCCTCCTCCTCCCCCTCCTCCTTTTTTTGTCGACCAGCTTTCTGGCCCAAGTTTTGGCTTTGGCATTCGCTGCGCATCATCTGCCATCCACACTTTCTGGGTTGGACATGGCGCCCGTCAGCGCGCAGGAACGATAAGAGGGAAGACCTGGTACCGCAGTGGACATTAGGGACAATCGCACGTCATGTGGGCAGCCAACACCTGGTCCCGCCTCAGTCATCGACGCTGCCGCCGTCGTATCAGGTTTCGTCGTCCTACAGCTCGTCCTTCGACCACCTCGACCTCCACGTCCTCCCCCTCGCTACCGCAAGCACTCGCTGCTGATGCTAGCTGCTGTGTGCCTCACAGCGCGGTCCTCTGACGATGAGTTGTGGCTTTGAGTTCCTGTCGCGTGAGGTGGTGAGCGCTGGAGTCGAGATCGCAGTCTTGGGTTCTCGGTCAGCCCCGTTTTTTGTATGTTGCCAACGCTGGCGCAAGCTGTCGAGGTCGAGGTACTCCGCCCCTGCAGGTCTCCGATCTTGTCATCGACTTCCTCGCAGCCTTCGCCCACTCTGTTTGTTCCTGACCGTCTGGAGTGTTGGGTCCTTGTTTTGAGTACGCAGCGCGGCGCGTCTCCTGTTTGCTTCCCTCCTTCCTTCCCTCCTTCTTCTTCCCCCTCCTCCTCCTCCTCCTCCTCCCCCGTTTCCTCCTCCTTTTCCCTCCCCCTCCCCCTCCTCCTCCTCCCGTTCCTCCTCCTCATCATCCTCATCCTTTTTCTATCCTGGCCAATTTCGGCACACCTCTTACGTGTTCCGTGGCCCCCTGGGGAGCTCCACCGAAGGCCCCAATTGCAGGTTTCGCATATCGCTCCCCGACTATTTCGGCACAACCCTCACACGTTTTGCGGTCCCTGGAGAGCTTCACCGAAGGCCTCAGTGGCAGGGTTCGCATACAGCCATCCGACCACTACGGCACACCACTCACACGTTTCGGGGCCCCATAGGAGCTCCACCGAAGGCCACAGTGGCAGGGTTCGCATGCAACCCCCCGACCATTTCGGCACACCCCTAACGCGTTTCGTGGCCCCTAGGGAGCTCCATTCAAGGCCGCAGTGGCAGGGTTCGCATGCCGCCCCCCGACCATTTCGGCACACCCCTAACTCGTTTCGTGGCCCCTGCAGAGCTCCATTGAAGGCCCCAGTGGCAAGGTTCGTGCATGTCCCCCCGACCATTTCGGCACACCCCTCACACAGTTCGTGGTCCCAGGGGAGTTCCCTGCATTTTGGCACCCCCTCCTCGTGGCCCTTGGGGCGCTCCACTGAAGGCCCCAGAGTCTGGGCTCGCATAGCGCCACCCGACCACTTCGGCACACCCCTCACACGTTTTGTGCCCTCGAAGCTCAACCGAAAGGCCCAGGAGCAGGGTTCGCACATCGCCCACTGGAGAATTTCGGCAGACCCTTCACACGTTTCGTGGACCCCTAGGGAGCTCCACCGAAGGCCCCAGGGTTCGCATATCGCCCCCTACCAGTTCGGCACACCCCTAACACGTTTCGTGGCCCCTTATGTGGAACTCCACCGAAGGCCCCAATGACAAGGTTCGCATGCCGCCCCCGACCATTTCGGCACACCCCCCACACGTTTCGTGGACCCCTAGGGGAGCTCCACCGAAGGCCCCATCGGTAGGGTTCGCATATGCCCCCCGACCATTTCGGCTGACACCTCATTCGATAGACAGGTCCTTGGCGAAGCGTCCAGGGTTCTTGCAGATCCACCAGTGTTTTCTCGTGCGCTGGGCGGTCCTGCCTGTAGGCGCCTTTTGTTTGAATTGGGGTTGGTATCCTCGCCAGGCTAAGTCTTGATCTTCCTCTCTCTCTCCCTTTCTCTCTCTCGCTTTCTCTCTCTGTGGCGAACTTCGTCGGCCAGCTATTCCGTGTCAGCTTGCAGTTGGAGTGCTTGCGCCCATCCGTGGGAGCTCCGTTGCTCGCTGCTAGCGCTTAAACCTGTCACGCTGCTGCCTTTTCGTCGTCATCCTCCTCCCTCCTCGCCCTCGGCGCCCTGGGCTGTGCTACTCATCAGTGCCGCACCCTCGGGCTGATGCTCGCGTGCGGGCAATTCCGTGGACAACCGATCCGATCCGATCCGTCCTCCGCGATCTGGCGCCTCTCTCTGCCATCCTCCTCCTCCTCCTCCTCCTCCTCCTCCTCCTCCTCCTCCTCCTCCACCCCCTCCTCCCCCTCCTCCTTCTCTTCCCCCTCCTCCCCCTCCTCCTCCTCCCCCTCCCCCTCATCCCCCTCCCCCCGCCGTGCCGCTCCTGCCCTCACTGCTGATCTCCCCGCACCAGGGCGGCAGGCACGACGTGATCAAGCTCTCGGTGGCCATCTTCGCGGTGCCAGCGCCGTGGGGCGCAGACGCCGCACCTGCCTTTCCGCTGCTGCGCGGGTGGCCGACGCCCACTCCCTGTGCACTTGTCGGCCTCGTGCGCGCCTCTTTCGCGCCGCAGGGTGAACAGGATGCTCCTCGATGGCCCTCGCCGAGCAAGCACGCACGCGCCAGAGCGATGCCAAGGCCAGTGCGGGGGGGGGGGAAGACAAGGACTCCAAGAGGGGCCCTCCGGGGCCCCTGCTGGCTCCACACAGGGACCCTCGAGGGCCCCTCTTTGAGGGCCCTTTTTTATCTCCACCCCCAAATGTGGCCGCTGCTGCGCGGGTGGCCGACGGGTGATTTCATTTTCTGTGCATCTTGCGTGTGTCGCTCGCGCGACCCGCGGGGGTGTCGCAAGGCAGAGTGCCACCGCCTTCCGCCTCAGCCGGCTGTGGTAGTCACGGGACCCTCGCACTGGGGAGTCCCTGCGCGACCGTCGGCTTCAGTTGTTCGGTGAGCTGGCCATGGCGACAAAAGGGGGGCCTCGTCGTGTTGCCGGATGGCCCTGGCGGCAGCGAAAACGCAGCGCGGGCCTCTTAAGCCGCTCGCTGTGCCGCGAGCCAGGTCCTTTCTCCTCCTCCTCCTCCTCCTCCTCCTCCTCCTCCTCCTCCTCCCCCTCCTCCTCCTCCTCCTCCTTTCCTCTTCTCCTCCCTTCCTCCCTTAATTAGCGAGTGTCGACGGCGTCAGCCGTGCGTCCCAGTCTTAGCGCGGCGGGGTTTGGCCATTGAGCAAAAAAGGGGCAACAAAACCTCCTCCTCCTTCCCCTGCTCCTCCTACTCCTCCTTTTTCTCTTCCTCCTCCGTCTCCTCCTCCTCCTCCTCCTCCCCCCCCCCCTCCTCCTGCTCCTCCTTGTCTTCTCCCCCTCCTCCTCCTCCTCCTCCTCCTCCTCCTCCTCCATCCTCCCCCTCCTCCAATCCTCCTCCTCCTCCTCCTCCTCCTCCTCCTCCACCTCCTCCTCCTCCTCATTTTCCTTCCTCCTCCTCTCTTTCCTCCTCCTCCTCCCTCGTCCCTCCTCCAGACTCCCTCCTTCCCTGATGTGGCGTGGCTGATGCTTAAACCGTCATACTCTTTGGAGCCGTCGCCTCTCTGAGGCCGTAGAGGCCGGCCATGCGCGCCTTTTTTCGGAGGCTGCAGAGGCTGCGCGCGCGGCAGGGGAGGGGAGGGGGAGTAGGAGGAGGAGAAGGAGGTGGAGATAAGGAGGAGGAGGAGGAGGAGGAGGAGGAGGAGGAGAAGCAGGAGGAGAAGGAGGAGGAGGAGGAGGGGAAGCAGGAGGAGGAGGGGGAGGAATATGGAGACACGGGAGATAGGCACGGACCTGGTCTTCGGAGGGGTTTTCGGATGTCGCGTTCCTCCAGGAGGTTTTCTCCTGCCCGGGATGCGTTCCAGCAGTTGCGCCTCGCCCACAGCACCACAGGAAGGAAGGCAGGAGGCAGGAGGCCAAGGTGGAGGCGTAGCCAGGCTGGAGGAGGAGGAGGAGGAGGAGCAGCAGCCCGCGACAGCACTGCAGGAAGGCAGGCAGGAGGCAGGAGGCCAAGGAGGAGGCGGAGGCGGAGGCAACATGGAGGAGGAGATGCAGTCCACGTCAACACCACAGGAGGGCAGGGAGGAGGCAGGTGGCCGGGGAGGAGGCGGAGGCCGCAAGGAGGAGGATATGCTTTCCGCAACAACACCACAGGTGGGCAGGGAGAGGCGCGAGGCCAAGGAGGAGGCGGAGGCAGCAGGGAGGAGGGGAGTCAGTCCGCCCGCCAAAAATACCACAGGAGGGCAGGGAGGCCGCAGGAGGCCAAGGGGGAAGCGGAGGCAGCAGGAAGGTGGATGTGCAGCCCGCGGCGGAGGAGGATGAGGGGAAGGAGGTCGCTCGGCCAGGGCTTCCAGGCAGGCCCGGCGCACCAGCGCCCAGGGTAAGGAGGAAGGCTGGGGAGGGCGGAGGGCGAGGCCGCAGTGAGCGGCCCAGGAAGCGGCCGCGATCAGAGGCTGGTGCTCAGGTGGGGCTCGTCTGAGTGTTTGTCGGGGCTCTCAGTGCGACCGGGTGCTGAACCTGTTCCTTCTTCGCTTGAGTGCTCGGCTTCACAGCTCGGCGCTCGCGTTGGCTCCAGGGGATGTGCCTCAATTTCGTGCCACCCCCAGCTGGGAACCGTTCAAAAGGGCCGCCGAGTGCGTGCTGGGGCACGCCCGGAGGATCCGGAGACCAAACCTCGCGCTGCGAACAACTCACGGTGGGAGGTCTTTTCCCATTTTCGGCCCCGAGGGAGGAAGGGAGGGAGTCGGCTACACATAAAAGTGTCCCTTCACCAGAGTGACCCTTGGTGCTCGGCTTTCGGGGGGGGGCGCGGGGGACCAATCCCGATCACGCAAGCCGCTGCTATTGCAGCGATGCAACGATCTGGGTCATTCTGCGTGCAGCCATAAGATTCGGAGGAAGACGAGGAGGAGAAGGAGTAGGAGGAGGAGGAGGATGAGGAGGATGAGGACGATGGGGATGATGATGATGATGATGATGATGATGATGATGATGATGATGATGATGATGATGATGATGATGATGATGATGATTATGATGATCATGATGATCATGAT
>CAUYUJ010001447.1:511179-561179 GCA_963575745.1 Prorocentrum cordatum | reverse complement strand
AGGGCGAGAGGGTGGTGTTGGTGGGAAACAGCGGGCATGGTGAGGTTGAGCAGCGGGCGGCGAGAGGGCCGATGCAGAGGCTGCGCTGGGCAGGAGGCCAGAGGACCGATGTACAAGTTGTCAATGTTGTTCTGTTGTGCCTGTGTGTAGTTTGTGTTGCTACCTTGTCCCAAAACCTCCGATTGGTTTCGGTTGTGAAAGCACCGTGGGTACGTATCTCATCCTCCCGCCTCCCTCCTCCTTCCCATCTCTCTCCGACTTCCCGCCTGCCTCCTGGCTGCTTGGTTACGTCCTCTTCCTCCTCCTCCTCCTCCTCCACCTCCTCCTCCTCCTCCTCATCCTCCCCCTCCTCTTCCTCCTGCTCCTCCTCCTCCTCCTTCTTCTCCTCCTGCCTTCTCCCTCATACCTCGCGATCACTGGGGGGGCGTGTGAAGCGTGAAATCGAGGGGCGGGGCTGAACAATAGGTCACCGAACGGGGCCCCGACTAGCCCTCACCATCCTTTGGCGGGGGGGGGGGGCACAGTATGAAACTGACTGTCGCCGCCTTTGAGGGCTCCTGGGCAGGGGGCAGGAAAGAGGGCACCGAACGGGGACTGAGAGTCTCTTCGGGGCAGGTTGTTTTGTGTTATATTGCAAGAACGTGCAAGCATTCCAACACGCCCTTCGCAGGTGCAGAGAGCACGCAGGCGCTGCCACCGCATGGACACATACCCCAGTCAGACGGACCCACCCACCGTATGGACACGTTCTTGGCCCACGAGGTTTTTACATCAGGCCAGGAAGAGAATATCAGGAGAACTAGGAGGGGGAGGAGGAGGAGGAGGAGGAGGAGGAGGAGGAGGAGGAAGGAGGAGAAGAGGAGAGAGGGAGGGAGGACGGAGGACGAAGGAGGAGGATATCGGGGTGGGAGCGGGGAGGGAGGAGGAGGAGGAGGAGGAGGAGGAGGAGGAGGAGGAGGAGGAGCGGAGGCGGAGGCAGAGGCGGAGGAGGAACAGAGAGGGAGCAGAAGCAGGGTGAGGATGAGAGGTTGGGGGTGGGAGCAGAGGAGGAGGAGGAGGAGGAGGAGGAGGAGGAGGAGGAGGGGCAGGAGGAGGAGAGGAGGAGGAAGAAGAGGAGGAGGAGGAGGAGGAAAACGAGGAAGAGAAGGAAGAAGAGGAGGAGGAGGCGGAGGAGGAGGAGGAGGAGGAGGAGGAGGAGGAGGAGAAGAAGAAGAGCGGGAGTAGAAGGAGGAGGAGGAGGAGGACTAGGAAGACGAGGAGGAGGAGCAGGAGGAGGAGGAGGAGGAGGAGTAGGAGGAGAACGACGACGACGGCGACAAGGCGGAGGGCAAGGAGGAACCAGAGGAAGAGAAACACGAATTGAGCAGGAGGAGGTGGATGTGGAGGAGGAGCAGGACGTGGACGGAGAGTTGAGGAGGAGGGGGTGGAGGATCAGGAAGTGGTGGACGGCGAGGGGGGCGAGGAGGAGAGGAAGCGAGAGCGAGAGAGAGAGAGAGGGGGGGCGTGCCTGACGAGAGGGAGGACCGCACTGCAGCTCGCTTCTCGCTGCCGCTTTGTCCCGCTCGGCAGGGCGGACGGAATTCTCTTTCGCGGACGGTCGAGCGCTCGTTCTCCGGAGCTCTGTGAGGTGCTCTCGGCCTCCACCCCTCGTTAGCCCCCTGCCCATCGGCTTCAATGATCCTCAGGACGTGCGTTACCCCAATGTGTGTGTGTGTGTGTGTGTGTTGCCCCACTCAGCTCCACCGACGGAGCGCAGCCTGCTTCTGCCTTCAGTGCGCCGCCTGCGTCGCAATTTATGGGCCCCCTGTGGGCAAGCACACGTTGGCGCCAGCACTCCAGTCCTCCCAGATGTGGTCCAGGCAGATGTGGTCGGCAGATCGCGCCGCATCGCCTATGCGTCGCCGATGCGGCTCGATGTGGAACCCGATTCTCTCCACGCGGGCGGCGCCGAAGCATCGCCGACGTCGCCGATGCATCGCGAATGCATCGGCGATGCAGCGGCGGTGCGTCGCCGATTCGGCGGGATTGTCCGACCCCATCTACTCTGACCTCATCTTGGAGGCCTCTACACTTCTTTGGCCGGCGGCGCGGCAGAGGCAGTCTGCTCCAGCGTGAGGCACATCGGGGCAGCCGAAAGGCGGAGTGGCCGGCATGCGGGAGAAAGGGAAGAGGACGGGGGCGGCCGCGGGGGGGGAGAGGGAGGGGGGGAGGCCTCTGAACACACGTCCTGAAGATCATCGACCCCTGCTCCTCCTCGCTGCATTGGCGATCTTCTCGGAGCGGCGGGGGCCAGGCCGGCCCGCCTTCCAGCGGCCGCACGGAGCCGCGCGGGGTGCCCCGCTTCGGGCAAAAGCAGGGTCGCGGCGCCTCGGCCGCCGCCGCCCGCCTCGGCCTCGCTGCGGCCACGGCCCCCCCTCGCCCGTCGCCATCCGCGGGGGAAACGCCGCGGTCGGGAATGCTTGGTTACGCAGACTTCCTCGCGTTTTGAACACATCACGCGGGGATTTTCTTCGCTGCTTTCCAGTTCCAGGGGCCCTCACTGTGCCCTAGGAGCGTCAAACAAAAACGACTCAGGGCGACAAACCGGTCCCCGGGAGGGGGTCCATACCTCTTGGGTCGACGTTGTGACAAACTCACGACGCCGGGGGTCTGGGTAGCGCGTGGCGCTGCCGATTCTGGCCAATCGCGCCTCGGCGCGACTCGCTACCGTCCCCGGCTGTTTCCGAGCACCCCGCCCAGCGGAGAGGAGCGACACGCCATCCGCTTGCAAGGCGTAGCGTGTCGCCGGGGCCGCCGCCGCGACACGCTAATCAGAAGTTCTGTGCTACGTTCTGTCTACTTGTATTTAGCCCCGCGAACCTAGTTGGCAACACCTGCGTACGTCAACTAGTTGTTCGGAACATATGAGCATCCCGCGCGGGAGAACACCAAAACAACAGATAGCTCCGCGGACTTCGCCAACCTACGGGTTTTTGTGTTAGAGATGTATCATCCGTGAGTGTCGTACTGATTGCGATAAGTAGTAGCACACATGCGGGCAATCAGCAAGCAGGGCCCGGCAGGCTGCCCCCGGGAGCCAGAAGCAGCCAGAAGCTGTCCGTCGTGATCTTCCCGCAGCGTGATGGGTCCGCCCTCTTGCGGGGGTCGTTGTCCGCATCTGCTCCGGTAGTTTCGTCGGCGAGCAAGCGACCTCCTCCCGGCA
The DNA here is from genome assembly GCA_963575745.1 of Prorocentrum cordatum. Classification (NCBI taxonomy): domain Eukaryota; class Dinophyceae; order Prorocentrales; family Prorocentraceae; genus Prorocentrum; species Prorocentrum cordatum. Next base: position 557,977 of record CAUYUJ010001447.1, on the reverse strand, counting down.
TATTCCCTCACAGTTCCGCTTACTCCTGGATGGGGTAATAATCGCCCCTCTCCCTCCTTGGATCCGCTGGGGGGATTGGGCACGTGCTGTCAGAACGGTTGGAGGCTCACGGTGGAGGGGGGTTGGAGGAGGAGGAGGAGGTGGAGGAGGGGGGGGGATGGGCAAGCTCCGTTGGGAGGTTCGTCGCCCACCCCTCGATTTATATCCCACCCAGACTAATCAGGCCCAGTCCGGTTGAATCCTGTGCCTAGTCCAAGGATCTGCTGCGCCTGGTCTGGTATTTCTTTGTGTTTCCTGCCCTTAGTCCCAGAGGTCTCGGCCGAGTCCTGGAGGGGAGGTCCCCCCCCCAGGATCCATTTTTGATGGTCCTGGGATCCTTAAGAGCCCCTCGACGTCGAATCCAAAGAAAACACCCATATTGAGATGTGTATATATGTACGCATATGTACAGTCTGTGTCTGTACGTGTATACATATATATATATATATGTTTGTGTACATACTTATGTATGGATACATGCGTCTGCATATGTATATTTACTGCACAAGTGTGTACATATCTTCGGAGATGTGGCTCATCGGTGCTGAAAGCCCTTCACTCGCGCATGGAATTGAAGGACCGCCCACCTAGCCAAGTCGACTGAGGGCATCTTCGCTGGTTCACTCGGCATTGGTATTCGTGAGTGATGGTGCTGTCCCCAGCTGGTTCGCTAGTCGGCGTGCGCCTCGCCAGATAAATTCGATTGCGCTATGACGTCGATCAGCTAGGCCGCTGGGGCCCCTCGGAGTGCTGCGTCGTGGAGTGCCCCTGGCACCTTTCGCCAAAAGGCGGTTTGCTAGAGGGTGTGCTGCCCAACTCCGCCGAATCGTTCGAACGAAGACCTCACAGGAGCTTCGGTCGCAAATCGTGGGGGCCTTGTACACCCTCGCAATTCCGTCTTCAGCGTCGACTAGCGTCGATTAGCGTCTGGGAGTCGGTGAGATTGCGCTGATTTAGCGTTGGCGGACGTCGACCAGCGTCGATTTAGCATCGAGTCTGATTAGCATCGACTAGCGTCGATTCGAAAGAACCGACGAGCTGGTATGGGAGGCTCCCGTGAGTTGCCACCGAAACAGGAGCTGCTTCCTAACACTGCTTCGCCCCCCCCCCCCGCGGAGCGAGTTCGCCTCGCGCCCCGGTGTGCTCAGCGGGCGCGCGGCGCGCGCGCGCGCGCGGCGCGCGGGGGTGCAGTCTACGATGGCCGCGGCGGCGGCGGCCGCGGGCCCCGCGGCGCGGCGCCTTGTCGCGGTCGTGCTGTCGCTCCTCCTCGCGGAGCGGGGGGGGGGCGAGAGCGCAGAGAGTCGGAGGGAGGAGGGGCGACACCGGCACCACCAGGGGGCCCACCTCCAGCGAGGAGGCCCACGACTTAGTGGGCCCCGGAAACGGCAGGGCCGTTTTTTCACCGTTTCCGAAAAAGTGCCCCTTGAAAATGGAAACGGCGCAAAAACGTCCACCGGAAACGGTAACAAAAACGGCTCCAGGAGTGGAACCGGAGCGGGAACCCGTAAAAGAACGGCGACGGAACCGGTAAAAAACGGTCTCGGAACCGGCAACAATCGACAAAACGAAACCGGTAAAACAACGGCCCTGTCGTAGGCCGGAAGGCCACGATGCTTGCCCGGGCTGGAGGCTGGGTATGTCTCGAGCGAGAGCGGGGGACCACACCACGAGAGGGACCCCCCCTTGCCTCATCGCACCTCCTCGCCCGGGTGGTGTTGGTCTCGCCTGTTCCTCGCTCCTGGAGAGAGAGCCCGCCCTCCAACGCTCTGCGCCATTCCGCGCGGGGATCTCTCGCAGGTTCCGCCCACGAGATGCAAAGCTCGGAGGGGACGGTGGGGGCGAAGAGCCCAGGGGCGGGCTATTCACCTGGGAGCCTCGCCGGATGCATGTATTCTGTATTCCCAGAGATCAGACGTCGCGTGTTTTCCATAGGTCCGCGGACAACTCCACCCATTCCCCAGGACCGGTTTTTCATCCTGAGCCGTTTTGCTGACAGTCCCGGGGTCCAGCGAGGGTACCTACCTGAAGGCCCTCGGCCTTACTAATTGTTAGCAGCACGTGTAAGTAGGTTATAAGTAAGTTGCAACTAGGTTGCAAGTAAGTTATAACCATTAGTAATGTTACTAAGTCGGCTAACTCGGGCGGTGCATTTGGAGGTAGATAGCTTGAGTTAGCGAAGTTGCTAACTTCGCTAACTTTTACATGCTTACTTGAAAACAGAGCTGCTGCATCGGGTGTTCCTTGGATGTTGCCTCCAGAAACGCATGCATGTGTTTGGATTTTCGGGATCACGCATATCGGAAATCATGATCCAGACTTGCGTGCGAACGCATTCAGAATATTGTATCGAGCGTTACAAGAATGTTGTGCATTGCAAATGCAACATATCATTTCGAATTCGCAACCCTCTGTTGCACATGTTTTTGAATGTCACTAGAGTTTGGGCTCCAGCCGTTTGGGCGAGGATTGCTGCTGGCGCTTGTGGCGTCCTCCTGCACGCGGCGTGATGAACGCCTCCCGTGAACAGCAGATCGCGGAGGTCCGCCCCAAGATGATGGCCATCAAGGACATGTACTTGCATCCTGATGCAGCGGTGGTCTCATTACTTGAAGACGTATGCAGCATTGCAAGAGGCATAGACTGCCTGAGGGTAGAAAAAATACACTCGAAGTATATGATGGTGTGCACAGAGAATCGTTACGGAGATGGAATCATTCCGAGCGAGGTTATGGATTTGATTTCCAAGATCTTCAAAAATGGATTCAAGAACTCAGCCCTCCAGAATCCAGCTTGCATGGAACTTCCACCAGTGGGCACGCCTGAGTACAATGCAATCAAGAACTTCAATTTCAAAATAATGGAGGACTCAGCGGGCCAGCTGCCGCAGTATGATTGCGATGCAAAGTTCGCATCCTATACGTGCGGCCACACATCCATGGGTTTGCGTTGCATCAACGCAGGGGTTCCAGTACCCACGGTCATGCCAGAGCGTTTCGACAGAATCTCGCACCAAGGGAAATTGTCACTGACGAGGTTACGGGAGGTTCAACCAGACTACGCTAAGGCGTGTGACGAAGGAATTGAGTGGAAGGTCTTTCGGTACGAGTTCGTGAAGGAGTTCCCGTGGATTAGTAATCTTGCTCAGGAGGCTGGCAATGCAGGCCAACAAATTGCCAGATGCGAATCTCGCATGAGTCTCATGTACAAGATCGCAGCAATTGCCAACCGACACCACACGGGTGGCACCATGATCGATTGGGATAGTGTGATCCGCGAGGCGACTCGCGCAGGCTCTCTCTTTCCTGGGGAGATCGATGGCTTAGTAAAATATGTGAAGGAGTTGTCTGGCGGCCTCGGCAACCCGATCTTTCTGAACGAGCTTCGCGACTTCTCGCGGCAGCTGACCTCCCAGTGCGTGGTCACGGGTTCAATGGCGAAGTCTCTCGCCGAGGTGCAGATCAAGCATGAGGGGGCCGCTGCGACATTCAAGCTCGCATGCATGAAGGCGATGACATGTGCGACGGGTAAGTTCGCGAGGGATGGCCATCGGATGCTTTTGAAGCCAGGCGACGTGACCGCCTTGTCGAGCGATAAGAAGTCTACGATTGTAATGGTGGCCGATGAATTTCTTCAGAAAGTGCGACAGATCGCATGCGGTGAGGGCATCACGGCAGACACGGTCGCCTACGGCACCATCGTGGGATTGACTGACGTTCGCGCAGTTCATTTCGTGTTCAACAAGCCCGATGAGCGCTTAGGCACTTGCAAGATGCAAGACGCACCACTGCGTTGGCAACGCACGTTGGCAAAGCAGTTGCTAGCCCATGGAAGCAGATCGGTCGCGAGGGCGCATCCAAAGCCGTGACAGGGCAGGCGCGTAGCTCAGATGTGAAAGAGCACACCGCTTCGGGCAAGTGGTCGAACCAAGTGGACAAGCTCAGTGACAAGGGGTTTGAGGTTGGCGCCAAAGTCGCCTTGGCGAGCGACACCTTGGGTGAGAACATTTACGAGCTGATCTCCATCGACGCTGCGACTGGCGTGAAGTTGAAGCTTCAGGCCACGGGCAGTGCGACATGCCACCCCATCGACGACTTCTTACGTGGCAAGTTCGTCGTGTCCACGATTATGAAGGACAGTCTTGCGACCTCGTCGCAATGCATGTGGAATGCATATACACCCCCACACCTTTGAATTCTCGTTCGTCGTTCCCTCATCTCATTTGGCTCTGCGTCGTCATGTCTCATCTTTTTTTTTCCCGCTGCTCCCCCATAGAGGAAACGATCGACAAGTTCGCTGATCATGGCCCCCTCAAGTCTGTCGATTACCAGTGGGGTATCGAGGAGGCCAAAATCAGGCTGGCCTTGGATGATGTATACAGCCAGAACGGCAACTGTCTCAAGTACTTGAGTGGCGTGATTACGCCTGTTAAGCTTCGTGCTCTCACCGTAACGCGTTCGTTTGAGGCTGAAGAGCTGGTGCTTGTCCCACTCTCTTCGGCAATCTACTTGAAGAAGCAGACTGATATAGTTCAGTGTGGGCATGTGTTCATGAAGACATACAAGGGCCCCAAGGGATTGACGTTCAATATCGCGTTGGCCCCCAGTGGTGGCATCCAGATGCCTAAGGCTGAGACGAACGCTGACGTTGGAGGGCTGAAACAGGCACCGTCTTCGCTCGTCATCCCCTTCTGGCTCGCGCAGGATTCAGGCGAGAACGGCACCCCCAACATGAAGCTCAAGACCGTCAAGTCTACAGCTGTCCCATCAGTGTATGTACCAATTTTGACAAACAAGTGCGCCATCAACAAGGGCGATGTCCTTAGCGCCCAGCTGGCATCGCTCATGCCCAAGCGCAAGGTAGACGATGTGCCTGCTGCGCCCGCGGCTAAGAAGGCCAGGAAGCGATGAGGCTCGCGTGTTGGCAGCATCGGTTACACATACTATGTGTCGTGGGGGGTGTTTATGAAATGTATGAAAGCATCGTCGGTGTCCTTCCTCTGAAATCGTTGCATCATTGCGTCAACACGCATCGGACTCGTCTGCAATTGTCCATTGCATCGGCCCGCAGGCGTTTGGCTGTGTCCAAGCGAGTGCGCGCTGCATCTGCGCACGCACTGCAGCTGCAGATGGCAGCGAGCGTGCAGCTCCGCACGGTCATCGAGGGGGGCGGCCTTAAGGACCGCGAGCCATGGGTCCCGAGGGCGGTGATGCATGCGGCAGGGGGGCTCTTCGTGGAGCTGTCGAGAGCGGATAGGCAGCTGCAAAAATTTATATATGTGCCCAACCCCACCAAGAGCCAATCGCCTCTGGCGACAAAATCGTTTTTCGATCAGATCTTGAAGATGCGCAACGCCGCTTGCACCGAGGCCATTTGGGACCACTTGAAGCAGGCCGACCCATTGCTTCAGCAAGATTGCGACAGGGCCAGCGTCATTAAGAACAATATGAGTTCCCTGGATATGTCGCAATCGTGGACGATTCGCGCATTCCCACCAGGGGAGGAGGAAGGAGAGGAGGAGGATGATACATTGGATGATGAGGTGGAGTGGCGGGGGAGGGGGGCGAGGAGGAGGGGCTGAAACAGAGGGGGATGGTGGAGGAGAAATGGGAGGAGGGAAAGGGGGAGGAGGACGGAGCATAAGGATGACAAAAAAAGGATGAGGAGGAGGAATAGGAGATGCCTTAATTCGTGAGTAGGTCGCTCTTGGACCACTCTTGGATCGATCTCTTGACCTTGAGACTTCTTGGGCAATCTTGGATCGCGTGATATCTTGGACAAGCTTGGGCAATCTTGGGTCGCGTGATATCCATGCCTGCATGTTGAGGCATCGCGTGATATTGGGACATATCCGTGGACATCTTGAAGTATATATGAGCCCTTCTTGGAACCACCGTCCAGGCAAACCACTCCCCCAAGGGGGTGAAGGGCGTAGAAGAGAACGCATTCTAGACATGTGCCCTAACGGGATGGTGGTCTACCAGAAACTGTCTCGATATATATGCCCGCAGTCCAGTGCGACCATGGTGATGAGCATTTGCATCACGATGCAGTTACCTTGAAGCTTCTGTTTGAGCTGAATGCTACTAAGAAGGTGTGGGTCGAATGTACGCCAACGGGACTTGAGTACATACGGGTTGCATCTATCGCAGCAGCGGTTTCATGCAGTCAGGAGGCAACACATCGCTTGCGGTCAGCACCAGCAGGGGTGGAAGGTGTGAAATGCGACAAACGTCGCAGGACGGTGTTCATGGTGGTCGACGGCAAGCGTCTGCAGGAGCGAGTGGACGATTGGACTCCCACGTACATCAACAACGCAGCCCAATCCCTTCGTGATCGCTTAGATAACGAGGCACGTGATGAGGCTGAAGCTGATGGGTCCGAGGAGTACTATGACCCGCCAGTCGCAGCAGGCGATGGCTCGCCACCAGGCGATGGCTCGCCACCAGGCGATGGCTCGCCACCAGGCGATGGTTCGCCAGGCGATGGTTCGCCGCCAGGTGATGGTTCGCCAGGCGATGGTTCGCCACCAGGTGATGGGCCGCCCTCTGTTTTCACTCGCCGACGGGAGATGCGCCAGACGACGCTTAGCTTCCAGTAGCTCCACTCCCTCTTCGCCTTCCCACCTCCCCTTCCCTCTCCCTCCAATCTCTATTCTATTTTTGCCTCGCGTGCTCAGTCCGAATCTGGCCCCGCTGGCGGCGGGGACTCAGTAACAGAACTCAGTTCAAGATGCGGAGGGCCATCGTCGCGCATGCCGCTGTTCGGCACATCGGCGCCCCTGCCCATGCTCATGCCCTTGCCCTCGTCGGGGCCCTTGCCGTCATCGTAGCCCCCGCCGCTGTCGAGGGCCGTCGCCTTGCCCTTACCACCGTCGTTAATGCTCTTGCCACCGTTGTAGCCCTCGCCATCGTCGTAGCCCTGGCCACCGTCGTAGACCTTGTCACCGTCGGTGCTGCCCTTGCTACCATCGTAGCCCTTGCCACCGTCGTAGTAGCCCATGGCCTCGTCGTCGATGCCCGTGCCACCGTCGTAGCTTGTACAGCCGCGACCGATGCCATCAGCACCCTTGCCATCGTCGTAGCCCTTTTCGTAGCCCTTGTCGTAGCCCTTGTCGTAGCCCTTGTCGTAGCCATTGACGTAGCCCGTGTCGTAGACCGCGTCGTAGCCCTTGCTCGAGCTGCCGTACGGGTCGTAGCCTTTGTCGCTGCCCTTGCCGCCGTCGTAGCTTTTGTCGAAGCCCTTGCTCGAGCTGCCCTTGGCGCTGCCCGTGCCACCGTCGCCCTTGTCGTCGGCCTTGCCGCTGTCCGACATCATGTCCTGCAGCCCGTCACGCTGCTCCTTCGCCAGCCTGGTGTGGCCCTTGCCGCTGTCGCCGTCTTTGTCGCGGCCCTTGCCGCTGCCGTCATTCTCGCGGCCCTTGCCACTGTCGTAGCCCTTGCCCTTGCCACCGTCGTAGCCCTTGCCCTTGCCATCGTCGTAACCCTTGCCACCGTCGTCGTAGCCCTTGCCATCACTGTCGTAGCCCGTGTCGTAGCCCTTGTCGTAGCCTTTGTCGTAGCCCTTGTCGTAGCCTTTGTCGTAGCCCTTGTCGTAGCCTTTGTCGTAGCCACTGTTGTCGTAGCCACTGTTGTCGTAGTCGTAGCCCTTAATCAAGAGCTCGGTGACGTCGAGCAGCCTGTCTGTGATCCGCCGCTCCCGCTGGAGCTCCTGTATGGAGGGCGAAAATCCGCCGACCTCCTCCTCCTCCTCCTCCTCTCCTCCCCCCCCTCCTCCTCCTCCTCCTCCTCCTCCTATTCCTTCTCCTCCTCCTCCTCCTCATCATCCTCGTCTTCCTCCTCGTCCTCCTCATCCCCCTTCATCCTTCTCCTGTGGCTCTCACCCCAGCAGTCCTCGTGCAGGCGGCTCAGCGCCTCGGCGCTGCACGCCATGGCCGCGCGCGCCACCGCGCGCGGCCACGCCCCCCTGGGAGGAGAAAGGGGTCCTCCAGGGGGCCTCGGTCCAGAAACAGCAGCGCGCGCAAATGGGGGGAGGGGGGGGGGGGTGCGATTCAGGTGAGGGGGCGATTCGGGTGAGGGGGCGTGGCTGCGTCGCGAATCGTTTCGCGCCGTGCACTCATGGGTGCATGCAGCAATGCATGCGTTGTTCCAGAGTTGACTTGGGGATGTGAACTTGAAAATGAGATGCGTTAACATCGTCGTCTGCGTTCGCTCGAGACAGCCTCACAATTAACTCAGCACCACACGACCTCACGATGAACTCAGTACCGCGAACCATGATGTTGGTTATGGTATGCCATGCAATGCTACGCTATGATGTGAATATCCCTCCCCGACCTCATCCTCCTCCGTTGCCACCGCCGTTTAGGCCCGAGCGTTGCTTGGGTCGCGACAGTGCGCGACCAGCTGCAGCGCTCCACGCGCAGCAGCTACCAGCGCTCCGCGCGCAGCAGCACCAGCTGCATCAGCACCACCAGTGCATCCAGCAGCTCCACGCGCAGCAGCACCAGCTGCAGCAGCGCCACCAGTGCAACCAGCAGCACCACCCGCAGCAGCATCACCAGTGCAACCAGCAGCACCATGGCGGACGAGACCGCGGTGACGCTGCTCCTGGAGGCGGCGGAGGATCTCAGCCAGCGGCGGCGCGCCGCGGCCGCCAAGGTCTTGCAGCCCACCAGCAAGGTGGCCCCTCGGCCGCCAAGCACGCCGCCGACGGCGAAGGTCTTGGCGAAGTACGATCGCTCGCGCGTGGCCGACGGCTTGCTCGATGATCTCGAGTTGGCGCCCGCGCTGGATCCCGAGTTGAACTCGTTCCAGGGCCTGCAGGAGTTCATGGGCGACGGCGATGGCGACGACACGGGCTACGACTACGCCAGCTACGGCGGTGGCAAGGGCATCGCCGACGGTGGCAAGGGCTACCGCGGCGGCAAAGGCAGCTCGAGCAAGGGCTTCGACAAGGGCCGCGACGATGGCAAGGGCAGCGGCGCAGGCTACGACATCGACAAGGGCCGCGACAAAGGCTACCACGGTGACAGGGGCGACGTGGGCTACGACGGTGGCACGGGCGACAAGGGCTACGACCGCCGCTACGACCCGTACAGATCCAAGTGGTATGACCACCACAGCTCGTGGTACGACCGCGACGACGATGACTACGACAACAGGTGGTACGACCGCAGGCGCTGGGGCGACTACGACAAGGGCTCGAGCAAGGGCTACGACAACAGAGGCTACGGCAGCAAGGGCTACGACAAGAGTGGCAACTACCAGCGTGGCTACGACAACCGTGGTTACAACGACCGTGGCTACGACAACCGCGGATGCGACAGCAGTGGCTACGACAACCGTGGCTGCGACAACTACGGCAACAGTGGCTACGACAGCCGTGACTACGACCGCAAGGGCGACAAGGGCTACGATCGCAAGGGCGACAAGGGCTATGATCGCAAGGGCTACGACGTCGGCAAGGGCTACGACGGTGACACGGGCTACGGCGGTGATCCAAGCTACGACCGTGGCGATACAGGCTACGACAGTGGCAAGGGCATCGACAGTGGCAAGGGCCACGACGGCGGCAAGGGCGATAAAGGCTACGACGGCGGCAAGGGCTGGCGCGAGGAGAAGTCCCGCGGCGGGCGCCACATCAGGCTGGCGAAGGCCCTTGCCACCAAGGAGCAGCTGGACGGGCTGCAGGACCTGATGTCGGACCGCGGCAAGGCCGACTACGTCAGGTGGAGCAAGCGGACGCACTGGCGCGTATGGGTGGAGGAAAACAATACAAATCTAGTTCTACCGGGCCCCCTCATCCCTCCTCCTTCAACGGTTCTTACCAAGGGCGAGGGGGAAGGATGAGGGCCAAGAACTGGATATGTAATGTGTTCCCCCTCCCGACATCTGGGCGGAGGCGGCTGTTCGCCGCTGATCAGTAGCGCCAGACACCACTACCAAAGCGGCGCCGAAGCCGCCGCTGTCGCATTAATGTGCCGCCACCAGCGCGGCAGCAAGCGTGGAGTTCATTCTAGACCGCGCGCTGCCTCTCCTCCGTTGGCATGATCTATTATGGTGGGGGTTGTCGTATGTAAGATTCTAACATACGACGCAGTTGTCGTATGTAAGATTCTAACATGCGACAAAGTTGTCGTATGTAAGATTCTTACATACGACACCGTTGTCGTATGTAAGATTCTAACATACGACGGATGTGTTAATAGAATCCTTATGATATATAAGAGCGAGATGTCGTATGTACGATTCTTACATACGACAACGTTGTCGTATGTAAGATTCTGACATACGACAGATTTGTCGTATGTAAGATTCTGACATACGACAGATTTGTCGCATGTGAGATTCTGACATACGACACCAAGGGTTTGAGCTCATGTTTAGAGTAAACTTCGAGGGTATCCATCTCGCTCGTGGTCGACGTTGCGCCTAGAATTGGCTTGTCTGCTTGGCTGCGCTGCCCGCGGCTGCGCTGGATCATGTTGATAAGTGATGTATGAGCGTGGCGTGAGCGAGAATAAGGGGAAGTGGGATGAGAGGAGGATGCGCGGGAGAAGGAGGACAAGGAGAAGGAGAGGGGGGAGGATTCTGAGGAGGAGGTGGGGGGTGAGGAGGAGGAGGAGGAGGGGAAGGCCCATCCTCCCCCTCATCCTCATCCTCCCCCTCCTACCTTTATCCTCCTCCTCCTCCTCCTCCGCCGCCGCCTCCTCCTCCTCCTCCTTCTCCTCCGCCTCATCACCCTCCTCATCTTCCCCCACCTCCTCCTCCTCCTCTGCCTCCTCTTCCTCATCCTCATTCTCCTCCTCATCATCCTCATTCTCCTCATTCTTACTCCGTCTCATTCTCACCCTCTTCATTCTCATCATGTCTCCTCCTCGTTCCCGCCGTCGCCGTCGAAGCCGTCGCCTGCGCCGTCATCTGCGCGCGCGGCGCAGGAGAGGGCGGCGGCCACCGTGACGACCACGATTGAACGACAACGAGGATGAGGAGGAGTAGGAGGAGGAGCATGAGGAGGAGCAGGACAAGGAGCACGCGGAGGAAGAGGGGGACGATGGGGAGGAGGAGGAGGAGGAGGAGGAAGAAGATGAGGAGGAGCAATTGCCATGGCGGCTGCGATAGCGACGGCGACGGCGAAGAGTTGGTGGCGACGAGTTGGCTGCGACGAGTTCGACGGCGGCGGAGACGACTGCGGGGGCGTCTCATCCTGCTCCTCCTCCTGCTCGCCCTCCCCCTTCTCCTCATCCTCGTCCTCCTTCTCCTCCTCCCTATCCCTCCTCACCATTCTCATCCCCATCATCCTCCTTCTCCGTCTCATTCACCTCCACCGCCTAACCCTCCTCATCCTATTCTTATTTCTCCTCGTCCTCATTCGTATTCGTGCCATCGGTCTCTCCGCAGGGTGCTTTATCGCGCGAAAAGCTGCAGCGAGAACCTGAAGGCTCGCATACATGCGTTTGCACGCACAGCCCCAACGAGCCCCCATCTAAGTACGCCCCGACACCCACACTCAGGCGGCGCATTCACCGATGCCCAAGGCTTTGCGCCCCCGCGCACGATCGGCAGCACCTGCCTCCACAAGGCGATTATTCGCCCGATCAACCGCACCCTTACACATCTTGGCGTTGTCCAAGAGCAACGTGAACGAATCCGCGGCCTGCTCCGCCTTCTTCACGAGCTTCTCCATCTTCTTGTATGCAGCGTCTGCCTTTCGAGTGGGCATGGACGGGGTTCAGACGTGGCGTTGACACGCCGTTGCTAAGTGCGACCGTTCGCCCAACCGCTTGAGACCATGCGACCACAGTCGCAACGCCAAGCCATTACACAACCAATTTCACACCCTGACATCATGATAGTACATACCTGCGTGTCAACGCAACCGAACGCGCATGCATACGACTGCATTGGGCGCTGCCTCAACGCCCCCCCCCCCCCCCCCATAGTGTCACAAGTGCGCCCTTCGACGCGAACTACTCGCAGCCGATTGCAATGCGTTTCAACACAACCGAACATGCATACAACTGCATCGGGTGATGCCCAACGTTTATGCTCTAATCAGCAAATATATTTCGACGTGAATGGATTGCAACCACTTGCAACATGTCATGCATGAGATACTGGCTGCCTTGCGGTCCGCCGTTTTGGACATCTTCTGGCAATGCTGCTTGTGCCTGATCAGGGTATCCAACCTTTCATTGAAGTGCTCCGTGTCCTCCTTGCGGTGCTTGGCACGCAGCGCCTTCAAGTCGGCTGACATGGCAGGCATAGTCGCGTACACACACGCGCGCGCGCCGCAGCTTACAAGCTGCGTTCTCTCAGCCCTCAACCAACTCGGCTGCGTGAAAACGCATGTAGTCTGCGACGCGGTCGCATGGCATGAGTGCCAACCATGTGATCACACATCACTGCCCCCTACTCATACCCCCCCACTACATCGACGCCGTGATCGGGCACTCCCGTTGCATGTCCACCCCCAGCCGCCTCCTCATCTCGACCCCTCTCCTGTTCACACCTCTCGCGCCCCCCCCCCCCCCAGCTTACTACATGTCGCCAACGATGGCGGGGCTGAACGCTTGGCAAACCGTCAGCAGCATTTGTGGTTCATTCGCCCACCTTTGCGAACCAGTTCACGCGTGGCTTACGCGTCCCCATTTGCGGTTCACGTGTCCATGGGAAAATCAGCGAAGACGATCGCGATGGAAGCGCAGGTGCGCTTTGAGCTGCAGGATGAAAAGCAGGAACGCCAGCGGTCAGTGAAGACTGCCAAGGCGGCATTGAAGCATGCCAAAGCAGCGAAGACGCAGGCTGAGAAGAAGGCAGGCGGTTGTTAACTAACAACAACACAAGGGCCCCTCGAGGCCAGGGGGGAGGGGATGGGCTCTCGAGCCCACCCCCTTAGTCAATGGCCCCATCGGCGTCGCCAGTCCCACCCGCCTCCGTGCGATCGCCCCCCTCCCTCCCCCCCCCGATAGGCAGAGAGGAGGTTCAATGCGTTTTTGAAGAGCAAGGACGCGTGGATGAACGCGCTGCTCGACGCGGATGATGCGAGCGCGGCCCACGTTCGGGCCGAGACTGAGCTGGCGCGCGCCGAGCGCGATGCCCGCTGGGGGCGTGGGGGCGACGGACGACGGGTGGGGGGGTCAGAGAAAAAACCTGCATGCATCAATGCAAGATGAGTCTGGGATGATAATGTCGGCATGATAGCGCAGGTGCCTCGTCCTCCTCCTCATCTTCCCCCTTCTCCTCCTCCTCCCTCCTCCTCCGCCTCCTCCTCCCCCCTCCCTCCCCATCCTCATCCTCATCCCCATCCTCGTCCTCCCCATCACATCATTCCCTCTTCGTCCCTCCTCGTCGTTGTCCTCCTGTTGCTGCTGGTGCTGATGCTCTTGCCCATCCTACTACGCTACTAAGCCGTGCCCCCCCCCATCGCTCCCTCACAACTGCTTCGCACTCTGAATGGCATTGGTGCTATGCGTTTCCGCCTTTTCGCGTCATAGGATCATCCGACGCCTCACGATATCTGTAGGATGACGCAGCACCAAAACCCCAAGAGGAACCACACATAGAGCCCCAAGGCCGCAACGGGGAGGAGGAGGAGAGGGATGAGGAGGGGAAGATGAGGAGGATGAGGCGGAAGAGGAGGAGGATACGGAGGACCAAGACTTTGGGATGCTCCCGACTGGTGAGGTTAAATCCAGAACGCCAGGTCTGTGAGTGATGTCTTGGACCGTCCCCTCGGCATCAGCGCGCGCGCACTTAACGAAAATGATGATGAGACATATGATGATAACAACTGCAGGTGGTCTGCGCTCTTCGTTCGAGTCGGATGGGCTGGCGGGGGTACGCGACGCGGCAACACTAACATCGCCATATACGCGTCGGTTCTATGTATGCCAAGATGCATGCAACCCGTTGCAGGTGGTAGACTCGCACTGCCATCCGACACCAATCTTCGATGCGTGGGGCATTGCAAGTTGGCATCAGTTGGCGTCGGGTTCTCGTTTCGAATATAGATCACACAGGCCCGCGTCGCATAGCCATTTGGGCTCGATCGCGATCGATCGCGATCTATCGCGAGGCGCGATCTTTCGCGAGGCGCGACCTATCGCGAGGCGCGAGGCGCGAAGGTCCGGAACTGTCGTCATATGACGACGGTTCCGAACCTCCGCGCGGAACTGCAGCACATGTCAGAGTGGGTATCGACACAAATCGCATGTGGCCTGTGCCCATCAGCCGTGGCCCAGCACCAGTACGACAGCCTCCTCATGAAGATCAACAACCTGTCACAGATCAGTACTGACGAGGCGACAGCCTTGGTGAAAACAATCAGGGAGCACTCGCTGAACACTTGGACTCAAGAGAACATCGCACGCTTGTGCCAGAGCGCCGGGACCAAGACAGGCATGTTGTCAATGCCAGGCGGATCCAAGCAATGGCAAGAGATTAGCATTGCATCGAGGGTCTTCACGGCGAGCGAGATCAAATCGCTGAAGAGCGGCGACCTGAGTGAGAAGGCGTGCATACGCCTGGTCGCCGCTCGGTGCAAGCTGATCGGCGCCCACACGCTCTCCGAGAGCTCCAAGGGCAAGACGGCCGCGCTCGTGGCGTGGGGCAGCGGCAAGGGGCATGGGGGCGATTGGCTCAGGCTCCTCGGAGAGGTGAAGGGTGCCATCTCCAAGGCCATCACGTGCAAGGGTTGGTCCGCGCTTGGGTACGCCACGGTGTGGAACTTCGACCGCATCGAGGACATGTCGGCTGAGCCGTGGTGGAAATCAGCTTACAAGGACGATGGGCCCGCCTTGGAGGAGATCCAGACGGACGCGCCAGACTACGTGAGGAAGTCGAGCAGGCGTTGCGCGGCGAAGACCTCGCCTGCAGCTGCAGCGCCCCCAATGACAGCCCCAGACCCTACGGCTGGCGGGCAGTTGCAAGTCATGCAGGCCCTGTTCGGTGCACCGCTGTGCGCGGCGCTCTTCGCCAACTCGGCGGCCGCGGCTCTCAGGCCGCCCGAGCCGCCTGCGCAGCCGCGCGTGGAGCTGGAGCCCCCGAAGCCAAAGCTCCCGCCGCGCGAGGAGCCGCAGCAGGAGCCGAAGCTTCCGCCGCGCGAGGAGCCGCGCGATGAGCCGCGCGATGATGAGCCCGAGCCAGACCTGACCGACGAGGAGGAGAAGCTCAGGGCGCTCCTCGCCAAGAAGGCCAAGACCGCCAAGGCGAGGAAGCGCCCCTCCGCGGCTGGCGATGGCGTCGGTGACGCCGAGGGCGGGGCAGGCGTCGAAGACGCCGAGGGGGCTGTGCCAATGAAGAAGGCGCGGCCCCCTGCCATGCGGCGGCCCGCGGCTGCCGTGCCAAAGCCCGCTGTGCTGCCCAAGCCGCCGACGTGCGAGTGCAACGCGCCGTACAGGTGCGGCTACGTGATCTACAAGCCTTCACAAAAGGTGTTCAGGGCCGTTGTGGGGAGGGCAGATCGCCGCGTCCGCTTCGACCGCAATGCGACGATGAATCGCATTGAGGCTTGGAGCGCGGCGCTGGCGTGGATCGACGCCAAGTGTTAGGTGCTCGACGCGGGGAGGGGGAGGACCAGGGGGTTGTTGAGGACCAGCAGGGCTGGGAGCTCGCATCGCAGCTGCAGCGCGGCGGTGGGCGGCGCCACATCGACGAACTCTCTCTTGCTTGTATGACGTTGCACCATGATGTCTAAAACACAAGTCTGTTGCGATCTTTTCATCGCAAGTCGCATGCATCAATATGCAACACTCCTTTCTCTTGCGAGCTACCGTCGCACTTCGTATGCATCACTATGCACCTACATGTCCTTCTGATGCGACGTCGTACCATGCCATATGCATCGATATGCAACGTGCGCTTCTGTTGTGATCTACCGCCTCGCTGCATTCAGATGCATCATGCAGCGTGCCCCTACCATAACGCGACGCATGCATCCTATGATGCGCATTGGCATCGTTATCGAGTCTGTAGCCATTTGGGCTGAAACCATGGCCGCGTCCGCCGCCAGGAAACGCAAGGCGGATGAGGCGCTGGTGGAGCTCCACAGGGGCTCATACCTGTCACAGCGTGCTCTGTCGGGTGTCCTAAAATATGTGCGAGACCATGGGTTGCCCGACAATATTTCACGGAGCTCACAATACAGGGCAAACGAAAACATCATTGCCAAAGAGTCGAACGCATATGGGAACGTCTTGCGTTGCATAGACACGCCTTTAGTCAGTGGTAGAACTTTCGAGAACTGGGTGTGCTGTCCTGGGCCATTTTTGTATTCCTGCTGCAAGGCTAGCGCTCCAGTCAGGGAGATGTTTCGCCGCTCACTTCAGGAGCACCCATGCAGCTTGGCGTCGCCGTGGCACATCATTTTATATTTCGATGGTATTTCACCGCGAGACCCCCTGGCGAAGGGGAAAGATTATCGGGGGGCTGATGCTGTTTACTGGTCGTTCGCTGAGTTCGACGAGTCCTTGGGTAACGAAGATGCGTGGTTCACGCTTAGCACTGCGCGGTGCGCAAAAATAAAAAGCATCCCAGGTGGCATCGGGCAGTGCATCAAGATGACCCTCAAATAAGTTTTTTAAAATTCTGCTGGTGGTTTCAATATTGAGACGAGCGGTGTTACATTAGACGTGTCAGAGAACGGCGACGCAACGTCGCGCGCGACGACCGTCGCGAAGCTGTCGTGCGTCATAGGGGACGAAGAGGCACTGCGGGAACTACACATGAACAAAGGGCACGCTGGTTCCAAACCCTGTGCGTTATGTCGCAACGTCTTGAATAGAAAGTTTGATTATTTGACATATGATGTATCTGGTTTCTTTGTGACAGACGCGTGCTTGGATGCGTCAAAGATACGCAGAAACGATGACGCGACAATCATCGCGATCCTGGAACGACTTCGGCCCGATTGGGATAACTATCAGCGGGGGGAGTTTTCAGAGGGGCAGTACACGACCATCACACAGCACAAAGGATGGAACTCCCACCCCGAACACATAGCGCTGGACCCAGGTTTGCGATATCTCCATGCGTCATTCATTTGCTTTGACTGGATGCATATTTATTTTGTGTCTGGTATATTCGACAGAGAAGTAAAAGCACTTTTAGGGCATGCGCAGTTCAAGTGTTTGTGTGATGCAATGGAGTTGCATGAGTATTTCGTGAAGTGGACGTGGCCGAGTAAACACCACTCAGCCGCAACTGTATGGGAGACTGGTGAGCTCCAAGCAAGTGCCTCAGAAGAGATCTCTGCGTTGCCTGTTTTGTGCAGGTATATTCGGCAAGTAATTGCCATGCATCCTTCATCGGATCAAGTGGCCCCCCAGATCGCAAGTATGCTGGCATTGCAAGATGCCGTTGACATAATCATCACGGCGGCGCGGCGGCTTCCAGTCACGACCGCGCAGATAGAGTCAGCGATAGTGAAACATCTTCGGTGCCATCAGGACGCATATGGTGAAAGCTATTGGGTGTATAAGCACCATATGGCAACACATTTGCCAGAAATGTTTGAAAAACATGGGTCGCTCAGTTGCTTTGTCCAGGAACGCAAGCACAAAAACGTAAAACGTTTCGCCAAAGACCACATGTGCAAGAAGGGGCCAGAGAAGGCTCTCATGGTCCAACTCACTGCGCAGCACGCGCACGATTTAAAGACCATGCGTGTTTCACCTGGCTTAGTCGACCCAACGAAAGCAACACAGAAGCTGCTGAATGCGTTGAAACGCATGTGCCCTGGGACGCAGACGGCCGTCTCCAGCATCGAAGCCATGACAGATTTCGGCCGCATCAAGCGCGGTGATATCGTACTTCTGGGGTCGGGCGGGATGCATGCAGCAATGCAAGCGTGGTTTCACGTGAAATGCGACGATGGCGAGTCGCAGGTGCTTGTCCAGCAGCTTGCAACTAAGCATGTGAACGCCGCTGAAGGTTTTTCCAGACACATATTTTTAGATGATACAGACCCTGGTCTGATGCCTCTGACCTCGCTGAAAGCTCCTGTGATTTACAGGAAAATAGAGAACGACATCACGTGCATTTGGCCAGTAGAATACAAATCGCGATGTTGCTAACATGATGCGCTGCGGACCGTCGCGTTTGCCCCAGGACGATAAAAAAATCTGAAGGCCCCTGAGCAGATCCAAATCGACGAAGCGCCCAATCATGATGCCCCAATTTCCAACTACATGAGATGCAAAAACATAACATAAACATTAAAACAACAGCTTCAAACTGGCCAAACCTAACTAGTTATAACTCCGTTAATAACAATTAGAAGTTCCGCTAACTGTTACTAACTACGCAGGGCCTTCAGGTATAGAGGCCGAGGATTGCGGACAACCTCCGTCTTGATTTTCTCAATGCGCTGGATCTTTGGGTTGCTCTCCCCTGGGTTGTTCACTCCCCCTCGTCGCCCCGGAGCGCAGCCGGCCACGGGAGAAGGGCCGGGACCTTCCGGGTGGGGGGCCCACGGACAAGGGCAGCAGCAGCGGCGAGGGGAAGGCCAGCACACGCCTTGCCACGGCGAGCTGCAGGGCGTCCAAGAGGGCCCCAGCACGGCCTATAGGAGGGCCCCAAGGCAGCCCAAGAGGCGCCCAGAGCGGCTAAGATGGCCCCAAGACTGCCCACAAGGGGCGCAAAACGCGAGCGCGAACCGCACATCCGAGCCTTCCGCCCCAAGAGGCCCCCAGGAGGCCCCACGAGGCGCCCAGGAGGCTCCAATAGGCCGCAAATAGGTTCCTCCCCATGCCCACCAGTCTACTGATACCGCTACCCGTTTCTCGTGCTCGCCTCTTGGGCCTCCTGGGGGTCCCTCGTCGTCACCGTTGGATTGGAACTCTGGTCAGGACGCACCCCGGGAGGGGTCGTCAGCTGCACCTCGCCAAGAGCTTCCCAGAGGCGCCGCCAGAGATCCCGATCGGTGCGCCGCCTCTGGCCGCGAGCCGACACCCCTCGAGCTCCGTAGCTCGAGTCGGTGATGAAATGAAGGTCACGCCCAGGACCCGCGCACACCTCCACCCACCGAACTGAAGCCCAAAGCTCCGCATGCTTGACGGTCTGCACGGGTCCTGGAAGCCCTCCCGAGAGCCCCCTGGACGTCAGAGACTTGGGTCCAGACTGGGCTTTACATGCAACCGCTATGGTACAACAGCTCCAGGCACAGCGTCTGAGCCTTGGATCTCGAATGTTTGCTCCACCCGTCCCGTCCCCCGCCCCCCACCACTCCGTCCCAGGGTCCCTGCCGCAACAGCCTGCAGCGTAGGACCAGCTCTGCTCGATGGGGTCATCACCTGGCGGGTTGACCTCTGTCCAGCTGGATGGCAGGAGACCTCTCGGCCAGAGGACGGGAAAGGACGAGGCTTCCTCCAGGGCTCTCTCCTCCACATCCTGCGTGCATGCACAGGCCTGCATGTGACAAGTGGCAGCGCGCTCCCAGTGGCGATGGACATCCGCCTCCACAGCACCAGCAGAGCCACGCTGACAGATAGCACTTCGCTCCTCAATCGCACCTCCCTCGAGCAGCCGGCCCCCGGACCACGTCGCAGCCGTGGCCACCGCCACGAGAGAGCCCCTGAAACGAAGGGCCTGCTGGGAGCCTTGCTTGCCCAGCGCAAAAATGCCAATTGGCGGAACGAATCGAGGTCGAGGCCCCCTTGAGCCCCACCCCCCCGGCAAAACTTCGCCACTCGACGCCGCAACTTGGCCGAGACCGACGCGAGGACCTGCTGAACAGACGGCTCGACACCATGGGCGGGGATTTCTATTGTGACCTCCAAAGGCCACCAGGGGGGGGCCAACCGCTCGAGGCTCTGGGGGTCCTGCGGAAGCCACCCGCGGTGCAACAGCACCGTCAAGGCCCCCGAGGTAGGCCCAGAGACCCGAGCCCATCGGCGCTTCTCCTTGGCCCCAAGGGGCCCCCCCAGCCACCTTGGGCCAGCTCCGACGCAGTCTCGCTCGGATCTGTCGCGCCAGGGAGGGGTCGGCGGCGAGCTTGAAAAAGCCCGCGAACTGTCCAAGGACCAACTCGACGGCGGGCATCCGAGAACCCAGCTCCAGAGCCAAGAACGCGGCGAGGCATATCTGCCTCTCTTGGGTCCCCCGAGGGCCGCACCCGTGGAAGCCTGGGTCCTCGAGACTGCGGAGGGAGCCATCCCGTGCACCGAAGCACCGTGCCGACAGCGAGGAGCAGAAGACAGCATGACAATCTGTTCACGAGCCCTACACAGGAGGCCCACCGTGGAAACGCGCTTGACATTGTGAAGCTGCTTCAGGCCCATGCCCACGCGGGCTCCGTGCTTGCGGCGCTGCTTGCGACCTGAGCCCCGATCTAGGCCTGGGTCGGCCGACGTGCTAGAGGCCATGATCACCCAGCTGCCCTGGGACTGCCTTAAAGCAGCCTGGGAGATATCCCTCGCGAGACCCAAGGGGCTGGCAACCACCGCCGGCTTCCCCAAGATGTTCAGTCCCAGGGACTCGGCACCTTTACAAGAATCCAGAGCGGCACCCGCAAGGGCCTCCGTCACGACATGCACTGGTCCCTCGGCGCTCTGGCTGATGATTTCAACCTACTGCGCTGAGGCAACGCCTCTCGGAAAAAAAAACTTGCATGCGCGCTCTCAAGCGTATCGTGAAGCACCGCGTTCGCAAAGTTATTAGCGTCTCCGTCTCCAGTGAGAAGGGAGGCCGCAGGCTCGATTGGACGGGAGACCGCCCCTCTGGCTTCGATGCGCCGAGTGGCCGCATAAAGCACCAGGGAGAGCCCCACGGAGGTCGCAGGACAATTCAAAGCCAACGTGGATTCCAGGTCCAAAGTCGGATCCAGGGAATCATCAGACTCGGCAAAATCCTACATCAGATTGCCGTGAGAAACGCCAAGCGCTTCGGCGGACTCGTCCAGGAAAACTCGCAACATGCCGCAGCGGAGGGCAGAGCTCCAACGGACAGCTTGATCCCAGAAGCAGGCCTTCTTCTCGCACCAAAGGGCCCCGACCGACTTCCGAATACGGCTCCAGACACGGAGGGGAAAGTGCGAGAGAGCACACGCTCTCTCTCCCATCGAAGCTGGCTTGGGCATCGTGGCCTCCAGAACAAGCAGAAGCTGCCAGGGCCAAGTCTGCAGCTGCTCACAGCGCAGGAAAAGGCGGGCCAGCTCCTCAAGCAACTCATGAGGTGCAGCACGAATGTCAGCAGGACCAAGATTATCACTTCCCCGTCCCGTCGCCTGTCGAATCCCTCCCACCAAAGCAGCAATGGCAGACGGGTCGATAGGTGCGCACATGTCCTGCTCGTTGCTCAGCCTCCTGCATCGCCCCCGGAGGCGTCGCACTCTGTTTGCCGTGACTCGGCCAGCCCAACGGCTTGCCCACTGCTCCCGCTTGATCTCCAGCATGGTGTTGATGTCGCGGCTGACAGCACGGATATGCTGGTCCGCCTCGGGTGGGGCATCCGCGAGCCTTATCTCCATGACGCGGTCCAGTTCACCACTTGACCAGGCCGCTTGGCCGTGCACTCCATCACCCAGTCATGGAAGGCCACCACGTACTGCCTGACCTCGTCACCGTGGGCCTTGTCAGCCACCTCGGCGAAAGCAGCTGCCACGTCACTGGCCCGTCGCTCGGCCCACGCCCGCGCCCGTCGAATGGCGCCCGTCTACCCGACCTGTACCAGCGCACTCATCACCATGAGGGAGTCGGCAGGCATGCTGTGGCCAGTTCCCGGCAATCCGACAACGTCGGCTTGGCAAGGGCCTCGGCATACGTGCCCGCGCAGGCCGCCATGATGCTCCACCAAACTGCCGAGCGGTTGGTGCCATTCGTTCCTCCCCTGGGCGCTCTCAAGGATTTGGCCTGGGGGGGCACTTGGGAGGGCGCGCCCCAGGCACTTCTTCTGCACCTCCTTCTCGAGGCCCATGGTTTAACGGGCGAAGAACGGTATAAAATAAACGTTTTCGCCGTCGGGGACACCTGCCCCAGGGCGGCTGGAAAGTTTATACCCTCACGGTGCCACCGTAGGGGTATAAACTTTCCAGCCGCCCAGGGACAGGCGCCCCCGACAGCGAAACAGTTTATTCTATACCGTTCTTCGCCCGTTAAATGGTGCTCGATAAGTGGCGCTCCAGCTCGGTGAACCAGTGGCAGCAAGCGTTGCCCAGCTCGATCGCTTCGTCCGCTCCCGTGGCGAAAACCATGGACTCGCGGATGTAGCCGGGGGGCTGTGACCATCGCTCATCAATCGGGCATTCGCGCGCCTCCTCCCAAAGCCGTCGTCGGTCGTCATCAGTCAGTTGGGAGAGCTGGATGGGGACTTGCTGCGAGGACACCCCGATCATCTCATCGCGCGACTGCCTCGGCAAAGCAGTCTCCTGGAGCTCCGCGCCCTCATCATTAGCATCGCGAGGCCCACCCACACCAGGTCGCAGCCCATCATTTCCACGCGTAGGTCGCGCACCCAGTGCAGGGGAATGCACGTCCCTGGCCACCCAGGGACCCAGTCCAGAGGAAGGCGCCTCTCTGGCCACCAGGGTCAGCAGCTGTGCAGACTGGGAGCTGGCCGTCTCCGTCGTCCGAGTGCCCAGTCCAGGGGCACGCGCATCCCTGGCCACCCGAGGACCCAGTCCAGGGACCCAGTCCGACAGTCCTGACCGCTTGATTCCCGCGGCCGCAGGCACCTGGGCGTCGAGCGCTGGAGCGGTCGCGCGGCTGCCCCTGGCTCGGGGGCCGAGTTCTAGGGTGCTCGAGGAGCTGCCCCCCCGCCCCTCCCAGACCAACACGCCGCCCCTCCGGTCAACTGCGGACCCGCCCGCGCTGCCCCACCTGCAGCGGCGCGCTCTCCCAGGCTCGCGCCGGCCGCGGCCCCAAGGCCCGCGGCACTCGGGGGGGCCGCGGGCAGCGCGGGAGACCTGCCCACCAGCGAACCAGACTCGGCAGGGCCTGCTTCGGCCAAACTTGGCGACTCGGCCCTGCCCCCCTCGCCGTGTACCACGCGGGTGCCCCTGGGGGCAGGTCCTAGCAAAACGTTTGGCGACTGAGCCCAGCCCTTCGCGCTGTGCACCTCACGGGTGCACCTGGGGGCTGGGACTGGCGTTCTGACGCCTGCTGCCTCATGCGCCGTGACGGTAGGGACCTTGGCGGGATCCGTTTGGGGATCAGCGGCTCGCGCGAGGTAGAGGCAGATCTCCCTCGCGGATCGACCCGCAGCCCCCACCGTCCATACATGCACCGCTGGCATCCGATGAAGTAGCTGTCCCCAGCCCGGAGGAATGTACTTCTCTGGCCACTTGGGTCGGTAGCTGCCTGCCAGGTTCACTCGATAAGCCATCAAGAACACCCAATGCATCATCTTCCTCATCATCCTGCTGGGCTCGCCGCTCCGCCTCCTCGACGAAGGCCACCTGAGGCCCCAGCACAGGGGAATGCACCCCTCTGGCCACCTGGGTCGATAGCTGTCCAGAGGAAGAGAAGCTGGCCGCCCCATCCGATCGCGTACCCAGCCCGGGGGAATGCGCATCCCTGGCCACCTGGGTGCCCAGTCCAGAGGAATGAGCCTCTTTGGCCACCTGGGTCGGCAGCTGCGTGCCAGCGCCCCCCGGTTGGCCATCGAGCAAGGCCATCGCATCAGCATCCTCAGCGCCACGCTGAACATGCCCCTCTGCATCTATGTCCATGGTCTCCAGGGCACCTGGGGCAGTAACATAGCACCTCCGAAATCCTCCCCAATAGCCTGGCCATCCTGGAAGGCGGTCCCAGACTACCCACAGAGAGTCCCTCGGTCTGGTGCACTTCACCACCTGGGCGCACGTCGGCTCCGCGTCCTCCTGGCGCGGCCCATTCGGGATGTTCGTCACGGGTGCGCCATGCACCGTGTCAAGGTCCCCTCCAGGATGCCCATGGGATGCCTGGCTTGGGGAAGGCCCTCCACGTTCCGCTTCGGGCGAAGACTCGCAGGTACCCGCAGAGTCAACAACGCAGCCTCCCGCCCACGTAGACTCGTAGTCTGGAAGGGGGGAGGTGCCCACCCCCCCTGCTCCCCAGCATCGTCGAGCATCGGCGGTAGTGGGGCCGATGGGTGCTCCAGGGGGGGGGGGGGCCTGTCCGCAGTGGGGCTGTCTTCAAGGAGCTCACTTGCACGGGCTGCCTGCCTGGCTTCCTCCTGCTCCTCGAGCCTGAGGCTTGCCCTGGCAGGGGCTGGGAGGTGGCAGGACACGGCAGGCGCGGGACGCACCACGGCCTCCGCCTTCGCGGGGACAGCGTCGCACTGGGCCACCGCGCCCCATGTGTGACTTCTGCGTGTCAGGCGCGTCCGCAACGAAGCGAGCAGGACGGTGCGAGCGAGGGCCGCCCACCACCGCTTCGTCCAACGTTCGTCCTCCGTCGTGCTGGGTAAAGCTCGCGTTGCCTGGCTTCATGATATGTCCACGAGGGTGCTGAACCCATCCGCTGGAGATAAGCTTTTCTGGTGGGGCATTCCAGCCCCCGAGAACAATCCAATTCCCTTGCACGGCCTGCATCATAGCACCCAAGTGCTGGAACTTCGTGACATTCACAGCCTTGATGCCAGGCTCCGTGGCAAGGTAGATGGCCACCACCGTCAGGAGGCACTTCAACATGGCCACCGTAAGGGCAGCAAAGCCACGCTTGCGGCGTCGAGGCTGGCCGCGCGTCTGATCTTGGCGCATGGCCAAGTGGCCCATCGAGATTGACTGAAGGTGTCGACGAGCCGCCACGATAGCCCCCCCCCTGAGCTGTCGATGTCTTGAAATCAGCGCGCTGGGCTGCATGTGGTTTTCCACGCATGCCCATCAAAGCAGCGCAAGATATCATCAGGTACGGTGGCAGCAGGCACCGTATCAGCAGGTACAGAGGCTGCGGTGGCCTTCCGAGCATACTCATCAGGCACCCCCAACTTGGCGCCTCTGGCACGGTGACCCAGCAGGCCAGGCACATCAGCTCCATACAGGTTCTCTCACCAACTCACGGGCCTTAGCAGCACCCCAGTCCGTCGCGTTTCTCACGTAGATCGTCCTGGTCGGTGTGGCTGCTGTCGGGCAACTCCTCGCTGGCGCTGCACCGGGACCACCGCACTCTTCCATGGAATCACCACGCCCAGCCACACCAGGCCGCAGCCCACCAGACCCAAGCGCAGGGCAAGTCCGATGAGCCGAACCCCCCAGTCCAGAGGAATGCACCTCTCTGGCCACCTGGGTCCCCAGTCCAGGGGAATGCACGTCCCCGGCCACCTGGGGCGATGCTTGTACCGACGAGGAGGCCGATCCCGTCGATCTCGACCCCGCAGCGCCTCGCCGAGGCCCTGCGCAGGCCGGTTGCACCGAGCCAAGCTCAGGCCACTCCAGGTCGTCAAACCCGCTGCACAGGACCAACGCGCGCTCGCTCGACACCCAGCCGAGCTGCCGCCTCTGGGTACTTCCGCCTGGCCTCGTCCTGCTGCTCCTGAGGCCCCTTGGCCGCTTTGCGCAGCTCCTCGGCAGCCTTGACGAAGGACGCCTGGCGCTCACCGAAGTCCTCCGCTTCGAGCAGGTCGATGTCAATCTCGTCGTCGTCGACGGCCATGTCGACACCGCCCTCGCAAACTCCATCATGAGCGGAGGCACAGGAGCAGGACGGCCCGACTGAACACGCTTGGGCAACGTCTCCTGGAACTTGCCGTTGATAATCTCCTTGAGCTCGTTCCACTCGCCGGCACCAAGAAAGCCTGCATGCCGACGTCCTCCACGTCCTCGGGCGCAAGCTCGATCGTGATGGAGGATGCCTCCTGGGAAGCGGCCTCCGTGGTATCAGCAATGAAATGGGCCATGCGCTTGTACTCCGTGTCGATCGCCAGCACCTCGTTCCTCGTGGTCTCGAGGGGCCCCTGCTGAGTCTCCAGGGCCTTCTGCAGCTCCGCGATCCGCTCGGCCTTCTCCTGTACCTCAAGCTCCAGCTTCTCACGCTGCTGCAGTGCCCGAAACAGTCACTGGGCAGTCCGCCTGTGAGCAATCGCTGGCGTGAGGAGTGGCTTCTGCTGCTCACGATTCTGCTAGATCTTCTCACTCGTGGCCGCGCGGATCGGGTCCCCTCGCCTCCAGGAAGCGTCTTGGGCACCGTCTCGTACTGGCTAAGCTGCGCCGGCAGCTTCTTCTGCTTGACCTTGTAATCATCAGTCTCCGTGATGGGGGACAGGCAGGCAGCCGCCCCCTTGTGCTTTGGCGGCAGCCTCGTCTTAGAGTCTGACCCACCAGCCGAAGGAGCCTGGGACGCGCCACCGCCGCTGAAGTGATCATTGATGAGCTTCTCCATTGCAGCTAAGCGCTTCGCAGTGTCGCCCGCGAGGTCTTGGTCTGGTTGTTGCCGCCGCCGCCCTTGAGAGTCTCGGCATGGGCAGCCCAGGCAGCATTCTTGATCCGAGCTGGCGCTTCGTTCCCGCACCCACAGCGGACTCGCGACGCCCCGTTTGCCACCCACATCAGCGCATCTGCCCTTGCTCCACGTCGGCCGCCGAGGCTTGCGGAGGGCCGCTGGCGTCGGCGGAGGCGGCGCCATGGCGGCGGCGCCTTGGTCGTGTTTACTGGTGCTCCCTCGGGGGGAGCGGGTCGATCGAGAGCCAAATCTCCTCGCTGCAGCGACGCCGTTCTGATGACAGTTGCAGCAAACCCAGCTGGACCAGAAATGCTGAAGGAGCAGGAGGGAGGAGGAGGGTGAGGAGGAGGGAGGAGGGAGGAAGGAGGAGGGAGGAGAAGGAAGGAGGGAGGAGGGAGGGAGGAGGAGGGAGGAGGAGAGGAGGAGGGAGGAGGAGGGAGGAGGAGGGGGAGGAGGGAGGAGGAGGGGGAGGAGGGAGGAGAATGGAGCTCCTGACCCAATTTGCCGACGAAAGGGGCGCTCTTGGCCCCCCGATGGCCATGCACCGCAGGTGTTGTCCGTCGGCCCCACTTCGAGCCCCGTCTGCCGCGAGGCCGGAAAGTCTCACTCCCTCTGGGCTCCGCGGGGAAGTCGTCCCTGCATTGCTTCAGTAAGAGGGCAATACAGTTAGGTGGAACATCCGGGAGTCCTCGCGCGGCACTTTGAGACCCCACTTGCGTCGAACGTACGTCGATGTCACGTCGGATTACGTCGGTTGTATGTCGGATTCACGTCGGATTTACGCCAGATCATCGCCGCGCGAATGTCGACCCAGATCCTACGGATCGGGCATGTGGCGTAGATAATACAACAATTGCGTGCCGCGCGAGGCATTCATGTTGTCCCTCATAAATAATGCACTCCTACAGTTTTCGACCCCGTGTTCGCCCCTCCCCTCCCTTCCTCGCAGGCTGAAAGTTGGCGTCCAGCCTGACGGAGGCCCTAGGCTGGGGTTCCACTTTCGCTGTCCTTTCGAGCCTGTGTTCCAGAATGCCCAGGATCAGCTTTGAATAGATGGGGGAAGGGAGGAGCAGAGCCAAGGGTTCAATCTAAGGTTGCTGTACAATCGGACCTGGCCCAGACGAACATCCTTCAAGATCACGAGACACTCCTCAGGCCAACACAAACAGAACAGTCAAGGGCACCCTCCCCAAGATACAAAATAACATTCAACAAGCACGAAGAACATCAGTGTACTATCTCCGAACCGACATTGATCTTATACATCGGTCCGACCGTACTTACGGTAGGTTCGCGCGGCGTCGGCGCTCGGCGCGCGCAAAGGTCTTTGACACCGCCTCGATCATTCTTCCTTGAGACTCGATCGCGGCCCCGATCGTCCCAAAGTGGTATTCCGTCTGGTCCAGTGGCGTCACCGCGTCCCCCGGTGCTTCCGCGTCACAGGATTCCACCCGGAACGCCTTCCGCGGCGTCGCCAGCGCTCGCTCGCCGCATGCACCGAGCTTCCCGTACGCACCCGACGCCACGCGCAAGCCGAGGCACCTCCGACGGTCCGACACAAAGCCTTCCGCAAAGAGCACGAGAGCCGTCGATCGTCCACCACAGCCAACTCCAAACGAGGAGGCCACGACGCGCCAAATGCGTGTCGACAACTCTTCTGAAACAATAAGATGAGATCGAAAAAGTGCATGGGAGAGCGCGAGCGCCGAGCCAGAGCTCCGCCGACGTGGACCTTTGAGATCGGGAGGCCTTCCCTCGATGCCCGGGCGGCCTCTTTGGGCGCGCAGGTCGGGCCCCGGGGGCCACCAGCAGCGGAGGCCGGGGGTCGACATTCTGCCCCTGGGGAGGGGGTGGGCCGTGGAAGCTTTGCCATCCTCGAATTTCTGGGGAATGCGCGCTTGTCCAGCGAAGCTCCTCTGTGCATCGCCGGCGGTGTGGTTACCCATCGGGCGAAAGAAGTAGGTAGAATCATGAAGCAGGAACGCGCTGAAAGTAGATTGGGTGTCCGCCCGAAGGTGACGCCACTCGATCATTGGAGTAGGACGGCGCCTAACGTACATCAGAATCGGGGAAAGCTAAGATACCTACTTTCAACGATCGATGGGTAAGGGTCGATCGGTGAAGCTCCCAGATCTCCGACGACTTCCACTCCCTGCTGGCATGTTCGACTTCGGGCCCTCGGCCCCGTTTGCGGGCCCCGGGGCCCTTAGTGGGCCCTGGAAACGACAGGGCCGTTTTCTTACCGGTTCCGTTTTGCCTTTTCTTTGCCGGTTCCGACGCCGTTGTTTTACCGGTTCCGTCGCAGTTTTTTTACGGATTCCCGCTCCGGTTCCAATCCTGGAGCCGTTTTTGTTGCCGTTTCATGTCGCCGTTTTTTGTCGCTTCCATGTTCGAGGGACATGTTTTCGGAAACGGTGAAAAAACGGCCCTGCCGTTTCCGGGGCCCACTGAGCCGGAGTCCATGCCGTCGCTCGGACGCCCACTTTCCGTGCATCTGTCGGCTTCGTGCGTCCGTTCTGTTGCACGATGAGCCGAGATGCTCCTCGATCTTCGCCAAGATTAAAAAGACACACGTCCGAGCGATGCCAGGGGCCATCGAGCATGGCCCAGGACGGCAATCTACTGCAGGGCAGCGGTCGGGAGACCTGCGCCCGCAGACTGGCACACACTAAACACATCGTCCGCTGTCCGGCTTTGGGCCAGGACCACCTCTGGAACAGAGGAGGAGTAGGAGGAGGAGGAGGAGGAGGAGGAGGAGGCGAAGGTGGGTGCGCCAGGCGTGAGGGGGGCGCCTGATCTGATGCCACCCCCAGACGTCCGATGCTCTGTGAGTTGTATTCGCTCTGCGGCCCGTGTAGACAAGCGCGCTCCACTCCCTGCACGGTATCTGCTCGCAAACGGCCTGGACCTGCCGCGGGGACTTCACGGCCCATTACGTCGAGAAGCGTGTGTGTTTGCCGGGCGCTTGCGAGTACGCACTATGCGAGTAGTGGAGCGCGCTCGGCGACCGTGGCCCACCCCTATCCCCAGGTGCAGGGGCTCTCCCATCCCCGTCACCACGAGACGGAGCCGAGACGAAGACACATGTGGACGAGCACCGAGTCCGACATCTCTGAGGCCTGGCGGCGCTGGAGGTCGTCTTGGGCGCCGCGGCCTTCTCAGAGCGCTCCAAGCAACGCTCTGAGAGCGTTCTGGGACGCCCCGGATCGGACTCCTCCTCGTCCCACAGCCACGCCCGGCTCCAGCTTCTGACGGCCACGGGGCCCGAAGGAGCGGCCCCAGGAGGGCGCGGTCGAGGAGGGGCAGTGCCGGGACCGAAAACTGGGGTCTCCTCCCTCTGCCCGCGCCGTAAAAGCCAGAGAGCAGATCCGCTCGGGAAAAAGCATCGTCTTGGAAGGCGTGTCGGATCGGGCTGCACTTCAGACAAAGCCATGACTAAGCAGGATATCGTCGAGTGGCTGGCGAGCCCCTGCCAGGCGGTGGAAACGTTTGTTGCAGGTAATTCGTTCCTTGTGCCTCCAGGGGCCAGGGTTGCTGACAGAGTCATGCACCCTAGTCACACGGCTAGAGCCCCCTCCCAGGTTCCAGTTTGTTCCTGTTCAACTTGCGGGCTGTGCTCGGCGAGGGAGAGCGGGGTTTTGAGAGGCCTTGCGGTGATGTGTGGCCCTCCGACCAAGTCGGGGTTGGGAAACCTCCAGCTGTTCGAGCGAGGGGTTCGGCCAGGACGCTCCCAGGCGGCTAAGGCCTTGAATCGGATGCAGCAGGCGTAATGGTTGCCTCTGACCAGTGTTCTTGAGCGGGCAAAAAAACTCCCTCCTCCTCCCTCCCTCCTCCCTCCTCCTCCCTCCTAATTACGCCCTCCTCCTTCATCCTCTCCCTCCTCCCTCCTCCCTCCTCTCACTCCTCCCTCCTCCTCTCTCCGCCCTTCTCCCTCCTCCCTCCTCCTCCTCCTTCCCTCCTCCCTCATCCTCCATCCCCCCTTCTCCTCCTTCCTCCCCCTCCCTCCCTCCTTCCTCCCCCATCCTCCTCCCTCCCCCTCCCTCCTCCCACCTCCTCCTTCATCATTCCTCCTCCTCCGTCCCCCCCTCCTCGTCCTCTTCCTCCTCCTCCTCTTCCTGCTCCTCCTCCTCCTCCTACTCCTCCTCCTCCTCCTCCTCCTCCTTCTCCTTCCTCCTCCCCCTCCCTCGGGGCTCAGCGTGTCCTGCGGCGTCTCCGGCGAGACACCCTGCAAGTGGAGAGCGTGCCGTTCCGCTCCACGGGGCGGCAAGGTCCAAAAAGCTCGGGACGCCGACGCCAGGGGACCGGGGGCGTCGTGCGTGGTTAGACGGTCGCGCCGCAGCGTGATGGGCCAGAGCCGGGGTGTGTGACACGCTGAGTGACCATTCTGGATGGCAGTCGCGACGGAAGATGTCCAGTTTTCGTCATTTTCCGCATCCATGGGGCCTTCCAGGCCGTCAACAGAACGACTCGGGATGAACAGCTTGTCCCCAGGAAAGGGTCTAGACTTCTCGGGGTCGCGGTTGCGAACAAAAAACACGACGTTGGAGATCTGCAGCAGTGGCAGCGAGGGGGCGAGTAGACAGCGGCCGAGGGCCGCCCATGGCGCTCGCCCGCGAGGCCCCAGAGGCTGAACGAGGGAGGAGGCGGGAGGAGGACGGGGATGGTCAGTTTTCGGGTTGTGCGCACACAGCCCTCCCAGGTGGCCCTGGCGGGCCTCAACGGGCCCCCCCCGAGTAGTCTGGGGCGGTCTCGGCACCCGGGCGCCGCCGTCACTACCTGGAGGGGCTGGCTGTGCGCAACCCGAGGCCGTACCAGACATGGGTGATGAGTTCGCCCGTTGGAAAGCGAGCGCCCCATAAGCCTGCCGTTTCGGCGAGAGTCCCGTCTGGAAAGGATTTGCGCTGGATCCGCCTGGCTAGAAGATGTGCAAAAAGGCAGGGCCTGAAATGTCAAGTGGGAGTCCTGCGAGAGACCCGCGCTGTAAAGGATTCGGCGTCCAGGCTTTCAAGGGCGGCGCGCGCGTCAACAGATGGTCACACAAGTTGAAGACATCTCAAGCCATGGCGTTGCAAAGCGAGTGCCCCAGTTGACTATACGAGGGGTTGCACCCTCCATCCGCCTGGCGCGTGCAAGCTGGCACAATCGAGGCGCAGGGCGCGAGAGCCCCGCGGGGAAAAGGGCCTGCCCTCTATCTGCGTGACGGCTGCAAGTTTTCCAGTCGAGCTCGCCGTGGCGCTAGTTCGGGAGATGCACGTGAGAGTGGACCGCCTCCACCCGCGCAGCTGGTGTTATGTCGGGCGTGTCCCCCTACAGGGGGATTTCCGACGAACAATGAAACAGACCCCCAAAAATACCCCAAAGAGGTCAAAACATATTCCAAAAATAGTCCCCAGACTATTTTGGGACTTTTTTTTGTTGCTATGTTTTGGGTATTTCGTATCTTTCGTCGAAGATCCCCCTGTAGGGGGACAGGCCCGACTTAAAGCTGGTGCACGCATTCCAGTCGAATGCGGCGGCAAGGCGAGGGCAACTTTTGCACACGAGCCAGCCCCCATCCGTGCAGCCGCTGCCAGTGTCCAGCGTCGGGGCCACACGCAGCGATGAGGTCTCGAGCGACACGTTCGGCCTGCCTTGCAGGCGCGTTGGTGGTGCGACTTCAGTAATCGGGGGCGGGAAAGGGGGGGGTGATGACTAGGGGGGGTGGATATCATGGCGGGGGCCATGATAGTTCCCCCCCAGATTTCACGGCGCCTCTTCTTATTTCATTACGTCTCTGGCCCCCCCGTTGGGCCGCGCACATGCCGCCGGTCAGGATTTGCGCCCCCCCCTCTTGGACACCCCCCTCTTTGGCCGCTCCCGAAGTAAGGAAAGGGATGGAAGAGGTGGACGGCGACGACTAGGTTGAGGATCACGGGGAGGGCTGGTGTAAACTCAAGACTGCTCAACGGTATGACAATAAACCGCCCCTCGCAGCTCCATCTTCACAAAGGCCCCCACAGTGGTTTATCTGTACTGAACGAAGAGCCCCATTGGAAACTGCTTGTTTGATAATCTTGAACTGTGCCAAAACACCAGATCTTGGATTTCAACACCGCGAATCACCGCTCCTGTTGCGTCGCGACGACCCTGGATCGTGCCAGAAGACCGTTCCGGGGATTTAAATACCACGAATCCACATAATTGTTGCGCCCTGGCAGTCAAGCCTCGTGCCAAAACACAGTTTTCGAAATAAACCATATAAATCAGATGAACCATTATAGACTCTTGCGACGAATGCGCGCGGCGCTAAGGGCAGAGCCACATTCTGAGAGCCACCTGCCGTCCATCCTTGAAACTCCTCTATGTTTTGAAACGGATGTGCGCGGCGTTAGGGCGAGAACCACATTTAGATAAGAAGCCGCCCTGCATTCACGAATGTCTTTTACAATTTTGTTAGACGAATGCGTGCGCGTGCATGGCACTACGGCGAGAGCCACATTGTTCAAGCCACCTGTCCTCCATCCTTGAAATGCTTCGTAAGTTGTAAACCGATGTGCGCGGCGCAAAGGGGAACATCACATTTCGCAAGGAAGCCGCCCTCCATCCTTGAAACGGTTGCGAATTTGAAGACGGATGTGCGCGGTGTTGCGGCGATAACCGCATGTTCGAAACGACCCTCTCTTAATCCGTAAGACTTTTGCAAATTGCGAGCTGCAGGATCAAACTTGTGGGGAGGTATCAGGCGAATCGCCCAGCACGCCCTTTCGACCGGTCTCGGAGTGCGACAGGGGGGAATTATTTTGAAGGGCAAGGAGAGGTGAAGGAGGAGGAGGAGGAGGAGGAGGATGATGAGGAGGAGGAGGAGGAGGAGGAGGAGGAGCGAGTTGGCCTCATTGCGCTCTGCTGATGCATGCTGTCGATGGCGGAATCGGAAGTAGTATAGGATGGAATCGGCCACAGAGGCGGGGAGGGCGGAGACGGGCCCGCGCGCAGCCAGCCTGGCTCTGGCATGCCGCGCCCGCGGCTCCGCCCTACCGCGGCCGCCCCCTGCGGGCTTCGGGCCGCCGCGGCGGCGCGGGCGCCGAACGCTTCGGCGCCGGCCGCCGCTCTTCGCGCGGTGGCGGGCGCCCACCCCGCGCCGGCGGGCCCTTGCCGCGCGCCAGCGAGCGCGAAGGCGCCCGCTGGGCGCCGGGCGGCTGCGCGAGGGGTCCCCGCCACAGCGGGGCGCGGCGGGAACGCCCCGCCCGCATGATGGCCGAGGGCGAGCCCGAGGCCTCGCGGGCGCCGGCGGACGAGGACGGCGCCGCCGAGCCGGGTGGCCGCGCTCCGAAGAAGGCCGGGCGGGGAGGTCCCGCGGTCGGGACTGGTGCTTCGCGAGTCGCTCCGCGGGCTCTGGCCCACCACGCTTCGGCGCGACACGCTTCGCACGTCCCCGCTCCTCCGCTCCTCAGCGACAGCGTCCCGAGCTGTTCCCAGCCTGCCGCCCCACGGAGCGAGGCGACACGCCATCCGCGCGCAGGGCATAGCGCGTCGCTTGGGCCGCCGCCGCGGTTCGCGAAGCAGAAAAGCCTGACCGTAGTTTGAGGTCGCGCTTCAAGGGGGTCGCGGCTCGGGCGGTCCGTGGAGGTTGTCAGGAGATCCTCCTCCGCGGCTGAGGAGATTATCCTCCTTCAGGGGCATCGGCCCAATGACCGCTCTGGACGATCCCCAGAGCGGTGATGGCCCAAGGCGGCCTCGCGACAGCCCACCGAGCAGGTGCATCGGCTTCCGGGTCCGCGGTCCTCGTTCCCAGTCGTTGATCTCATGGTCCGTTCGGGGGCGGCCATGAGGGGGGGTGATGATTAGGGGGGGTATCATTGCGGGGGCCGTGATATCCACCCAGATTTCGTGGCGCCTCTTCTTATTTCAATACGTCCTCGGCCACACCCTCCTGGGCCGCGCTTGCAAGCGCCTCTTTTGGACGCTCCCGATCTGTGTCTACTCCTACCTTGTCCTCCCTCTCTCCAGCCTTTTGACAGGGCAGCGCGCCTCGGCGCAGAGCAATAGCTGCTGGCGCTATGCACCCTATCTCCCGAATTACCCTCCGCTCCGTGTCCTCGACGCTTGCTCCTCCATCCTTCCTCCCTCCTTCCTCCCTCCTGCCCCCCCAGCTCCCCTTCGAGCTTCTCCCTCCCACCCTCCTCCCGCCCTTGAGCTTTCCCTTCCTCCAGCCTCGCTGCTCCTCCATCCTTCCTCCCTCCGGCCCCCCCCCATCTCCTCTTCGAGCTCCTCCCTCCCACATTCCTTCCGCCTTTGAGCTCTTCCTTCCTCCCGCCTCGCTGCTGTGGCGAAGGCCTTACGGCTGGTGCCGCCGACCCTGCCAGCGGGACCTCCCCTGGAACCCCCGCTGGCGACCTCCTCCGGAACCCGCCAGGGCCCCATGGGGGGGCGGGGCGGCATCCTGATCCGGGACCCCCTTCACCCCACCCCCCATCCCACCCCTTTCCCCACCCGCCCAGCCCCCCCTTCCCCCGCAGGGAAAGGATAAAGGGCATGGAATCGACGCATCTACGACGTTCCTTTTCTTTGTTTTTCGATTTCCCTGGGACTGGCGGCGACAACGACGACAACGACGATGACGACGACGGCAGCGTCTCACACACCCCGACGGGTCGGCGTTCAGACATCCGGCTGCTCCATTTTCTTTCGACCCGTGGGCTCCAGGGATTTTTGGACCACTTCCTATAGGGCCAGTTCTGTCGTCCTGAGTCGTTTTTTGATGGTCCCCAGGTCCGGCGAGGGCCCCCGGAGGCCGAGGACAGCCAAACACTGCCCGCTCCAACAAGTGTTTTGGTTGCAGCGTCGGATCTTTGGGCTTGGGAGGCGAGGGGAATCTCGAAGAACAAGGAGAGGCGAGGCGAGGTAGGCGAGGGAGGCGAGGGATATGCGCTGGACCCCCTTTTCTGGCGGCGCCCGAGGCGCCGTCAGGGGGACCCAGCGCGGATCCGAGAATTCCGCGCGGAGCGCCAAAGGATTGTGTTGATGCAGGTTTTTGTTACTGCGAAGGCCTTACGGCCGGTGCCGCCGACCCTGAAGGGGGACGACGACGACGCCAACGCCGTCCACGACGACGACGACGACGACGACGACGACGACGACGACGGCGGCGGCGACGACGACGGCGGCGACGACGAAGATTCATGGTTCTGCCTTCTTTTTGTTGTTGTTCTTCTCGCATCGGCGCGCGCCCGCCCCCTCCTCCTCGGGGAGGCGCCGATCGAGGGCCGCGAGGGCGGCGCCGAGCGCGGCCGGGCCTGCTGCCGCGCGCCCTCTCCGGGGCTGGAGGTGACGCTGGACGAGTTCGAGGCTCCGGGTTTTGGAGGGGAGGTGATGGGCCCGTCGTCCACTACCACCACCATAAGTTGGAGGGGGAGGTGTCCTCCTCCTCCTCCTCCTCCTCCTCCTCCTCCTCTTCCTCCTCTTCCTCCTCCTCTTACCCCTCTTCCTCTTCGTCCTCCTCTTCCTCCTTCTTCTCCTCCTCCTCCTCCTCCTCCTCCTCCTTCCCCCCTCCAGCTTCTGGTAGTGGTGGTGGAAAACAGGCCCACCAAGCTCTGCGCCTCCCAGATGGGCTCGGAGCAGATGGGGTCGGAGGATCCCGCCGCATCGCCGATGCATCGCTCGATGTGGGCCCCGACTTGCTTCACGTCGGCATCGCTGATGTATCGCCGACGTCGACGACGCATCGCCGGTTCATAACCGATTCATCGCCGATGCATCGCCGATGTATCGGCGATGCGGTGCGATCCTCCGACCCCATCTAACTCCGACCCCATCTAGGTTGCCACTAGGAACGCGGGCGGCGTCACCCAGACATGCTAATACTGTGTGTGCGTCGGCCCCCCAAAGAGGCGACGCGGGCGCGCCCAAGGATTTGGCATAGTATGCTCGTTTGTGGGTGCTTCCTGGCCGCACCGCTCGGGAAACTATCTGCTGCAAGAGGGTTGTGTGACAAGTTCGGGTCGGGCGCACTCTCCCGATGAGGACAGACAGTACCAGTATTTCCTTGTGCGTCCCACGCGGCACCACGACCACCAGGGGCGTGCCCCAACCACCGGTCTCGTTGCGCAGCAATCACGCCGTCGGAGATTTGGGTTTATCGGCGTCGGCGTCGTCGTCGTCGGCGCGTTCGTCGTCGTCGTCGTCGTCGTCGTCGTAGGCGTCGACGTCGACGTCGACGTCGGCGTCGGCGTTGGCGTCGGCGTCGGCGTCGGCGTCGTCGTCGGCGTCGTAGTCGTCGTCGGCGTCGGCGTCGTCCGGGGCGGGGGGTTGTCGGCGTCGACGGGCTCGGAGGGGGCGGCCGCTTGCGGCGTCGGCGCGGGCCCTGTGAGTTCCGACGCCGTGGTGCTGTTCGAATCGCGGCGCGCTGTTCTGGTTGACCCAAAAGGGGGTCCAGCTTCAAGTGGGTGGTTGAAAAGATCTGGTTCTAGATTTGGGGCGTGCAATACATTCCGGGGCGCAAATCGATTGCTGCACTTTCGCGGGTAGCACAATAGTTGCAATACAATCCAAAACAATTCTCTGGCGCAGTACATGTTCAATACAATTGCCCCAAATCTATTGCAGCACCCTCTTTCAGCTGGCCCCCCTTCTGGGTCACCCAAACTTCCGCGGTCGCGTTCCCTGCGGGCTGGTTTTCGGGCCCTGGCAAAACATGGAGCCGACACGGCATCTCTTCCCCAGGAAAGGGGGCGGGACCTCACTGGAACCGCGGACTGAAGCAAGCACATCATCGAGTGTCTTGCTCGTCGGCGTCGAGCGGCTACGGGTGGCGCCAGACGAGTTCGAGGCTCAGGGAGGTCGTCGGCGTTTGCGTCGTCGGCGCTGTCGTGGTCTGGAGGTGGCGCTGGACGGTGTCGAAGCTCAGGGCGTTCGTCAGCGTCGTCGGCGTCGCCATCGTCGACGTCCGTCGGAGGAGGAGGAGGGTGGCGGGAGGAGGAGCAAGGGGGCGGGTGGCGAAGGGGGGGAGAGGAATGAGGGGGAAGGGGGACGAGTATGAGTATGACCATGTGGCAGTGCCAATTGGGAGGAGGGAAGGGGGTCAGGAGGGAGAGAGAGGAGGAGGGGAGGCAAGCTAGGTGCGCTCGCGTCATATCTGACGTCCTACCCCTCCCTCCCATCCCTTACTATGGCGTAGATCTCCTCTCTATTTGCTCAGTCGGATGACGAGCAGGGCAATGATCCCGAGAAGGTGCGCGATGCATCGTAGAACACAGCATGGCAGGGCGCAGAAGAGCACGTCAAAGCGTTGTATCTCAACGCATGGCGTGGCGTTGCGTAGTGAAGAATTGCATCACAAAGCATTACAACGCAAATATTGGCACCGGACAGCGGCACAACACAGAACATGACATAGCATGGCGTGGCACTGCGTAGTCAATCACTGTATGTCCTAGCGTTGCAGCTGAAGGCATGGCAACAGCGGAACACCACATAGCATCGCATTGCATGCCGTGGCATGGCACTGGAAATAATGAGGCCAGCGCTGCAGCGTGAGCACGATTCGGAACGAGCGGAAGCGCGGAAATGAGGCCAGCGCTGCAGCGGGAGCACGAGTCGGAACGGGCGGAAGCGTGGAAATGAGGCCAACGTTGCAGCGGGAGCACGGTTCGGAACGAATGGAAGCCCGAAAAGGAGGCCAGCGCTTCAGCGGGAGCAGCATTGGTGCAAGCAACAACCAAGCGAACACCTAACTCCCGGGTTTCTGTGTGTAAGAAACAATACGGGGGAGAGGGGTGTGCGTGAGGGTGAGCGAGGAGGGGGGTCGGGGTTTCAGGAGAGCGGTCAGGGAGCGGGAGGGGGTTCAGGAGAACGAGTAGGGGGGTGGGGGCGATGTGGTGGGGGATCGAGCACATCTTCCTGCAGTGGAATAGCAGTGGATGTTTGCATAAAACCTTTCGTGGTGAAGCACAATGGAATTCCTTGTTTTCAAGGGGGTTCCATAGAACTCCTGCCATAGAGGGTTTCATTAGAACTCCGTGTGTGAAGGGCTTCAATAGATGTCCTTCAGACGAGGATTCAATGATAGCCCTTTTTGTGGAGGCTTCCATTCGGTTCCCTTGTGTCGAGGATGTTAATATGACTCCTCTTGTAAAAGGATTTCAATACGTCCCCTTTGTACACGATTTCAACAGGGTGCCTGATGTAAAATAAATTCATCCGAACTCATTGTGTAAGGGATTTCAGTAAACGCTGTATTTTGTAGAGGATTTCAAAAAAGGATTGCTTTTGTGTAGGATTGTACTAGAACTCCCTTTTGCGCGCGATTTCACAAGGATTGCGTTTGCACAGGGTTTCAATCATATTATTTTTGTAAGGGGTGTCAATACGTTCTTTTTGATTTCGGTGGGATTCTTTGATCGAGTGGATTTCAATCGGGCCCCATGTCTCCATGATTTCAGAAAAATTGTTTCTGTAGAGGATTCGAGACTGATTTCTTGGTCAAGGACTTCACTATAGTTCCTGTTGTAGGGGGTTTCAATCGGATTCCTGTTGGTCGAGGATGTCAATACGTTTCTTTGTGTTGTGGTCAGCATCGGAGTTCTACCATAATATGTTGCCCCACTGTTTTATGTTATCGAATTTCTTTTTTCATGGTTCTTCCTTAACAGAGTTGTTAAATCGAGGGCCAGGTTTCACTTGCGTGTTATTCCCATTGAACTTTTGCAAGCCTACGATTCCGGCAGGCATGCGTTTTAAGCGCGTGCGGAGCGAATCAGTGTTTTTCGTTTGTTTGTCATTGATGTTTGACAAATGCTTTTTTTTATACCGAAGCATTTCATCAATCGCTGGATGCTCACCGAAAGCGCACGCCAGCCGGAATCATTGGATCTCACAGGCGAAACCTGGTTCATCAAACTGTTGTTTTGAGTTTTTTTCCCCAACCATCCTGTGGTGTTGGGTCCTCGCTTTGAAAAGACAGCGCCCCGCGCCTCCTCTCCTTCCTTCCTCCTCCCCCCCTCCTCCCTCCTCCCCCTCCTTGCCTCTGCCCCCGGCACACCTCTCACACGCTTCGTGACCCTATAGAGAGCCCCACCGAAGGCCCCAGGGGTTGCCCTCGCATGCGTTTCCCCCACCCTGGGCAGCGTTTCGTGGCCCCACAGGGAGCTCCACCGAAGGCCCCAGTGGCTGCTCTCGCGTACGTGTCCCCTGCCCTGGGCAGCGCTTCGTGGCCCCATAGGGAGCTCCACCGAAGGCCCCAGTGGCTGCTCTCGCATTCGTTTCCCCCGCCCTGGGCAGCGCTTCGTAGCCCCATAGGGAGCTCCACCGAAGGCCCCAGCGGTTGCTCTCGCATGCGTTTCCCCCACTCTGGGCAGCGATTCGTAGCCCCATAGGGAGCTCTACCGACGGCCCCAGTGTCTGCTCTCGCATGCGTTTCCCCCGCCCTGGGCAGCGCTTCGTGGCCCCATAGGGGGCTCCACCGAAGGCCCCAGTGGTTGCTCTCGCATGCGTTTCCCCCACCCTGGGCAACGCTTCCCATAGGGGGCTCCACCGAAGGCCCCAGTGGCTGCTCTCGCATGCGTTTCCCCCGCCCTGGGCAGCGCTTCGTAGCCCCATAGGGAGCTCCACCGAAAGCCCCAGTGGCTGCTCTCGCATGCGTTTCCCCCACCCTGGGCAGCGCATCGCGGCCCCATGGGGAGCACCACCAAAGATCTCAATGGCTGCTCTCGCATGCGTTTCCCCCACCCTGGGCAGCGCTTCGTGGCCCCATAGGGCACCCCACCGAAGGCCCCAGTGGTTGCTCTCGCATGCGTTTCCCCCGCCCTGGGCAGCGCTTCGTGGCCCCATAAGGAACCCCACCGAAGGCCCCCGTGGCTGCTCTCGCATGCGTTTCCCCCACCCTGGGCAGCGTTTCGTAGCCCTATAGGGAGCTCCACCGAAGGCCCCAGCGGTTGCTCTCGCATGCGTTTCCCCCACCCTGGGCAGCGTTTCGAGACCCCATATGGGGCCCCACCGAAAGCCCCAGTGGCTGCTCTCGCATGCGGTTCCCCCACACAGTCCAGCGCTTCGTGGCCCCATAGGGAGCTCCACCGAAGGCCCCCGTGACGCAGTTCGCATGCGGTCCCCCACCCAGGGCAGCGTTTCGTGGCCCCATAGGGAGCTCCACCGAAAGCCCGCCCCAGTGGCGCAGTTTGCATGCGGTTCCCCCGCCCAAGGCAGCGTTTCATGGCCCCATAGGGAGCTCCACCGAAAGCCCGCCCCAGTGGCGCAGTTTGCATGCGGTCCCCCCGCCCAAGGCAGCGTTTCATGGCCCCATAGGGAGCCCCACCGAAAGCGACACCCACAACGCGTTACGAACAATTGCTTATGGTTGGGCCCTTCGCCCGGATAATTTTCAAAAGCAGACACCCTTATATACAAAGCATTTTTTGTCTACCCAAAAAAAGGAACCCCAATATTCTGTTGGAGTATGATGAAGCAGATGCCGTTTTGTAGAGGGGTTCAGCCGAGTCCTTTATGTGGCGGGTTTCAATGGGAATTCATTTTGTCGGCGATTCCATTGCATTTTTTCAGAGAAAAGGATTTTCAACAGGACCCCGCTTGCAAAGGATTTCAGTAGGATTTGTTTTTTTTGCGGAGGGTTTCAATGGAGTCTTTGTTTGCGGATGTCGATCGGGTTCCTTTTGTCCGTGGTTTCAATCGAAGTCCTTGTGTAGAGTATTTCAACGGGATAGCTTCTGCAGGCGATTTCAATACCGTCCATGTTGTAGACGATGCCACAAGGAGTTCCTTTTGGAGAGGATCTCATGTGGATGTTCTGCCGCACGGGATTTCAGTATTTTTCTTTTTTTTAGGAAGGAGTTCGATTGTATTCCATTCGTGGAGGAATTCATAGGGATTCCTGTTGTCGGTGGTATCAGTCGA
Source organism: Prorocentrum cordatum (assembly GCA_963575745.1). Classification (NCBI taxonomy): domain Eukaryota; class Dinophyceae; order Prorocentrales; family Prorocentraceae; genus Prorocentrum; species Prorocentrum cordatum. The sequence continues at coordinate 516,705 of CAUYUJ010001447.1, read as the reverse complement.
ATACCTGTGTATAGAGGATGTCACTCGGACTCCTTGTGCCGAGGTCTCCAATAATGTTCCCTTCGAAGTGGTTGTCAATGAGAGTCCTTGCTGGAGGGGATTTCAATAGGTTTCTTTCCGTGGTTGGCCTCACCGGAATTATACCAGCATCTCTTCTCCAACCTGTTTTATGGATTGCGATCTTTTGTTTGACAACTGGGAGTTTCTAGAATCGAAAACCAAGTTTCACGTGTGACCCCTTCCGAAGCCTTGAATCCAATGATCTGGGCAGGCGTGCATTTCAGAGGGTATCAAACAATGTCCTGTTTTTTGTGTGTATATATATATATGTGTGTGTGCTTATAATTCAAGTTTATATAAAATCAAGTTTCGGTTGATATTGCCTGACAGCGAACGTCAGCCAACATCATTTGATTTCAAACATTCCGAGGGAGTCACCGGCGAAGCCAAGTCTTCCGATTCAGATTGTTCCACATTTGTAATGTCACGCCATACAACGGGAAATTCTATTATGTTGGAAGTATGATTGCTTTCCGTTGCTTTGCGCTACATCGATGGCACAGCACGGATCGCGCCACCTGGATTGCGCCACATTGATCGCACCACAGGGATGGCACCGCGTAGAAATCACGGTTTGGGGCCCATGTATTCTAACATGTTTGATCGCAAGAATTGTCATCGTATGTGTATATTTCATTCGCCCCCCCCCCCCCGCAGAGGTCCTCGACGCAGAAGGCGGGCGCCAACTGGGCAAGGGGTCCTTCGGCGTCGTGCGCAGGACTGGCGAGCGCGCCAGAGGAGGAGGAGGAGGAGGAGGAGGAGGAGGAGGAGGAGGAGGAGGAGGAGGAGCAGGAGGAGGAGGAGGAGGAGGAGGACGACGACGACGAGAAGGATCAGGAGGGGAAGGCAGAGGAGGAGGAGAAGGAGGAGGAGGAGGAGGAAAAGCAGGAGGAGGAAGAGGACGGAGGAGGAAAAGCAGGAGCTGGACCTCCTCCACGGGGTCCGTCTCTCAAGGATCTGAACGTTTCTCGTGTTCCTCGTTTGGCGTCCTCGCTGCTCCTCTCGGGGAACGAAAACCTGCATACATGCGGCATACAGGCGGACTCCTCCTCCTCCGCCTCCTCCTCCTCTTCCTCCTCCGTTCTCTTCCTCTTCCTCCTCCTCCTCCTCCTCCTCGTCCTTCTCCTCGTCGTCCTCCTCCTCTTCCTCCTCCTCCTCCTCGTTCTCCTCCTTCTCCTCCTCCTCCTGCTCCTCCTCCTCCTCCTCCTCCTCCTCTACTTCCCTGGTCAGCTGCCGCGCCGCTGGGTCCCTTTCCCATCGGTTGGGAAACAGGCGCGCGCTCTCTGCCAGGGCCTCCCCGAAGGGCCGTATAGCGGCTACGGCTGGGCGCCATCTCGGCAATGGGCGACGAGGGGCCCCATGGGGGGTCCCCAGACTACACATCGAGCGAATTTTGGTCGGGCTGGGAGGTTCGCGGTTCGAGGAAGTTTGAGGTCTTGGTCTGTGTTCTCATGGCTGCTCGGCGGCTTTCTTACCTCGGGGTGCTTTCCAGCAGCAGCGCCTGGCCGAGTGCGCGTTCTTGGGGGACCTCATCGTGCCGAATTACCGCCGGAGAACACTGTTGCGACCGGGAAGACAGACGACTGGTCACCAGTCCAGAGTTCATTTTGACCCGATCCGATTTGAGTCCGATACACCGACGATTCGATGCGACCCGATGCTTGCGTGGCGCTGTGCATCCGGGCACGGCCGTTTCGCTTCGATCTCGACTCCGTGCCGATGCAGCCCACGCATGCTCGACTCGCTCCGTTTGCCCGATTCGATGGTGATTGACAATGCGCAGCTCGGAAAACAAGCTAGGAGGGACTGGGGAGGAGTCCAGGAATACGTTTCGAGCGAATGTTTGTCGGGCTGGACGAGGGTCCGAGCGGGGATTAATCCCTAGCCACCGCCTGGGGGATCGATCTGAGGCTCTTCTGAGGAGGCCCCCGTCACCCTGCTCCCTCCGCGCCGCCGGCAGGATCCGCCGCAAGGGGACGGATGACGTGTACGCCCTCAAGATCAGGCGGGCTTGCGTCACATCCGTCGGTCCCCTCTCAGATCTCCGACGATGTGGTGTTTTCTGTCCTGGCGTTCTTCCCAGATTTCGGCGGTCCCCAGGGCCATCATGAACGGATCCGAGACGAAACACTTTCTCCGGGGAAGGGGTCGGCAGTTCTTGGGGCGCGGGTTGAAAACACCACACCGTCGCATCGTCGGATGTCTGTCTTTATGGAGCCCGCGGGGTTGGAGTCCTAGCGCGCCCCACGGTGGGACATCAGCCCGCAAATGCTCCAGGGATTGCGGCCTCGGATGGATGTCGCCTCCCAGGCGTTCCCTTTGGCGTGATGTGGCTGCTGCGTAATGCCTTAAAACCGATTGGGGAGCATCGGGGCCGTCTTGGGAAGGTATTGGTCCGCGTTGGAGCCGTGTCGGGGCCGTCTCTGAGCCCAGCACGGGGTTTTGGGGTCATCCTGCGGATATCTTTGGAATGGGGTCTTTTTGGGGCTTCTGGGCCCCGCCCACGAGGACGTATGGAGCCCATGTTGTGTCCATAGTAGGCCGGAACGTCCGGCATGCACAACACTACGCACTCGACAATCATGTGTTGATGGCTTCTGCCTCTCAGGGGTCTAGTGCCAAGCGGCATGTGATACGCTTGCCGGCATGTTGCGGACGTAAGGGGCCCTCGCGTTGTCTTGGCGGCGTCCTGGGACTTTCTGGTTGCCTTCTTAGGTGTTCTTGGAGGCGTCGTCAGGGAGACGTGCTGCTCGGACCCCGCCCCACCCAGTGAGCTCGGGTCCATCCCCCCGACTCCGCCGCCTCTCTCTGGTGAGCTCGAGCTCCCCCCCCCCTTTCCCTCCGCCCTCATTCATACAGTCAGGAGCGTGTCGCTGCCGCGCGACGTGCCGAACAGTTTCCAGCCCCTACGCGTCAGCCTTTCGAGCCTTTCCCGACTTCCTGCCCCGCGTAGCGGATCGACACGCTACACGCTGGCAGGACATGGCGGGTCGCCGCGGCCGCCGCCGAGGCACGTTTTTCAACCATTCCCGCCGTCCGTATGCTTGCTGTCCTACTGTATATATCTATATATGTACATATGGATTGCGCCTGCAGATTTACAACTCAAGCATGGGCAAACGCTGAGAAAGTGCAGGGACCCAATGCGTTTTAATATACCTGGAGTGTTAGAGCGGATTGTGAAACCTCCCGCAATTCTACCCGTGTCGCCCCAAACCCAGACAGCGCCGCGCCATTATGTTTATTGTTCTTCTCAGTGGTATCATCATCCTCATCATTATCATCTTTGTTCTGATTACAATTGTTTTTTGTTCCCAACCCTCCTGCGTTGGGTACTCGTTTTGAATAGAGCACTGTGGTCTCCACCTTCCTTCCTTCCCGCCCCTCTCTTCGCTCCTCCTCTTCTTTTCTCTTGCCTTTTACGTTATCTCTGGGGGGCTGCGATCTGTGAAGTTGTCGCCATTTTCGAGGGCTGCTGGGGGGCCCAGCGGAGTGACGCCCTACGGGGATTCAGATTAGACCTCGCCATCCCTGGGGGGGCTGCGATCTTTGAAACTGTCGCCACTTTCGAAGGCTGCTGGGGGGGCTCAGCCGAGTGACGCCCTACGGAGACTCAGATTAGACCTCGCCATTCCTGGGGGGCTGCGATCTTTGAAACTGTTGCCACTTTCGAGGGCTGCTGGGGTGCCCAGCGGAGTGAGGCCCTACGGGGATTCAGATTAGACCTCGCCATCCCTGGGGGGCTGCGATCTGTGGAACTGTCGCCACCTTCGAGGGCTGCTGGCGGGTCCAGCGGAGTGACGCCCTACGCAGATTCAGACTAACCCCCGCCATTTCTGGGGGGCTGCGATCTGCGAAACTGTCGCCACCTTCGAGGGCTGCTGGTGGGTCCAGCGGAGTGAGGCACCATGCAGATTCAGATTAGACCTCGCCATCCCTGGAGGGGGGCGATCTGCGAAACTGTCACACCTTTCGAGGGCTGCTGGTGCGTGCAGCGGAGTCAGGCACCACGCAGATTCAGATTAACCCCCGCCTTTCTGGGGGGCTGCGATCTGCGAAACTGTCGCCACCTTCGAGGGCTGCTGGTGGGTCCAGCGGAGTGAGGCACCACGCAGATTCAGACTAGACCTCGCCATCCCTGGGGGCGGCGATCTGCGACACTGTCGCCACATTCGAGGGCTGCTGGTGGGTCCAGCGGGGTGGGGCACCACCCAGATTCAGATTAGACCTCGCCATCCTTGGGGGGCTGCGATCTGCGAAACTGTCGCTACATTCGAGGGCTGCTGGTAGGCCCAGCGGAGTGAGGCAACACACAGATTAAGATTAGACCTCGCCATCCCTGGGCAGTTGCGATCTGCAGCGCTGTCCCTGGGGGGCCGCTCTATGGCTGCACCTCTACGTGATGCTGTGCAGGGCGACGACGATAGACAACCTATTGATGGTGCGCGACCCCGGCCTTGACTTTCTTGCCCGCGGCCCACCAGCAGACCTGGCGGAGAAAACTGCAGAAGTTCAGTTCCCGAACTGCAACGTGCAGGAAGGTGGCAGAGAAGCTTGCGAGAGAGCTAGGTCTCGCTCGCTTCTTGCACTCGATATAAGCATGTTTGATCCTGTGATCAGGCAGCAGGCATGCGTTGTTCGAGCTCCTGCAACAACGAAGCAGTCTCTTGCTTCCTCCAACCTCTTGTATCAGCGCCGCCCTAGTCCTCCTGTCACCCTATGCATTCACGCTGCTGCTGCTGCCGCGATGGCTCATTGCCCCTTCCTATTAGGTTCGTCAATCTCCTGTCCTTCGATCCAGCACCCGCTATTGTTAACAAGCCTTGGGACATATCCCTCGTCTTATCGATTGCTGTCCTGAAAGACGTGCAACATTACGTATCACATGTAGCTTGTACTACACATCGCTGCGCATGCGCTGTCATTGATCCTGCTAACGTTTCCCTACTCCTCTTGCCACTTGATACCATTGGGTTGGGTACGTCGCAGGGTAATTTCTTCACGTGTTCCATGCTTGTGCCGAGTGTATAGGGGGGTGGCTATAGTAGGGAACGAGATGTCACACGATTGGTGGCCCAAGAGGGGCCAGCGGACAATGCAGAAGGTGGAGGTCATCGAGAGCGATCTCATCGACCAGGTCGAGAGGGAGATCCAGGTGCAGCGAAACCTGAAGCACGAGAACATCCTGCGGCTCTACAAGCACTTCGAAGACGACGACACCGTGTACCTGCTGCTGGAGTACTGCGCCAAGGGCGAGCTGTACCAGCTCCTGAGGACGATGGGCCCATTTTCCACCACCACTGCCACAGGTAGGAGAGAGAGGAGGAGGAGGAGGAGGAGGAGGAGGAGGAGGAGGAGGGAGGAGGAGGAGGAGGAGGAGGAGGAGGAGGAGGAGGCGAGGAGGAGGAGGAGGAGGAGGAGAGGAGGAGGAAGGGAGGAGGGAGGCGGAGGCGAGGCGGAGGCGGA
>CAUYUJ010001447.1:477978-497978 GCA_963575745.1 Prorocentrum cordatum | reverse complement strand
GGGAGGGGATTCGCGGTTCACGATTTCCGGGCGTCTCCGTCGGTTCTCGGCGGCTATTCAGCTTCGGGGCGCCTTCGGCGGCTGCGCCTCGCCGAGAGCGTTCCCGGGGCTGCCCTGCATCGTCCCGAGTAGCCGCCGGGTGACTCCGAGGAAAGCGGCCCGACAACCCCCGGGGCCCAGGAACCTGCGCATTCGCCGTCGATGGCCCATCGCCGATCCTTTGGCGATGTGCGCGCCGCCGCTTCCAGGCCAACGGCTCGCCCCGTGAGCACTTCCCCCCTCCTCCGAGCGTTGCCCTTCGAAGGCGCCGTGAGGCCCGATGGGGTGAGAGTGTGTGGTCGGAGGATGGAGGGCGAGGTGGCCATGGGGTGGGGGTCCGAGACCTGCTGCATGCAGCTGGTTCCGCCCCGCCGCCCAAGCACTTCCCGCGATGCACGACGGCCACCTCTGGCGCCTCCCAGGCGCCAGGAGGAACAGCTCTCCGTGCAGCCGGTGCGTTAACCCCCCCCCTTTTGTCCCGCATCCCCCAGAGGGCAACGAAGCAGAGCCCCCTGGATCTGATCGCCCGACCAGGGTTTCCTTGAATTCTCCGCTGGGATGTTCGATTCCACATGTTTCAGGTGCTATTTTGTTGTCGGCCCTCCTGGATGATGAGGGTTACCAGCTGGCCGCACCATCGTGGAACCTTGTCTGTCGCATCGCGTCGCTGTTGTGGCTGAATTCGTGTCGAATTCATGTTGCATCCGCGCCAGATTCGCGTCAAATCCGCGTCGGCGATCGCGTCGGACACGAGAAAGGACCGCCGTTCACAGGACAGACCAGGCCCCCTGAAGATGCAACGCAGCTTGCCTCCGTGGTCGAGAGCTCAGTGGGTCCCAGAAACGGCAGGGCCATTTTTTCACCGTTCCCAAAAAAGTGTCTCTTGCACATGGAAGCGGCCAAAAACACGGCGACTGGAAACGGCAACAACTACGGCTCCATGATTGGAGCTGGAGCCAGAACCGGCGGACGAACGGCGACGGAACCGGCAACAGAAACGGCGTCGGAACCGGCAACGAAAACTGCAAAACGGAACCGGTGAAGAAACGACCCTGTCGATTCCAGGGCGTCGGGGCCGTGGGCAGTTTTGGGGCGGTCTACCGGGCCTCTTGGGCCGTCTTGGAGCTCGAGGAGACGATAACCCCAGGCACTGAGGGGAACCATTCATGTTTGGCTCTCGGGGCCCTCTTGGGAAGGCGTCTTGGGGCGTCTCGAAGGCGTCGTGGGGCCATCGTAGGCGTCTTTCCGCGATTCGGGACCCCACGAAGGTCGAGAGCATATATATATATATATATAAACGTATATATATACATATATTACCAGTGGCGGGCTGTTTTTCAATCCCAGGGCTTTCTGAGGGTCGGGGACGACGCAGGGGTGGTGTTGTTTATACTTTTCTCCCTGCTGTCCCCGGGAAGCAGCGAAAACTGCATACACCGGGCTCCGCACACACCGGGATCCGCGTTCCTGTGCGCCCTGCAGTGCGGGGCCGGAGAGGGCGTCGGTGCAGAGAGCTCGCTTTCCCTACACGTAGGTCGAGGGCCCGAGGCGTTCTCTCGTCGCCGCCAGGGCCTCCGGCGAGGCCGCAGGGCGGGCCGCGCGGCTGCGCCGCCGGGCCGCTCGCCGCGGGCCCTCCCGCCGCCGGAGCGCGCGGCGGGGTGCGCGCCGGCCATCACGATGCGCTGCCACCCCCCTTCCTTTGGAGTAGGGGATCTTCTACTGCCTTCCTTTCGAGTAGGGGATCTACTGCCTTCCTTTCGAGTAGGGGATCTGCCACATAACCTACCACGGGCGAGAAAGGAAGCCTACCCCCCCCCCTTCACCCCTTCCATTTTTAGTATCCCCGTTCCACAGGATTGAACTGTGGAGAAGGGCGCGGAGGCCGAATTTTAATCCACGGGAGAAGTTGCGAATCGAAGTTGCTACCATCTCATGTTGACTAGCAGCAGCATCATCATCAGAACTTATCTTCCCCGGGAGAATCCTTTATTATCCCCGCCACCCCCCCAAACTTCATTATCCCCCGGTGACTATTATCGCCCGTGGTCGCTGAATTGATGTATCCTAGATTGATTTGTTCGTCGAGTGTGCGAAACAAGTTCGAGAAAGTTCGTAGATCTACGGCGCGTTCTGGGCATGTGTTCCGCACATGCGACGAACAGCTCCACCCTGGGGCAAGTCAAATCGGTAGCCAATTCCCTGCTCGAATCTTCTTGGCTCCCTCATCTCTAGGCCTCCTAGATGTCCAGTGGTGCCCCGTTGAATAAGATCGATCGTGAGACCGATAGTGAGATCGATGTGGTGTCCCGAGATGTCCCGTGGTGTCCTATGGTGTCCCGTTGAGTGAGATCGATAGTGAGATCGACAGGTGTCCGGTGGTGTCCCGTGGTGTCCCGTTGAGTAAGATCGATAGTGAGATCGATAGTGTGACCGATAGTGAGATCGAAAAGTGTCCGGAGGTGTCCCGTGGTGTCCTGTGGTGTCCCGTTGAGTGAGATCGATAGTGAGATCGATTGAGTCAGATGTTGGTTCCCCCCCCCTCTCCACCCCCCCCACAACCTCCTTATCCCCCGAAGGGCGGTCGTATAGATATAGAAATGCATACAGGCATATGTATATGTAGATTCGCCGCAAGCCCCAGAGCCACCGAGGGTGGATTCCCCAGGTGGTGGACATGGACCATCCCCCGCCTAGGATCCGTGGCGCCGAAGACCGGGGCGGACCATAGGACGGGACCGCCGAGGGCGTGGGGGAATCAGCTCAAGAAGCTGATTCTCCCAGCGCCTGCCGGCGCCGAGGGCACCAGCCCAGGAATGCGGCCAGAGGCGGGGCCCACGTCAGTTGCAGGCACGGGAGCTTGCACCCCCCACCCCCCTTCCCCAACATATCCTATCTACCTCCCCCTCCCCTATCTAGCCTATAGACCCTCCTTCTCCTATATAGCCTATATGCCCCCCCCTCGTCCGACCCGAGATGATAGAGGCCTCCTGGATAAGGTCCGAGCAGATGGGGTCGACGAATCATGCCGCATCCCCAATGCATCGCCGATGTAACTATCGGCGGTGCATCGGCGATGCATCGGCGACGTCGGCGATGCATCGCCGACGCCAGTGTGGGGAAACACGGGCTCCACATCGAGCCGCATCGTCAATGCATCGGCGATGCGGCGCGATCCTCCGACCACGGGACACCTGTTGATCTCACTATCGATCTCACTATCGATTACACTTTTTGGGACACCTCGGGGCACCACATCGATCTCAGTATCTATCTCACTATCGATCTCACTATCGTTCTGACTCAATGGGACACCACGGGACACCATGGGACACCTGTCGATCTGACTATCGATCTCACTGTCGATCTCACTTTTTGGGACACCACGGCGGGACACCTCGGGGCACCACATCGATCTCAGTATCGATCTCACTATCGATCTCACTATCGATTTTACTCAACGGGACACCACGGGACACCACAGGACACCACAGGACACCACGGGACACCGCGGGACACCGCGAGCCACCTCCAGACGGGCGGGCGGGGGAGAAGCATTTGTCTTGATTTCGCCCTAGCAACGGCGGACACCACGGGACACTGCGGTGGCTACCGCCAGACGGACCGCCAGACGGGCGGGAGGGGGAGAATCATTTGCCTTGACTTCGCCCCAGCAACGGCGGGTTCATTCCTCTCGCGCGCCCACGCAGCTTCGCCTCGCCCGCACGCACGACACGAAACGAAGCGATTTCTGGATTGGGGGTCTCCGTTCCATTGCGATTTCACCCCCCAACCTCCGATCTATATGTGTACCTACACGTCCACAATTCGGGTGATAAGGATGTTTGAGGGAGGGGAATAATCATCTGCAGGCAATTGCGATGGGTGTGATGATGAAGATGCTGCTTGCGAGCCCTCAAATTGGCGGCGACGCGTGATGACGACGTTGTGCCACGATGTCACTGCCGCTCGCACGATCGATGCAACTACCAATATCAAGATGGACCTCACTATCGATTCAATTTTCGATAGCACTCTCGATCTTATCACGTCTCGGTCGTTATCGATCTCACGATCGATCTCACGATCGATCAGGACACCATCGGGACACCACGGCGCGACACCGCGGGGCACCATCGGGACAACGGCGGGACACCCCGAGCCATCGCGTCGCAACCAGAGGGCCAGACTGCTGCATCCGGATCGCCCTAGCAACGACGGGATCATTCCTCTCGCGCGCCCACGCAGCTCCGCCTCGACCGCACGCACCACACGAACACGAGACCGACACCGATTTTTTTCCCGTGGGGGGCTGTCCGTTCCACTGCGACCTCAACCCCCAGCCCTCCGATGCGGGCCCCTTGATGGGCGGGGAGGTGCCCGAACTTCGAGCCCCCAGGCGGTGGTGATGGATCCGGGTGACCTTCGGGGGCGCGGAGATGTGACCGCGCTTGGCGCCTCGCGGCCTGGGCCAGAGCTGGTGCCCTGCTCCAGTGGCCAGGGGGGGCAGCGGCGCGAGGGCGCGAAGACATCGGCTAGACGTAAGAGTGACCCTTCGCTGGAGTGACATGTGGTGCGGGCGTCGATGTTCTTAAAAACGCTGCGGGCGTTTTTTGTTTTCAAGATCGACGTTTGTTCTCTTTTGGGGGAGCCATTTTTTTCTATGTTTTGGGATTGCCGTCTCGCCGTTTTCGGTTTGTTGTACGATCTGGCTGCATTCAAATTGTTTCAAACTGCCGCTTTGTTGTGTTTCCCGTCTGTGTCAATTGATGTTTGTTTTGGGTTGCTTTTTTCCATGTTTTGGGTTGCCGGTTTTCGCTCGTTTTGGTTCCGGCCGGTGTCGCTTTTGTTATGTTTTGGGTTGCCGTTGTTTTGTTATGGGGTTTGCCAACCGCAACACGAACCATTGAAAACGGAACAACAAACGCCCCCAACATGTTGAGGACAGCTAAGGGTGCGGGCCCAGTAGGGCCCCCCGATCGCCGAGCGCGATGCGATAGTAGCGTCTTGCGCCCTCGTGTTTGGCCCCCCCCCGCGGCCCCCAAAAAGCCCGCGCACCAAAGGTCACTCTCACCCAGGGCCAGCCTTGCATGTAGCCGAAGGCGACCGCGCGTCGCGCATCGCGGGGTGCGCTGCGCGAAGTCGGGTGACCCGGTGGGTACATCTCCGCCTCGCACCCCAGAGGGGCGGGGGGGGGGCGAAGTGGGTCAGGGGGGGGGGAGATGCGGCGCGAGGGCGCGGAGGTAGTCGCGCGTCGCGCATCGCAGGGCGCGATGCGCGAAGTCGGGTGGCCCGGTGGGTACACCCCCGCCTCGCACCTCAGAGGGGCGGGGCGGGGGCGAAGGGGCGTCTCGGGCGGCCGCAGCCTGCGACGATATGCCCTCTCCCCCCCCTTTCTTCTCTCAACCTCCTCCTGCCCTCCTCCACCTCCCCCCATTCCTCCCCTCCACCTCCTTCACCCCTCCTTCTCCTCCTCCTCCTCTTCCTCCTCCTCCTTTTCTCACTTCTCCCCCCCTCCCCTCCGCGACGGTGCCCGGCCCGTGTACTAATTAGGGGCCGCCGCGAGCGCTTGGCGCGCCGAGCCCACACAGAGGACGGACGAGCCTCCCGAAGACGCTGCTGCAGGTCGCGCGCAGGGGGGACACACACGGCGCGCTCCACGGCAAAAAGTGCGTCGCTTTCGGCGCACCCTCGCGCTTCTGGTGCTGGCGGAGGCTTCGCTCTCGCCCGGGCCAGCGCGCTTGGCGCGCGCATCATCCGTGTGCGCGCACATCCGTGTGCGCGCCCACTGGCAACCTACCCCTCCCACCTGCCCACCCCTTCCCGTTGCGGTGATTCGTTTCTATCCGCCGACAGGTGCTCTCGCGGGCCTGGAACCTCAAAGTGACCCAATCGATTGATTCGCAATTCGAACGAAGTGTTTTGTACCTTGGGGGAGGAGAAGGAGCAGGAGAGGGAGGAGGTGGACCCCCCCCGACCCCCCCGGGATGGTTGGGCGCACGCTCGGGCCACCTCCCTACGAGCATTGCCTCACCGCCAGCGCACATACGCGCCTAGAACCCCGCCTTCTCACCTTCTGCTTTAGTCGCAGCTCTCCTGTCGTCCCCGCCGTGTTCGTCGTTCCACCCCCCCTCTCTCTTACACTACTGCTACCTGGCTTGTCGGCGGTCTTGGGGGCGGTCCACGGCCGCACTCGCACAACGACGACTCGGCCGACGGTATCTGCGTCTTGAGGAGGTGGCTGATGAGCACGAGCTCGAGAGCATGTCGAAGAGAAGCAGCAGCAGCAGCAGCAGCAGCAGCAGCAGCAGCAGCAGCAGCAGCAGCAGCACGGGGCGAGCTCTCTCACCGTGAGGGGTGAGAGGGGAAATCGGCTCCAGGCAGGCCGCCGCGATCGGCGCGCGAGTCCCGAGAGTTCCAGCGCGTCGTGGCTGTCTCTTCACCATGGGCCTCCGAAGATCTGGACCTCTGCCCCTGTCGCGGCTCAAGAGACGGGAGTCCATGCAAACGGGGGTCAGTCGAGCGCATGATCTTGCAGGATCCTGCAGAGCCAGGGGGTCACTGACCCAGGCTTGGTTGCAGGATCCTGCAGGATCTTGCAGGATCCTGCCTGGCCTGACTGACCTGGGTTTGCATTGACCCTGGTCAGTAGATCCCCACATTGCATGCCGCGTCCACAAGGTCCTTAGGTCCACGGAATGTCCCCCGAGTTTCCCGCCACCCGCGCATTCGACGAGCATGGCAGAATTGAACAGAGCAGCGCATATCATAACATAGCATGGCGAAGTATGACTTTATATCACGGCATAACAGAACATTATCGCACTGAGCACGGCACTGCAGCACAGAACGTACCCGAGCTGAGCATGGCATAAAACAGCAGACCTGTTCCCCGCCCCACACGTTGGGGTCGTTCGCACCAGGCGCTGGCACGGACGACTGGCGCCTGCCCGGGGGGCCCGCCGCGCTGAGTGGAACCAGCCTGCACTGGCGCGGTCCACGGCTACCACGCAGCGAGCAGCTGCTTCGGCCGTCGCAGTCGCCATCGTCGTCGCCGTCGTCGTCGTCGTCGCCGTCGTCGTCGTTTCTCCGCAAGGAGAGGAGGAGAAGGAGGAACAGAGGGGAAGGTAGAGGGAGAGACGGAGGAGGAGGGGAGAAGGAGGAGGAGGGAGGGGGGGAAGGGAGGAAGAGGAGGGGGAGGAGGACAGGCGCCGAAGGTTCCGGTGGGGACCGTTCGAAGTAACGCACTTGGTTTTGGCGGCCACAGGGCCCAGCAGGGGCGCCGAGGGGCCGACTGCTGGTCGAAGCCACTCGGCGTGATCTGGTCGCGCGTCGCCGGCGCCTCCTGCGGCTGTCGTTGCACGGCCCAGAGCTGGTCCCAGTTTCCCGTCGCGAGCAGCCAGCAGCCAGCGGAGGAAGACCCCCCACCTTCGGTCCTCTTCTTCGATCCCCTCCTCCGCCTTCTCCTCCTCCGCCTCCTCCTGCTCTGCCTTTTCCTCCTCTTCCTCCTCGTCATCCTCTTCCTCCTGCTCCTCCTCCCCCTCCTCCTCCTCCTCCTCCTCCTCCTCCTCCTCCTTCTCCGCCCCATTAGTCTTTTTCCTTATAAGTATATCCTCCCTGTCGCACCCCGAGGCCTGTCGAAAGGGCGGCCCAGGAGTTTCGTCTGAGACTTCTTCACGATTGGTGACCTTGAGGCTTCAACATTGGCAACCATTTCACAAATGGAGTGCGGGTGATTTTCAAAATGTGGCCCTCGCCTTAGTGCCGCGTGCATTCGTGTTCAAAACTTGCAGGGAGTCTCACGGATTGAGGGCGGGCGGTTTTCAAGATGTGGTTCTCGCCTCTGCGCCGCGCTCACTCGTCCTAACCATTCGCAACGTTTTCACGGATTGAGGGCGGGCGGTTTGTAAAAAACACATGGCTCTCGCTTCAGCGCCGCGCACATGTGTCTTGACAGTGTTCAGGAGTTTCAGGGATTAAGGGCGGCTCGTTTTCAACATGTAGATCTCGCTTCATGGCCGCGCACACTCGTTATAAACAATGCTGGGGTCCACGGATTCCCATGGTCGGCGTACCAGAAATGGTTGTTTGGAAGGTTTCAGGATTGTGTGGGTGCAACAGTTCTGTTGATTCGCGGTGTTAAAGTCCCAGGAATGGAGTTCTGGCACGATTCCGGATCGTCCACACGCAAAAGACGGGTTGACCCGCGGCGTTGGAGTCCCGAGAATTGTGTTTTGGCATGCTCCAGGGTTTTCAAACGGCTGTTTCCCAACGCGGCAGTTCCTTCAGTGGTCATGAGCCCTTTGTACGGGGCCTATGACGAGGGAGCTCGGAGGGAGGGCTGGTTCCAACATCGTTCATGAGTCTTGGGTTTGCACTGGTCCTCCTCCTCCTCCTCTTCCTCCTCCTCCTCCTTCTCGGTCTCCTTGTTCTTTTCCATCCCCCCCACTCGATCGTCGATCCTCCTTTTGGGGGCGTGGGGGTGTGGGGGGGGGGGGGACGGGGCGCTTCCGCGCGCCTCCCAGCGCGCCGGGCGCGCTCCGTCGCGTGCGCGCCCGCCGAACGCCACAAGGGGAGAGCCCGAGGGCACGCGCGGCAGGGCAGGCAGCAGAGCAGCGGAGGAGGCGACGGCCCGCACGACCAGCACGGCGGCGGCCTCGTCGGGCGGCTGGGGGAGGCGGGCGCTGAGGGCGAGCAGTGGGGGGCCGACGGCCGCGGGCGTTCCGGCACACTCCAGGAGGCCCGAGGCCCCTGCAGGGGGGAACACGGTGATGATGATGATGATGATGATGATGATGATGATGATGATGATGATGATGATGATGATGACGATGACGATGACGATTACGATGATGATGACGATGATGATGACGATGACGATGACGATTACGATGATGATGACGATGATGGTGATGGTGGTGATGGTGATGGTGATGGTGATGGTGATGGTGATGGTGATGGTGATGGTGATGGTGATGATGATGATGATGATGATGATGATGATTATGATGATGGGTGTGATGATGATGATGATACTGGTGATGATGTTTCTGATCATGATGGCGACGATGATGCTGATGATGATGATGATGATGATGATGATGAGGTTGTTGATGATGTTGCTGCTGATGATGATGAGGAGGAGGAGCAGGAGGAGGAGAAATAGGAGAAGGAAAGGGATGCTGATGATAATGATGATGATGATGATGAGGAGGAGGAGGAGGAGGAGAAGGGAAACTGCTGACATCCAGGAGAGACTTTGGGGCGAGGGCCGCAGAGGCTCCTCCTCGATCCCACTTCTCTTCGATCCATTTACCTCGATCCTCCTCCTCCTCCCCCTTCCTCCTCGATCGTCCTCGATCCCTGGTGCAAGAGCTCCCCCTCCCCCTCCGCGCATGGGGAGGCCACGGCCCGCGGAGACGGCGCCACGGACGACGCGGGCCTCGACCTCGGCTGGGTCGAGTATGCCGAGGGCCCCCGCCGGGGGCTCGGGCGGCGGCCCTGCCGCCGCCCTGCCGCCGCCCTGCCGCGGGCCGCCGCCGCCGCGCTCCCAATGATCCTGAAGTTTCAATGCGTTACGCCATCTTCGCAGATGGAGGGCGGGTGGCCTTCAACATGTGGATATCGCTTCAACGCCCCGCACATTCATGTCAACAAGTTGCAAGAGCTCCGCAGATTGAGGGCCGGTGGTTTTCAAATGCAATGTCGCCTCAGCGCCGCTCGCACTTGCCTTCTCCCCATGGCGAATGCACCTCGACGGGGCCTCCGCACGACCTCTCGGAGCGCCGACATCAGGGCCGGGGGCGGCCAGGGAGGAACCGGAGACTCTCGCCTCCTCGGGGGCCCAAGCCGGAGCGACCCCGGACCGCAGCTGTCCCCGATCATTTGCGCCTGCAACCCTCCCGAATAATCAGGGCCGGGGGCAGTCAGAGAGGATTTAGAGATTCGCGCCGCCGGGGCCCAAAACGGAGTTACCCCGGACCGCAGCTATCCCCGATCATTCGGGCGTCCAACCCTCTCTGGGCTGCCAGCAGCTCTCGTCCTCCTGGTCCTCCTCCGTTTCCTTTCCGTCTTCCTCCGCCTCCTCCTCCTCCTCCACCTCGTCCTCCTCCTCCTCCTTCATTCCTTTCTCTTCTAACAATAATTCCTCCCTGTCGCGCCCAGAGGCCAGTCGGAAGGGCGGGCCAGGCGTTTCGTTTGAGACTTCTGCACCACTTCGATCCTGAAGTTTAGATGTTTTACACCATCTTCGCAGATGGAGGGCGGGTGGCCTTCAACATGTGGACATCGCTTTAACGCCCCGCACATTCATGTCAACAAGTTGCAAGAGCTCCGCAGATTGAGGGCGGGTGGTTTTCGAATGAAGTTCGCCTCAGCGCCGCGCTCATGTGTCTTACGAATCTGCATGAGTTTCAAGGGTTGAGGGCGGATTGTTTTTAAGATGTGGTTCTCGTTTTAGCATCGCGCGCACTCATCTCGAAATTATTGTAAGAGCTTCACGGTTTGCCAGTCTTTTTCAAGATGTCGTTCTCGCTTTCGCGCCGCGCGCGCTCGTGTTAAGAATTCGATGCAATAAAGGATTGACGGCTGTTTATTTTGAACATGTGGTTCTCGCTTTCTCGCCGCACGCAATCGGTTAAACATTGAAGGATTCAGGACTGTCAGGGTGCAAAAGTTAGTTGAGTCGCGATGTTGAAGACTCAAGACCGGCGTCCTGGCAGGATCCAGGATGTCGAAACGCAACAGTCAGGTTGGTAGTGGAGCTGCAGTCCCGATCATGGTGTTCTGGCATGCTTCAAGATCTTCAAACGGTTGTCTCCCAACGGGGCGCTTCCATCAGTGGAAATGATTATTTGTAGGGGCCGCTGAACAGGGAGCTTGGAGGGAGGGTTCAGTGAAACATCCTTGGGCTGACACTGGTCCTCCCCCTCCTCCTCTGCCCTCTGCCTCCTCCTTCTCCCCCCCCTCCTCCTCCTCCTCCTCCTCCTCCTCCTCCTCCTCCTCCTCCTCCTCCTCCTCCTCCTTCTCCTCCTCCTCCTCCTCCTCCTCCTCCTCCTCCCCCTCCCCCTCTTCCCAGCGAGCCGGGCAGCTTTCCGGAACTGGCACAGGGACCCCCCGACATCCATGGCGGTCGAATGCGCTGGGCCGGCGCCCTCTCACCACCGCTTCTCGCTGCGAAGAGCTCACGACGTGAGATGTTGGGCCCTTCTTGGCTTGCCGGGGCCCTCGGGGCCGCGGGAACGTCAACGAAGCGGCCCGGCATGACAAGCGTGCCCCCGGGAAGGGGTCGTGGCACCCGGGAGCCGACGTCGTGAACCAACCACGACGGCGGAGGTCTGATTCCGCGCCGCTGCCTCGGGCCGCCGGAAGGCCCGCCGGAGGGCCCGCCGACCGCCCTGATGGCCGCCGAAGAGCCGCCCTTGCCGACGCTAGCAGGCCGCCGATGCTTCGCCTGACGATGCCGGTAGTCAAAGTATCTTGTACAGCTGTGCTCTAGAGCTCGGAAGCCTTTATTTTCGTCGGGTTTCGTTTCTTGTCTCACGGCCCCCAAGGCCCCCCTGCACTTGCACCCTCCAAGAGAACACCAGGATGGCACCAAGAATTTCGCCCATCATCACCCTCGCCACTTGTCTCGTCGTGTTTCCTCTGTTTCTGGAGCCCCTTGGGAGGCCCCGCGACCATCACAAATGGACCAGCGGCGGACAAAAACACGCGTGGGGAAGCGGTTGGGACTTCTTTGGCCGCCGAGGGCCTCCGAAGAGCTCCCGCCCCCGAGGCGGCCCTGAGGGATGCGCTTTGGCGGCATCCGGTGGCCCAGCCACCAGTGCGGAGGGCGGCGGCGGCAGCGACGCCGCCGCCGCTGCCGACGTCGTCGCCGTCACCGCCGCCACTGCCGTCTGGGGACCTCCAGAGACTGTCGTCGTCGCCGTGAGCGCCGCCGTCGTCGTCGTCGAATCCGTCGCCCTCGTCGCCTCTGTCGCCATGCCGTCGCAGTCGGCGGCGGCGTCGTCATCGTCGTCGTTTTCGTCGTGCGAAGTGGGGGATGCAGAGGAGGAGGAGGAGGAGGAGGAGGAGGAGGAGGAGGAGGAGGAGGAGGAGGACGAGGAGGAGGAGAAGGAGCGGGAGCAGGAGCAGGAGAAGGAAGAAGGAGGAGGAGCAGGAGCAGGAGCAGGAGCAGGAGCAGGAGCATGAGCGGGAAGGAGGAGGAGGAGGAGAAGGAAAGGGAGCGGGAGCAGGAGCCCGGCTGCTCCCGCTTTTGCTTCCGCCCTTTGTCCTCCGCAGGCTCGCGCCGATCCCCTTCTCCTGCTCCTCCTTGCCACGCCTCCTCCTCCTCCTCCTCCTCCTCCTCCTCCTCTTTCTCCTCTTCCTGCGTCCTTTCCTCCTCCCCCCTCCTCTCCCTCCTTCCTCCTGTCCCTCGCTTCCCGTTCGTCCTCCTCTTCCCCCGCTCCTCCTTGTCCTCCCCCCCACCTCTTACCATCTCCTCCACCTCCTCCCTCCTCCTCTCCCTCCTCTTCCACCACCTTTTCATCCACCACCCCCTACACTCCTATTCCTCCTCCCACAGTCGACGCAACGGCGACGAAGCCGACACTGACGGCGATTACGACGACGACGCGACGACGACGCCACGGCGACGCCACGATGACGCTGCGCCGACGCACCGACGACGACGAGTCGACGACGAGACGAGGACGACGACCACGAGTGATAGGCGGGTGGGCCAGGCGCCGACATGCCGCGCTCCGCGACCTGGCGCGAGAAGATGAGGCAGAGGGTGCTGGCCCTTGACACGGAGAGTGGCAGGGGCGTGGGCTTGTTTTTCGTGGCATCTCTTGGACGTGTGCATGCTTTCTCCGCAAGGACCATCGATGAGCATCTTGGACCATCCTGCGACACATTAGACGCACGACGCGCACGAGACCGAAGAATTCACGGGGAATGGACGTCCGAGCGATGGCGAGTTTTGTTTTACTCCAGCCACGGGCAGAAGGCGCTGGGAGAAAGGGGGAAGGCTTCTGAGAAGCACCCCTGCTTCTCAGAAGGCAGGGGCCGTGTCTGCAGATGTAGGGCCAGCGCATGTCAATGTAGGGCCAGCGCCTGTCAAGAAACACCCCATCCTCGTAGGAAGCCTTCCCCTCCCCCTTCTTCCCATGCAACTCTTGGGAGGTCAAATTCTGACTTTGCCCTGGTCCGAAATCTGGCTTGATCTGGCTTGATCTCGCTTAATCCAGATTCACACTTTTAAATCCAGCCTGATCCCGCGTAATCCGCGCCCTAATCTGGCGTAGAAGCCCCCCAGTGGGGCTCAATTATTTGTTCATCCTTCCTGCGAAGACCCTCCCAGTACCTCCCTCCCTCTTCCCTCCCTCCTCTTGGCTCGTGGCTGCGGACTTGTCGGCGCACTGGGAACTGCAGCCCTTTCATCCCTCCCCCCCCTGCTGGGGCCACTGGGGGAGCGTAGAACAAGAACCAGTATGTTCGAGAGATGTACCTACACATACATATATATATACACACATGAAGAAGAACAGCGGATGAAGTACACGATGAATGTCACCTGAGGGAGGAGGTGTGCAAGCTGTCCTGCAGTAGAGACCCATGCCAAGAAACACCCTGCTTGCCTCCAGGGTGCCCTGGGTTTCTTGGGTTTCGATGGTTTTGGTATGGAAAGCGACGTTCCCATGACAGAGATTAATGGATGTCCTGGGGTCTCAGGGTTGGGTTTCTCGTGGAAGGTCTCTTGTGGACTGGCCTCCAGGGCAGCGTAGTGCGACGCGGCAGCGCAGCGGGAGAGGGCGGTGTGAGCGGAGAGCGGGTGGAAAGGGCATGGGCGCGATGGTGGCGGCCGACTGCAGGGCGGCGTGCGGCTTCCTGTAGGAGGGCAGTCGGCTGCGGGGGAGGGGGGAAGTGAGAAGAAGGAGCCCCTCTCACAAGGCAGCGGGGCTTCTCAGGAGCCCTCCGGCCTTCTGATGAGTTCTACGCGTCTTCGGGGAAGGCTTGGAAACCACCTCGAGCCTTCTGAGAAGCCCCGCCCCTTCTCATTTCCCTCCCCGCGCTCGCCGCCAAGGTAACTGCGAGAGGTGGGAGAAGATGAATGGGGGGGGCCCGAGAAGCTCCTCCGTCCCCGGTGAGGGTGAGGACGACCTCGGCGTGTGGCTCTTAGGTGTGAGCGCGGCTACCTGGTCCACGGCCGCCGCGGAGACTGTAGTTCCCCACGGCGTCCTGTGTCGAGCGCAGCCCTTCCGATTTCCCCGCCAAGCCCCTTGCTGTTTCCCTGCCAACTCCGACCATCCCCCGTCCCTAGTGTATCGGCGTTGGGCGGGGGGGAGGTGAAGGGTAGTGGCCGAACGCTGGGGGGGGGGGGGTACAGGCAGAAGAGGTGAATGAGGGGTGGTTTGCTGGAGGCCTGAGGTACCTTTGGATCGGATTGTGAGGGGGCCGCTGGTGCACGTTTGGCTGGCAGAAATGCAAGGGGAGGGTGCACATCTACTCCCAGAAGCCGTCGTTGTAGGAGTCCAGGTGCGATGTAGGACATCTGCACATGGCGCTGGGGCGGGCGCGCAGGCTGCAGTGGCCGACGGTCGTGGCCCGAGAGCGGTCTTGTGCCCTTGGCAGGAAAGAGCCGGTAGGTGGGTGCTGATGTGCTGCGTCTTGTGGTAGCTGGTGCTGCCGCTGCCATGGTGGCAGCGAGTGCGTAGTAGGGTCGTGGGAGGGCGTGAGGGTTGCGGAAAAGGTTGTAGCCAGCTGATTATTGTTGTGCCGCTGCGGAGCTGAATTGGCGGAGGCATGGGAACGCTGCGCCCCGCGAGGGCGGCTGCAGCGTACGAAATCTGACGCTGGGAGGTGCACTCCTCCCCCTTCCCTGCCCCGTGTTTTCTTGCATGATATCCCCCCCCCTCCTCCCCCTCTCCGTCCTTCTCCCCCCTTCTTCTCCTCCTCCTCCTCCTCCTCCTCTTCCTCCTTCCCCACCTCGCCTTCCTCATCCATCCTCCCCCTCCCTTTTGGATGTTGAGCGGACTTGAACCCTCAGATTGTAGCTTCTGTCCTTCCCCTTACCCCTCCTCCTCCCCACCCCTTCTCCTCGTCCTCCTCTTCCTCCTCCTCGTCCTCCTCCTCCTCCTCTTCTTCCTCCTCCTCCTCCTCTTGTTCATCCTCGTCATCCTCCCCCTTATCCCCCTCCTCCTCCCCCTCCCTTCTCCTCGTCCCCCTCCTCCCCCTCGTCCTCCGCCTCCGAAATGAGCGGGCCGAGGAGCAGCTCACACCCAAGCGGAAAATGCAGCGCAAGACGCTGCTCCGGAGGCGCTCCCCGCGGCCGCCCCGCTTGGGGCCGCGCGGCGCGACCGGCGGTTGCTTGGGCCGCTCTCCCGAGAGGAGCAGGAGCGAGCAGGAGCAGGAGGAGGGAGACGGAAGAGGGAGGGGGCTGGGGGCAGGAGGTGGGCGTGGACGAGGAGGGAGGAGGAGGAGGAGGAGCAGGAGGAGGAGGAGCAGGAGGAGGAAGGAAGAGGAGGAGGAGGAGGAGGAGGAGGAGGAGGAGGAGGAGGAGGAGGAGGAGGAGGAGGAGGAGGAGGAGGGAGGGGGATGGAGGAGGAGGACGAGGAAGAGGAGGAGGAGGAGGAGGAGGTAGAGGGGGAGGAGGTGGTGAGGGAGGAGGAACAGGAGGTTGGAGGAGGAAGGGGAGGACGAGGAGGAGGAGGAGGAGGAGAAGGAGGAGGGCGTGGACGAGGACGAGGAAGGATTGAGGACGAGGAGGGGGAGGAGGAGGACTGGGAGGACGAGGAAGGAGGACGCGGGGGAGGGCAACGCAGCGCGGGCGCGCCCATCCCGCCACCTGCCCCTTTCACCGACTGCGCTTTTTCGTGGCCCGACCAGGCGCCGCCCTCTCCAGGCCAGGGCGATGGCCCGAAGACCACCTGGGGGGGGGAACGGCGGAGGGGGGCAGCCCCAGGCGTCCAGCGTCTTAGCAAACATCCAATCGGAGGATGGCTTTGCTCGCCCTGGGGCTGGTTTTGCTGTCGGGCTCAGGGGCCGACTGCAACAGATTACTGCGGCGAGAAAACCGGTTCCCCGGACGTTGTCGAGAGGGTCTGGGGCCCCGCATTGGAAATGTCGGGACATCGGAGGTCTGGAGTGGGAAGCGTGGCGAGAGGGTGGGAGAGGAAGGGACGAATTAGAGAAGGCTCCTAAGGGAGAGACGGATGGAGGTAGGGTCAGGCAGGGAGAGGGAGATGGAGACTGGGAGACGGCGGGAGGGAGGGAGGGAGGGGAGCGGATGAGGGAAGGAGCGTGCGAGGGAGGGTCGGAACGGGAGCGATGGCTGGGAGTGCGGGTGGAGCGGAGGGATGGAGAGGAGGGTACGGAGCGACGAGAGGATGAAGGCAGGCAAGTCAGGGAGTGGGGCCCACACCTCAGGCTTTCTCATGCCTTCACTTCCTATCCTCTGGCCCCGCTCCGGTGTTCCTCTGGCCCTCCCTCCGCGCTCTCCCGGTCGCCTGCCAGGTGACGGGAGGCAGACGGGAGAGGAGGCAGATGGAAGGGAGGGAGGATTGTGGCAGGGGAGGCGGATGGAAGGGAGACGAGAGGATCGAGCAGGGGGGGAAGACTGACTACCAGAGAGAGAAAGAGAGTGAGAGAGAGAGAGAGAGGAGAGGGATGGAGGAGGGAAGGGAGGGAGGAAAAGAGGGAGCCAGAGAAGGCGGCAGGGGAGGGATGGCAGGAGGTAGGGAAGGAGGGAGCCGATACCCGGGCGCCATGCCAGGAGGGAGGCAGAGGGGGCAGAGGTTGGGAAAGATGAGAGGGCAGGGGCGAGAGGAGGGAGGGAGACATGGGGCAGAGACCTCATGGTCTCTCCTGCCTCATCCTCCCCATTCCTATCCCGCATCCCATCCCCGCCCATCGCCTCTCGGGCTCGCCTGAGGCGACAAGGGCAGGGGATGCAGCTGCGAGGAATGGCGAGGAGGAACAGAAAGGGGATAGGATGGAGAATGAGAACGGGAGCCAGAGAAGAAAGGTGAGGACGGATGAGATGATGGAGGGATAGGATGTACGGGAGGCCGAGGGAGATGGAGCAATAAGATGGAGTCATACAACGCAGAAGGTAAGGGACCTGGCTCATCAGTATCACGATCCCAGTGTCCGCCTGCTTTTCTGTTGCGCCTTATCTTTATCCTTCCTCCTACGGCTGCTCCCCATCATACCTGTTATCATGATGTCCGTTCTCTTTCTGGCCCTCTTTCTACAGTACCCCACCTCATGCACCTGCTCATCTCCTCCTACTCCTCTTCCTTGTTCACTTCTGCCCATCGTCCTTTCGCCTCCCCATCCTCCTCCTCCTCCTCCCCCTCCTCCTCCTCCTCCTCCTCATCATCATCAGCATACTCTCCCTCGCCCTCCCTTCCGTTTCTCCCACCAGACGTACTTATCTTCTCTGCCTCATCCTCGACCTCGTCATCCACCTCCGCCTCCGAATCGGCCTGATGCCATCTAACATAACCCTCCTCCTCTCCCTCTCCCTCCCTCTCCCTCCTCCCTCCTCCTCGTCTTCCTCCTCCTCCTCCACTCCTTTTCCTTATACATAACTTCTCCCTGTTGCACCCCGAGGCCAGTTTTTAGGGCGGGCCGGGCGTTTCGCCTGAGCGGGCAGCCCGCGTCTGGGCCTAGCAGCATGCGTCTGACAGACACCCGCTGTATCACGATTTTGCTGGATCCCCGTCCTGAACCCCATCAGCGCTTTGCTAAGCAGGAAACCCCAGGGTGGGGTGATTTACAGCATCGTGCTTTGCGTGCTTTCTTGTCAGGGGTGTAAATTTTGAGTACCAGTGCCCTCTGTATGGCCTGATCCCTGTAGATCCGATCTTCTGCACCTTCTATGAATGTGATGGTCTTTCAGATTTTCAGCGGAGGTTTGGCGCCTCGCCAGCCCTTGAGGCGTGTAGAACCTCTGTCTTGGTTCCTGACCTACGTTGCTCCCGCTTCCTCGCCCCTGCCATTCCTGATCCTGTGCGGGAGGTCGCCCGTGAAGGCCCCCTCTTATCTTCGCCCGCCCATGGCGACGATTCAGGTATTTGTAGTCCATCGCCGCTTACCTTACTGGCGGGATGGGGCGCGTGTTCTTTTTTCTGGACCTGGGCTACATGCTTCGGCCTATGGGGCATACCCATGCATGGTCCAGGATGTCCCAGATGCGGAGTTGTAGGCTTTCTACTTTTACCGTTCGCAGGCTTCTCCCAGCCATGAATATGAGTACGTCGCTGATGCACAATATTTGGTTGACATGTGGCAACTAGGTTTCGAGCCCACTAACCACTGGTGGGCTGTCCATTGCTCTCTGTGGCGTGAGGTCCACCGTGTTGCGTCTGACATCGGGTATGACTTAATTCGTCTTGCTAAGATACGCTCCCATAATCGTGCCCTCGCTGGTGAACATCACGAGGGACATCACGAGGTTGACCGCCTGGCTATGCTAGGTGCAGCCCTCCATTATAAAGATCAGCTGATGTTTGGTAGGGTTTTCCGTGCGACAGTGGTTTTCACTCATGTCGCACAGTGCGTCGGGCACTGTGTGGTTTGGATTTTCCAGCTGCCCAACGATGTGTGGCAAGCTGGCTCTGACCCTCTCTGTATCCTCTACCCCCTCTCTGCGCCTCTTGGGCGCTCGGGAAGGCGCTCTGCATGAGCATTCCTGGGGCCCCAGTATCGGTGGGTTCCGTTGTGCAAGATACTGGTCCAGCTCTGTTTCCAAACAGCATGTGCTTCGAACCACTTGCACCACTCCCACGGGAGGGCACCATGCTCTTCGCAGACTGTTTGATATAATATTTGCGACTGGTGCGGTCGCCACAGCCAGACACATACAGTAAATTTGACGCGCGGGTGCAAGGGTCGGCCCCGCGCCAAGGGCACCGTTGATAGTATCGAACACATGCGGGACGGACGCCGCCCTCGTTCTCGTGAAGTTATTGGTTCGTTCGTACCTATCGACCAGGCCGATATTATTTATGCCCTTCCCCGTCCGAATGATGGGTTTACCTTTCGTGATTTATGTTGTCCCGATTGGCTCCACGAAGCCCTTCAGTAATTTATCGGGGGTGGGCGGCTGATGGGTATGACGGGGGTGGCGGTGAGGACTTGCACGTTTTGCAAGCGTATTTCCTTTATCCTTCTCCCCAGGGCGTGACGTGGTCAGGACACAGTGTTCGGCCTGCGCGGTGCTGGTCTCCTGGATATACTTCTTAGCACATGGCTGCGTCATTTCCTCCGCGCCCAGCTGCGCCCGGGCTCGCAAGGAGACGGAAGAAAAAACACCTTCGCCTTGTCTCTTGTTTTGTTTGCTTGATTAAATCTCTCCCGTGCCGCTCAGCACTGTGGGCAGTAGCTGTCTGTGCCCTTGGAACCCCTGCAGCCCCCGCCGCAACCGCGAGCGCCGAGGCGCGACGGAACCAGACACCCGTAGCGTTTGGCTCGTGTTTATGACAGCCTGTCTTTGTTATGTTGAGTGCTGCGCCCAGGCTCGCAAAGAGACAGAAGAAGAACAAAGCTTCGCTTCTTTGTCTCTATTGTTGCTTGTTTTGGTGCCCCTCTCCCGTGCCTTCCAGGAGGGGTCTGCACTGACTGTCTGTGCCCTTGGAACCCTTGTAGCCCCCGCCACAACCACGAGCGCCGAGCCGCGACGGAACCAGACACCCGCAGCGTCTGGCTCGTGTTTGTGGCAGCCTGTCCTTGTTATATGAGGAGAGGTGAGGCGAAGCTCAACGTGGCGCGTGGAGGGCGCTTGCACTTATACCTGGTGCTGGCAGCACAGCTGCCGATGAGGACCAGGGATTGAATCCGCCCCAAGAGATGGCACCAGCAGTCTGCACTGCTTGCCTGCTGCCTGAGGCCCTCGTGGTGGTCGGTCCATTGTCTTTTCGGTCGGGTTCATCGATCGGCTCTGTCTCGGGTCTTGGAGCCGTCCATCGCCATCTTCA
>CAUYUJ010001447.1:445478-472978 GCA_963575745.1 Prorocentrum cordatum | reverse complement strand
TCCTCCTCTCCTCTCCTCCTCCTTTTGCTCCCTCCTCCTTTTCCTTCTCCTCCTTCTCCTCCTCCTCCTCCTCCTCCTCCCACCTCCTCCTCCTCCTCCTTCTGCTCCTCCTCCTCCTCCTCCTCCTCCTCTTCCTCCTCGTCTTAGTTGAGGACGCGCCGACTCCCTCCGCGCCTTCTTCCTCCTTCTCCTCATGCTGCTCCATCCCCCAAGCGCTCCCACCTCCCTTTTCCCACGCCTTCGCCGCCTCGTCCTCCGTCGGCGACGGCGGCGGCGTGGTTGTCGGCGGCGTCGTCGTCATGGTCCGTCGTTGTCGTCGTCGTCGTTGTCGGCGTCGTTGTCGTCGTCGCCGCCGCTGTCGTCGTCGTCGTCTTCGTTGTCGTCGTGGTCGTCGTCGCCGCCGCCGCCACCGTCGTCGTGGTCGTCGTCGTCGTCGTCGCTGTCGTCGTCGTCGTCGTTGTCGTCGTGGTCGTCGTCGTCGACGTCGTTGTCGTCGTCGTCGGCGTCGTCGTAGTCGTCGTCGTCGTGGTCGTCGTCGTCGTTATCGTTGTCGTCGTCGTCGCTGTCGTCGTGGTCGTCGTCGTTGTCGTCGTCGTCGGCCTCGTCGTAGTCGCTGTCGTCGTTGTCGTTGTCGTCGTCGTCGTTGTCGTTGTCGGCGGCGGTGGCGTCGGCGTCGGCGATGGCGTCGGCGTGGTCTTCGGCATTGGCGTGGGCGTCTGCGTCGACGTCGTCGTCGTCGTCGTCGTCGTCGCTGTCGTCGTCGTCGGCGCCGGCGCCGCGTGCCATTGGCGCCCCGCGGCGGAGGCTCGACGCGGAGGACAACGCGCCGCCCCCGCCCCCCAAGAAGGGCGCGGCCTCCGGCGAGGCTGGCAAGGTGCCCGCTCGGCGCGCGCACGGTCGGCTGGCGCCTCGCGTCGACCAGAGGCAACGAGAGGGCGTTCGAGCCTCGAACGCCCTCGGGTTTCGAACTTCGAAACCTCGAACTTCGAGGTTTCGGGTTTCAGGACGTGTTGCGTGGTGGGAGGCCCAGGGGTTGACACCAGCAGCAGTATCGGCGGTGTGCCTCCACCGAGGGGAGACGATCCTCATCTCGGTGATGGAGGTAATACCAGGGCTTCTCAGGGAGCCGAAGGGTTACCAACAACACAAAAATCTAGGATCACCTTTCCCAGGTTGAGTAAACCCCTTGTGTTAGTGTTGGTGCCAATTTGCAAGTCTCCAACGTGGTTCTCGGCGGCTTTCCAGTCTCTTGACGCCCTCCAGCGGCTGCGCCTCGCCGAGAGCGTTTCGGGGGTGCCAGCATCGTCCCGAACGGCCGCCGGGGACCGAGGTATGGCCCGCAAGCTAGAGAACGAGGGTTGGGAAGCGGGCCCCAGGTCCCGATAGCCCACTCCTCCCAGGAGCATGCGTCTGCGCGACCATGGGCCTGTCGACGACCTATCGGCGAATTGGCGACGTATTGCCGATTCGACCTCGACTCGCCCCCTGAGCCAGTCCCCCCCTTGCCGCTCCCTTTCCAGTGCGGGCGGCCCAGCAAGCCGCTCGCCACCGGCCGCTCGCAGTCGGCGCCACTCTCGTCGCAGGTATCGCGGCTGGTTGCCGGCGTCGGTCGTCGGGGCCGCCGCCGAAGCGGTCGTCGTCGTCGCCGTCGCCGTCGCCTCGATCGTCCTCCTCGTCCTCCTCGGCCTCCCTGAGCTGACGGGCCGCCCACGGCCTTGGAGTTCGGCGAGGTCTGGCCTGTTGGGTCTTGATCGGCCGCTTGGGTCCGCTGCCTTTCTGCGTGGTGAGCTGGACGGCCTCCACGGCCGGCGTGGTGTTCCTCGGTACTCTCGCCCATGCGACCCGAGGCTCAGAGGAGGAAAAGGTACCCATACCGCTACCCCATCCTCGTTTTCCCGTTTTTGGGCCTCCTGGGATGCCCTCATCGCCACCATCGGAGTCGCCTCGAAATCCTGGTCAGAACGAAACCTGGGAGAGGTCCGGGGAGTAGCGGTATCGGTGCCTTTTGGTCTCCCCAGAGACCTGCACAGCCGCATCCTCCGACCTCCCTTGCCGGTGGGGTGGTTCGGAGGAGGACGCAAGGCTTACTGCGGGGTGCTGGCTCGGCCGGTGGTGCTGGATCTCCTCTCAGGGTGTGCTCGGAGTGATGCGGGGTCGGGTGTGAGTGGCGTGTTCTCCACCACCACCACCAGAAGTTGGAGGGGGGGTCCTCCGCCTTCTCCTCCTCCTCCTCCTCCGCCTCCTCCTCCTTCCTCTTCGTCCTCCTCCTCCTTGCCCTCCTCCTCCTCCTCCTCCTCCTCCTTCTCCTCCTTCCCCCTTCCAACTTATGGTGGTGGTGGTGGAAAACCCGCTCATCAGGGTGCAGGAGCCCTCCCCTGTTCCTTCGGACCTATCTTTAGAGCCGCCCGTCCCCCCCCCCCCCCCCTCCATGCGCTGCTCCGCCTCTGCTGCTGCTCCGTCCGAAGCTCCTGCGCTCGTGCAGTGCCGTGCCAGGGGTCACGCCCGACGCCTCTCCAGTCACCATCAAGCAGTGGCGAAGCGTTCCGGCTCGCCTATAGCCCCACCAAGCAATGGTCTAAGAACCTTTTGTGGTTCCCACGAAATGCTCTTAGAACATTTCAGGCTGAGACTGTCTTGTTTTAACACATCGGGTTGACGTTCTAAGAACATTGTTTTTGTTCTTAGAACATTTTGGGGTTGTAAGAACATTTCGTGGTAGGATGGGTCCCTGCTCAAGCTTCCCGGTGCGAGGGTCGAGCCGGGGGGGGATGGGTTTGCAGGGCGGGTTCCTCTCCCTCCCGCCTCTCCCCGCAGGGAGGGCCGCGTCCCGCAGCCGATCTGGGGTGGGGGCGGGGGTGTCGCAGCCCGGGGAGGGCATGCTACGGTTTTTGTCCGAACGCCTCGCAGCTACGCCCTGCTGTGGCCCTACGGTTGGCACGGACGGGCGGGGCCCCAGCGGTGGTGAGCGGGCGCTCTCCCGCTGCTCATCCCGGCGTTTCTCGATGTCCGTTCGGCACGGCAGGCCGCTGGACCCCCCCTCCAGGAGGGATCGCTTCGTCCACTTCGCCCCAGGACGGGGCCCCAGCTGTAGCTCTCTCCTGTTCCGGGGGGTCCCCCTCCCAGGTATACAGGAGGTAATCACCGCTGGCCTTCCCGTGGTCAAGGCGGGAGGAAGAAGATTCCCCAAGGGGCGGGCCCCCCCCCCTCCTTGGTAGTCTTTCGGGCCGAGGGGCTCAGTGACGCTGCCGCCCTAGGCCCTCGCGACAGGTGGTGGTGGTGCCACTAAAGGGGCTATGCCCGTGGCCCCACCTGTTGCTTGCACAAGCCACCACTACCACCACCACCACCACCCTCCTCCCTCCTCCTCCTCCTCCCTCCCCTCCTCCGTCTTCCTTCTTCCTTCCTCCTTTTTATCTCCCTCCTCTCGCCCTTCTCCCCCGCGGCGGGGCCCAGGCGGCAAATGAATGTCAGAGTTTAGTCGCGACCATCGCCCGACCAGCAGGAAGAAGGCCCACGGTTGGCGCAGGCAGGCCGTGGAGCGTCTCTTCCGATCGTGCCGCCGGGCGGTCTCGTCACCAGGGCCGTCTTCGATTTGGGGCCGTCGTCGCCGGCGGTGGGCCTCGCAGGGCATCGTCTCTGCGCGCGGCCGTATTCGCCGGCTGGCGGCTGGGCTTGCAAGCAGGCGCGCGGTCGACTGCACGGAAGAGTGACCCTTCGCCGGAGTGAGCTTTGGTGCGGGCCCATCGGGGTCCCCCAATCGCCGAACGCAGTGCGATAGCAGCGTCCTGCGCGCTTGCGTTCGGTCCCCCGGGGCCCCCCAAAAACCAAGAACCCAAAGGTTACTCTTTACCCAGGGTCATTCCTGCGTGTGCACCCATCTGATATCTTAAGGAGAAGCAGCAACTTTCATGGACTCCATATTTCGTTCAAGAGAATCAAGAATCTGGACTGTGCTTTGTGCGTTTTCTCTTGGCTTCATTTCTTTGTTACAGGGAGTTCAAAAACGAGGTCGGCATTCCCGGCCTCAGCCTCGCGGACTTACGTTAAAATCATGTGTTTTAGATGCCTTGTGCTGTTCCTTGATGGGACCGTCGCGTGCGTGAGCCCTGCTCAAAAACCTAGTTATATTTGTGTATATATATATAGAGAGAGAGATATTCGTAGCACCCCGCAATTGCGGATAAGAGTGAGGGGGCGGGCGCGGGCGACGCGGGCGTCGAGCCGGCGGACCGCCGCAGGCGCCGAAGTTTTGGCTTGTTCAGTGAATGTAGTTTGGGTCGCGGGTGGGTCGCGGGCTCTCCACCTCCACCTGGACAGAATTCAAAAAACAGCTCGCTGCAGGCGCCGAAAATTTGGATTTGTATACTGAACGCGGTTTGGGTCGCAGGTTCTCCACCTGGGACGAATGCAAAAGAAACCCGCCGCAGGCGCCAAAGTTTTGGCTTGTTCAGTGAACGTAGTTTGGGTCGCGGGTGGGTCGCGGGCTCTCCACCCCCACCTGGAAGGAATTCAAACACAGCCCGCCGCAGGCGCCGGAAATCTCGATTTGTACATTGAACGCGATTTGGGTCGCGGGTGGGTCGCAGGTTCTCCACCTGGAACGACTGCAAAAGAAGCCCGCCGCAGGCGCCGAAAATTTTGGGTGGGTCGCGGGGTGGGTCGCGGGTGGGTCGCGGGTGGGTCGCGGTGGGTCGCGGGTGGGTCGCGGGCGCGGTTTGGGTCGCGGGTGGTCGCAGTTCTCCACTTGGAACGAAGGCAAAATAATCCCGCCGCAGGCGCCGAAAATTTTGGGTGGGTCGCGGGGTGGGTCGCGGGTGGGTCGCGGGTGGTGGGTCGCGGTGTGTCGCGGGTGGGTCGCGGTGGGTCGCGGGTGGGTCGCGGGTGGGTCGCGGGTGGGTCGCGGGTGGGTCGCGGGTGGGTCGCCAGGGGGGTCTCGGGGTGGGTCGCGGCCGGGTCGCGGGGTGGGTCGCGGGTGGGTCGCGGGTGGGTCGCGGGTGGGTCGCGGGGTGGGTCGCGGGGTGGGTCGCGGGTGGGAGACCGAGGGTGCACAAGGGGACATCAGTGGCAACGTCAGGGTGAGGGGGGGGCGGCCACACGCAGAGGGGCGTAGGGGGAGGGGGGGCGGCTTCTCAGAAGCACCGTGCTTCTTGAGAAGGCGCCAGCATTCTCTGTAGATGTAAGGCCCGCGCCTTCTAAGGAGCACCCTCCTGCTAAGAAGCCTTCCCCCCTCCTCCCCCTAATTACCCCCCTGTGCACGCCACCGAGGGGGGCGGGGGGGGAGGGGGGGCAACATCGGCCCCGAAGTCGCCGGCTCGCCTCGCCGATCGGCGCCCGGGCGCCCCGCTCCGCGCAGGGGCGTCGCTCGAGGGCCTGCCGCCGTTCTCTCGGTGATGTATCGCCGTTGCCATTGTGGGCCGGTCCCCCCTGGAGGGAGGGGGGGAGGGAGGGAAGGAGGGAGGGAGGGAGAGAGGGAGGGAGGGGGGTAGGGAGGGAGGAGAAGGAGGAGGAGTAAGGAGGAGGACTACGAGGAGTGAGGAGGAGGAGGAGGAGGAGGAGGAGGAGGAGGAGGAGGAGGAGGAGGATAGGAGGAGGAGGAGGAGGAGGAGGAGGAGGAGGAGGAGGAGGGAGAGGAGGAGGAGGAGGAGGAGGAGGACCAGGAGGAGGAGGCGGACGAGGAGGAGGAGGAGGAGGAGGAGGACGGAGACGAGGACGAGGACGCGGAGGAGGAGGAGGAGGAGGAGGAAGAAGAGGAGGGGGAGGTGGAGGGAGGGAGAAGGAGGATGAGCAGGACGGACGAGGAGGAGGAGGAGGAGGAGGAGGAGGACGAGGACGAGGAGGAGGAGGAGGAGGAGGAGGAGGAGGAGGAGGAGGAGGAGGAGGGGCTCGGGGCTGCGCGGGGCCGCGGCAGGCCCGGGTCCGCGGGGGCCTGCAGCGGGGGAGGCGCGTGCAAGTGGGGCAGGGAGGCTGGAGGAAGTGGAGGCAGGCCACGGTTCTTGTGTGTGTGTGTGTTACACAGTGCAGTAGGCTGCATGGCACCTCTGCGCTCCGTGCCAGGGCGCTTGCAGCTGCACAGCCGCTCGCGCGTGGCAGTCGAGTGTGGAGGCACGGAGATTTGCGACAGGCTGGCGGAGGGCCTGGAGCATAAGCAAATTCGAGGAAGCAGGGATGGAGGAAAGGGGGGGCAGGAGGCAAGGAGAGAGGAGGCAGGGAGGCAGGGATGGAGTAGGCAGGGAGAAGGGAGAGAGGAGGCAGGGAGGGAAGAAGGGGGGGAGGCAGGGAGGGAGGAGGCAAGGAGGCAGGGAGGAAGTAGGCAGAGAGAAGGGAGGGAGGAGGCACGGAGGGAGGGCGGAGGCAGGGAGGGAGAGGCAAGGAGGGAGGAGGCAGCGAGGGAGGAGGCAGGGAGGAGCAAATTTGAGAAGGCAGGGAGGGAGGAGGGGGGGAGCATGAGGCAGGAGGGAGGGCAGACGCTGCTGCCTTGCGGCCGGAGGTTGCGCAGCGCATCGGAGGAACGGGAGGAGGGCGGGGGGAGACAACCTGGCGAGGCTGAGGCGCAGACCCAGACATCCTCCGACCTGTTGTCGTTGTTCCAGCCGCGCCCCCAGGCGTCACAACCCGTTCCACAGGGGCAGATTGTCGCCCCATTTCCGTTTTTGATGGCCCCAAGGCCCGATGACGAACCCAACATTGCGGGAAAACGCAAGCAGGGGCAGCAGCGCGTTGTCGGATCTGGGAAGGGGCCAACGGATGTGACGCAAGCTTGTCTTATCGTCAGGGCGTGCGCGTCATCCGCCCCCTCGCGGCGAGTCCTGCTGGCGGCGCGGAGGAGGAGGCAGGGCGGCGGGGGCGGAGCTTCGTCAGAGGGCAAGGCCTCCTCAGAGGAGCCCTGGCCCCGCGTGGAGACGGGGGGGGGGACAGCAAGGGAGGGGGCGCGCGCCAGCCCGGACCCCGAGAGGCGCCGCCGTTCAAGTTCACCATCCAGGAGGCGCCGCCCCCGCCCCCCCCACCCCCCCCGCGTGCCGCCCTCGCCCTCGGCGAGAATTCCGCTGCCCGCGGTCGCCCTCCCGCGGCGCGCGCTCGCCTCCCGGCTCGTGCGTCGCCGTCCGTGGCCCCGGACGTCGTCCGGTGTCTTGGAGATGGGAAGGCGCAGTGCGTCGCGCCAGTGGCGTCGTCAGCGGCGCCGCTGGCGTTGCGCCCGTCGCCCTCCTGCAGTCGGCCTGGCGTCGGCGCTAGTCGCTGGCGCCGCCGCCGTGTATTCCGATTTGGCGGGCGCCCGTCCCCGCGAGTCGCCCGAGCAGAGGAACCATTCTGTTCATTCACGCGCCCCCCACGTTTTTGTGAACCACAAGCTGACATTCAGCTACGTGCGTTCCCAGACCGCAGTCGATATGACTAGTCCAATCCCGGCGTCGCTGCTCCATGTCGGGTTTCAGGGTCGAGCTCGGGCCCCGGGGCCATGGAGAGCGGAACCGGGGCGAAACGCTGCCCCGGGGGGCAGGGTCGTGAGCCTTGAAAGGGGGACGTGGCCGGAAAGAATCGCATCGGAGGGGGTCTGACAATGCCGCTGCTTCCCGGGGACCCCGTGGACGGCGTCGCCGCCGTCCGCGATCGTAGTCGTCGCCCACGTTCGTGTCCGCCGCGGCCGCCACCGCTGCCGCCGTCGCCCCGCCGTCGCCGCCGCCGCCGCCGCTGTCGTCGTCGTCGTCGTCTGGTGATTTCGCCCCGTGGCAAAGCAAGGAAACCCTTGGTCCTGTGCGCCCGCGCAGGTGAGTTTCACATCACTCGGCCGCCAGTCATCATGGTTCCCGCTCTGCCGTTTTCTCTTCGCGACAGTGGCGGCGTGGGCACTGGTGGGAGTGGCACTTTCTCATGAGGCGTCAACAGTAGTGAGGTGGAGTTCGAGGTCACAAGGCCTTCTGTCCAAAGTGCGGCAAGTGGGTTTTCGTGGACAGGCTTCGGGCGGAATTCGTCACGTGCACGTGCGGCGCCAACTGTTGGGGAGCGGAACCATTTGCAGGGCTACCAAATCGTGGGCAGCGAAACGGAGACCCCGGAGGCAGCTGTCCAATCCTCGGAGGTGGTGGTCGTGGCGGATAGCGGAGGAGGGCACAAGGCGGAGGCACGGCAGGAGCCCAGCAAGGGCAGCAACCGAACGGCAGCGGCAACAAAGGCGACGAGGGCGTGGTCGAGCTTCTCAAGCGGGTGGAGTCACTACCAGCTTCAGCAGACAACGCGTGGAAGGAACGACTCAACGCCCTCCGAGCCGAGATGGAGCCAGCGCCAGCGGCAGTCCGAGCTCCCCAGCCAGGTTCCAGACAAGACCTCCGAGCAGCAGAGGATCGAGTACAAAAGGCACTTAATGCGCAAACGAACACTTCTCGTCGTCGGGAGCGGTTTCGTGTGGAGTTTGCCCAAGCACAGAACGATTTGAAGCTATGCAGCGCAGACGTGGCAGAAGCAGAAGCGGAAGTCTAATCGGAACTTCAGCGACGCCTCCTCGGCAGCGGCAAGGCAGACTCCAAGCCGCAAAGGGTCCCCATCGATTGGCGCGCTCCTGGAGGTGAGGAAATCGACGAGGACATGGGAGGCCTTTTCGCTTTCGAAGGGGACATAGCGAGGAGGGCAAGCTGGAGATCGACCGGAGGAAGTGTGAGTTCCTCGAGGCTGCGAAGGGCGCGGCAAAGCAGGCGTTCGCGCAGGTGGCAGAGGCACTCAAGCATCAGCGGCAGCAGAAGCAGGAGCTCATCGAGCGGATCCGCAAGAAGCGGAAGGTGGTCGGCGCACCTGAAGCAGAACCAGCCGGAGCGGATGTGGGGAGCAGCGCGGGCGTAGCAAGCGGAGGCGCCATTTGCAGCATTTTCGCAGGCTGCGGCGTCTTCAGGCGGCGGCGCTCCTGCGGGGCTCACAGCGCGCGAAGAGAAGGAGTTGCGCGGGCTTGCTGCGGCAATCGAGGCCTCCAGAGTCGCCTCCAGCGGCAAGGAGGGGAGCTCCTCCTAGCCGCGCAATTTGCACGCAGAACCTGTCCACCTGGGGGCCCAAGCCGAAGAGGATGATCGACGCTCTGAGCGACGACGTGAGCATCTTCCCCGAGACGCGCGCCGGCGCTGACAGGACGAACGATATCCTCGAGCACTTGGGCGTCAAGGGGTTCAAGGCGGATGTCGCGCCGTCGCAGAAGAACGAGCGAAGCGAGCTGGCAGGAGGTATCGGCATGGCGGCGAGGGCGCGCCTGTAGCGGCCAAGATGGGGCAGGCCGTCGGGCCGATGGGGGCTCGACGCGGACCGGCCGCCAGGACCTGTAGACTTTCAGGACATGGCGGCGCTCAAATGGCGGTGCAAGGGGCAGTCGGTCCTCGCCGCGGGGATGTGCCTAACCTCGTCGGTGGGCATGCGCAGGGAGAACCAGACCGAGATGGCGCGGCTGGCGGCCATCGCCCGCGGCCATAGCGGGCCGCGGGCAGCGGCCGGCGACTGGAACAGGGAGACGCACGAGATCAAGCAGCCCGGGTGGTCGACGCTGCTAGACGCGCAAATCCGGGCGCCGCAGGGCGTCAGCTACACTTGCGCTCGCAGCCCCGCGCCCGCGCTGGACCGCGTCGCGCGGCCAGAGTCGTTCCTGACGTTACTGGGCAAAGTGGATTCAGATCGGCGCGACCCTTGGGGCCGCGGCGGCGGAGTCCGGGCGCGCCTCGGAGGCGATCCCAAGATCGCCATCCAGCGTAGCCTCACGCTGGCGAAGCCCTTCCCGCTTCCCGACATGCACGAGCGGAAGGCGGGCCCCAACAGCAAGCGGCCCAGGGCCGAGGAGCAGCAGCAGGACATGATGGATGGCGCCCAGCACGCAGCGGAGGACGCGGGACCTCCGCAGTCGGACGAGAGAATCACGAAGAAGCGGGACCTCGTCATCTGCGAGCCCCCCCCCCCCCCGCGGGGCGCGAGGCGAGAGACGACCTCGAGGAGATTATCGGGGTGGGGCAGGGAGGGCGACGGCGAGCATCGAGGAGCGCGACAGGCTGTGTCTGTAGAGGTTCCAGGCAGCGATGGAGGAAGATCGCGCTGCCTGGCGCAAGCCGCCGCAATGCGCGGGGCAGACGGCAGTTTTCCAGTTCGGCGCGGGGTGGTTCGCAGGAGCTGGGTGCGCAGTGCGGCGCGTGGGTGCGCACAGTGGAACAGTGCTGCATTGCCGCGCTGATGGCGCAGCCTGCAGAGAGGCGCACCTTTGTGGGCAGGGGCGAGGAGGTGCCGCTCGCGAAGGGCAAGGCGAAGCTCGGCATGGACCTTGACCACAGCGTCAACGCCGACCTGGACAGCGCGACCGCGTGGCGGGGCACGCCGGCGTCTCCCCAGGTGGAGCTGCAGCGGCGCGGCCACGTAGGGCCGCGCGCAGAGCGGTTGCGCGCCGACTGCAAGGAGCTCCGTGGCCCGATCCCGAGCGGCGGCCGGCATCGCCAAGATGGCGGCCAAGCAGGCGCAGAAGTGGCGCTGGGCTTTGCGCGGCGTCTCGGGCATGAGCCAGAAGCAGCTCGCGAACGGGGGCAAGCGCGCGGTGGTCGGAGATGCGCTGCCGGCGTGCACCAACTGTGCCCAGGAGCAGGAAGCCGCTGGGAGTGACGAGCTGCACCGCAAAACGAAGGACAAGCCCAGGTGCGACTACGAGGTGCGCAGCACGGGCATCGCGGCGACGGACACGGTGGAGCACGTGCACAAGAAGGGCAGGCAGTGGCAGCAGAAGTGGCGGAGCTGTTTCAGCAGAGTGGACGCGATGCGGCGTCTCGAGCGTTCTCGGGAAGTGCTTGGTGCAGAGGACTTGGCCCCCATCACCATCGAGGCTCTCAGCGGCGCTATCGATGCCATGGACCAGAGCAAGGCCAAGGGGATCGAGCAGATAGGAGCGCTTGCTTTCAAGCGGCTTTCACCTCAGGCGCGGGAGGAGCTCGGGTGCATCATCGGGGAGGCCGAGCACGTCGGCACGTGGCCGCGGCAGATGCCGGTCACGCTGGTGAGCTGGTTGAGGAAGGAAGCTGGCGGGGACAGAGCGATCGGCCTTCTTCCCGAGGTAGTGACTGTGGTCGAAGGTGCGCTGCGAGTGCGCCAACGAGTGGGCCGGCCACATGGTGAGCAAGTGGGGCGCGGCGATCGCGGGCGACGGCACTCTGAAGTTGGCGTTGGTTTGGTCATCATCCAATGAGACGTCGGAGTGGGTGCCCGCGAAGATCTACGTGGCCACCGCCCTGTGGGACTTAGCGGAGTTCTGCGACGCGCTCGAGCCCTTCCTCATCCTGGACGAGGGTCTCCGGCTAGCCACTCCTGCGCGCAATTTTGCACCTGAAGACGCTGAGCTACCTGAGCGCGTGGCTCATCAGAGAAGACGGCGTGCGCAGAGCCGATCGCACCAGACAGGTCCATGTGTGCAGGATTGCGGAGAGGTGTCGATTTCGGCAGGGTGGCTCTGTGCGCGGTGTTGGAGAGGGCCAGCGGCAATTTCCAGCTGGTGTTAACACGCTCACGGGTCGACGAAGTGACCGCCAAGATGGAGGGATCGATGCGCGAGGTGGTCAGGCAGCTGGCGGCGGCAGGAATTGAGTTCGCAGCAGGCGCCAAGAAGGCGAAGCTGACGTTGTCCACCACATCAGCGCTGATCGGCAACGACATGGACGTGGTGAAGGGGATCGCGCTGAAGCTGCGCGCCCGCAACGCCGCGGTCACGGTGAAGAGTCAGGCGCCAGACCTCGGCATCGATCGGGGCAGGCCACAGCATTGCGGGCGGCAAGGGCAAGCGCGCCAAGCGGTGGCGCACGCAGATCGGCAGGTGGCGAGGGCGCTCAAGATGGCGCGCAGTGGCAGTCGCGCGCGCGGTGGCGCGCGTGCGGCGGTGCAGCGGGGTTCCCTGCCCCTACTCGCGCAAGGTGTCCGGGATGGCGCCGAGCACGGCCACCGAGTGGTGGGCGCGGTTTGGCGCTGTCATCGACGCGAAGCTGAGGGGCAAGTGTCTCGCCGCGCTGCTGCAGGTGGGAACTGCGAGAGGAGATCCTGCGTTCGGCGCCGTCTTCGGGCTGCTGGATTCGTGGATGCACGTCATCAGCGACGCGGGGAGGCGCGCCAAGGCCGGCGTGATCTGGCCGCGGATCGCGGAGAAGGTCAGCGCCATGGACCCGAAGAAGAGATTGAAGGGCGTCGCGGTGGTCACGAGGTTGATGGTCAACGCGCACTTGGACCTGGGCTGGCAGCCGAGGGGTCCGCGGCTCTGTTTCTCGGACGACGTCGAGGAGGTCGGCGTCGTCGACCCCGCGGCGCTCGACGAGCAGGTGGGCGCGAGTGACCTGAAGCAGGCGATGGCAGCGACCATCGAGAAGAAGCGGCGGGAGGCGGCGGCGAAGCACTACGCAGGGGCTGGCCTCGAGGACGGAGCGGACTCCTGTCCAGCTCGCGCAATGCTCAAGAAGTTCAAGCAGAGGGCGAGTTCGAGAGGGTTGGGGCGCATTGGGCTAGGCGACATGTGCCCATGGCGCCATGTGCCATGTGCCCACGGCGCGGCGAGGAGCCCGAGTCATGGGAACAACACATGTGGGACTGCAAGTGCAACGATCTACTCGAGCCGCGCCAGAAGTCGAAGCACCTCGTGGACCGCGCCCTGAACCAGATCGAGATCCAGCCGTGCCCGTGGCTCAGGGGTATTTTGCCCAAGAGGTGGGTCAAGGTGACGCGTGCGCCCGAGCTGGGGGCGGATATCACTGAGCGGTTCGGCGACCGCGGCAGCATGGGCACAGAGGAGTGGCTCATCGCAGCAGGCGGCGCGTCAGGCGGCGAGCGCGCGATGGACCCTCGGCCCCGGCGCTCGGCGCGGGGCTGGGTGGAACTGCAGGCGCAGAGGGCGAACGAGCGGATGGCGGTGTCGGCGGCGCGCGGGGCTCTCGGTGGATGGCGGCAGAGCGTCAACCGCGGCGAGCTGATGGCGCTGAAGAAGCTGCTGGCCGCCGCGAGTGCTTTCAAGAAGATCAGGTACACAGCCAACTCGTCCTACGCCACGAGCAGACTGACAAAGTCGAAGCAAGGTAACTTGCGTAAGACGCACATCGACCTGCGGGGCGAGGTAAAGCGTGCCATGCGCGACAAGAGGAGGCGTTGGCGACTGGAGTGGACCCCGTCGATTTCCTGCGCAACTACTTGCACGACGACTGCTTGGAAGGAATCATCGCGCGGGTGCAGGTGCCAAAGGTGGAGGCGCGGACGCTGGGATTGGCAGAGGGCATCGCCGCTCTCGTCCGTGCCAGAGCTCACGCGACGCTGGTGGCGGCCATCGAGATCGAGCCTTCCATGGCTCCCACTCGACCGATACAGCGCGAGGCGTACCTGAAGAAGCAGAGGCAGGAAAAGAGCCCGCGGAGAGCAAGCACGTGGTAGAGATCACCATCGACAAGACGCGCTCCAGTAACAGCAGATGCGGCTCGTGCTTGCCGAGCGCTGGTTCCGAGAAGCGGCTGGTAGGCGGGTGCGTGCGGGTCGTGAGAGAGGCGGCGACGGTGCGCGTCGCCAGGTCCAGCGGTGCCCAGGTCGGACACCAGCAGGCCCACAGCACACATGTGGCGGAATTCGACGACGAGCGGTCGTCGTCGTCCTTTTCGTCCTCGTCGTCGCCGCCGGCGTCGTTGCATGGAGTCCTCGTCGCTGGCGTTGTCGCCCCGCCAGGTCGCCACAGGATTCGGCGCGCTCATCCTCGTGCTTGGCGGGCTGACCTACATCGCCCCGGCGCTGCCTGGGCTCATGATGGGCGCCCTGGGGGCTGCCAGAGGGCCTCGGGTTTGGGGGCGAGCGAGAAGGGGGGCTGAGAGGCAGGGGAATGAGGATGGGGAGCTGGGGCATGCAGAGGGAAGGACGGGGAGGGAGAGGAGACGGGGGAAGGAGGAGGGAGAGGGGGGGATAATGGAGGGGCGACGGCGACGAGGAAGATGGGGGGACAGAGTAGAGCGGATAGGGGGCAAACAGCAGGGGGGAGGGGGAGGACGTGCGCGAGGTAAGGGAGAGGATGGCGACATGGAAGATGGAAGGAGAAGGGGGAGGAGGAGGGGGAGGAGGAGGAGGAGGAGGAGGAGGAGGAGGAGGAGGAGGAAGAGGAGGATGAGGAGGATGAGATGATGATGATACTGATGATGATACTGATGATGATGATGATGATGATGATGATGATGATGATGGTGATGATGATGATACTGATGATGATGATGCTGATGCTGATGCTGATGCTGATGCTGATGCTGATGCTGATGATGATGATGATGATGATGATGATGATGATGATGATGATGATGATGATGATGATGATGATGATGATGATGATGATGATGATGATGATGATGATGATGATGATGATGATGATGATGATGATGATGATGATGATGATGATGATGATGATGATGATGATGATGATGATGATGGGATGAGGATGATGGATGAGGATGATGATGATGATGATGATGATGATGGATGATGATGATGATGATGATGATGATGATGATGATGATGAGGATGATGATGATGATGATGATGATGATGCTGATGCTGATGCTGATGCGATGCTGATGCTGATGCTGAAGCTGATGCATGCTGATGCAGATGCTGATGCTGATGCTGATGCTGAGGCGGAGGGGAGGAGGAGAGTAGAAGGAGAGTGGAGTATTGAATGGAGGAGGAAAAAAGGAGGGAGGAGGAGGGGGAGGAGGAGGGGAGGAAAGAGGAAAGAAGGAGGAGGAGGAGAGGAGGAGAGGAGAAAGGAGGGAGGGTGATAGGGAAAGGGAGAGGAGGAGAGGAGAGAGGGAGGAGGAGAGGAGGAGGAGGAGGAGGGAGGAGGAGGCGGCGGGCGGAGAGGGCGGGCCTGCGGTCCACGGCGGTTCTCGCGTCCGCTTTCCCTCCCCCCCCTCCCCCGCCGCCGCCTCGTCCCGCTCCTCCTTCTCCTCCGGCCTCCACCTTCTCCTGCTTCTGCTCCTCCCCCCCCCACTTTGCTCGTCCGCCGCTTCCTCCTCCTTGTCCCTCCTCCCCGGTCCTGCTCCTGTGAGTGCCTCCTCTCCGCGCCCCTCCTCCTCTCTCCCGCCTGGGCCACCCCGTCCTCTGCACCTCTCTGCTCCAGCCTCCGTTCCTCCTGTGCTCCCTCGCCGCCCCCCCCCCACCCCCCGTGCAGCTCGGGGGCAGGGAGCTTGACGGGATGTGCCGCGGGCGTCGCCGTGGGAGGAGACACCCGGGCTTGTTCTCCACTACCACTACCATAAGTGAGAGGGGAAGGGAAGGAGGTGGAGAGGAGGAGGTAGGGAAGGAGGGGAAGGAGGAGGAGGAGGAGGAGGAGGAGGAGGAGGAGGAAGAGGACCCCCTCCCCCCTCCTAGTTATGGGAGTGGTTGACAAAACAAGCCTGTCATTGCATGTGTTGAAATCCGAAGAACGGATAAACATAAATTCTTGGCGGTCCGAGCGCATTTCTTGTATCGGCGCGGGGGCCCCCCTGGCGGCGCCTCCAGCGCCGCGCCGCCCCCTGGCGCGCTCCGCGCGCCAAGGAGGGGGGTCCAGCGCAGATCCAAGAAACCCGCGCGGACCGTCAGCAGTTCATGTGAATGCCTTTTTCAGTTCCTCTACATAGCTGGCGGGAGGCCTACGGCAGGTCCGCGTCGTGTCCACCGGCGGCGACCCCGCCGCTGGCGTTCAACGCTGAAGGCCGCCAGCGACCAAGAATCGGTCGATGTCGAACGATGCGACGTTTCGGAAACATCTAATCGTTCACGGTTGAACCATCCTCGCGGTGTCAGAAGCCAACCCCGAAGTCGTCACGACACGAACTTGCCGTCGCAGTATTGCACCTCCTTAGCCGTCTGCCTCAGAGGGATTGCCAGATGCAGTGCATGCATCAGCGTCACGTTCCCGCGTTCTGTCTAGGAAACGCCCTTGTGCGGCG
Organism: Prorocentrum cordatum; assembly: GCA_963575745.1. NCBI lineage: Eukaryota > Dinophyceae > Prorocentrales > Prorocentraceae > Prorocentrum > Prorocentrum cordatum. The sequence continues at coordinate 457,046 of CAUYUJ010001447.1, read as the reverse complement.
ACGACGGCGGCGGCGACGACCGCGGAGTCCTCCGACGCCTCCTCGACGCCGGCCTCCTCCAGTTCCTCTGTCTCCTCCCCATCCCTGGCCTGGTCGTAGGTTATATGGGTGCCCACGTAGGCGTCGGCGGTGGTGCCGGCGTAGACGTCGGCGTTGGTGTCGGCGGAGCCCTGCTGCCTGTTACGCAGCTCTTTGCTCGGCTCCTCAGTAGTGGTCGTTGTAGGGCTGGTCGTAGTTGTGGTGGTGGTGCTATTGCTGCCGGTTCCAGTCGTCCTGGGCGCCGCTCATGGTGCCAGGGACGGTGTCTGTGGGCATGAAGGCGGCATACAGGTTCATCATGAAGTCGGTGCTAGTGCTGGCGTCTGCGAACGCGTTGGCCGTGGTGTTGCTGGTGTCGGCGTGGGTGTTGGTGCTGGTGCTGGCGGTGTTCGCGGAGTTGTTGATGGTGATCCCCACCAGGTCGTCAACGAAGATGCGCCCGCGGCGCGCAGCGAAGGGGAGCCTGCTGTAAGACTTCAGATGATAAGCCTCACTCGAGTGAGGCCTAGGCCCGACAAGGCCCGTAGTGTGCTCGTAGCCCAGCGTGACGGCAGACATCGCGTCCGCCATCGCGGCTTGCCGTGCGGCGCAAGCAGGCTGGCACGCGTGGTTCTCCGCCGCGGGGGGGCAAGGCATCCTCCCCCCTTTCCCCTCCCCTCCCGTCCTCTTCAGTCCCGCCCGTCGTATCCATCGTATGCGTCGTCCTTGCCGTCGTCCCCGTCGTCCTTCACCTCGTCGTCGTCGACCTCGTTGTCGTCGTCCTTGCCGTCCCAGACCTCGCCGCCGACGACCTCGTCAACCTGCCACCCCCTCGCTGCGGCGGCCGCCGCGCCTCATCCGCCTCATCCTCATCCGTTACTCTCCCTCCCCGTCCTCCTCTGCACCTACTCCATGCTCTCTCCTTCGCTCCTCTGTGCTCCCCTCCTCCTCTGCACCTCCTCCTTTGCTCCCTCCTTCGTTCCCCTCCTCCAGGGTCGCACATCTTTGAGTGTAAGTGGCCGGTGACAGCATGTGCTCCACCTGCGAGCTGTGCCTCCTGAGGCGCGCCGGGGCGCTCATACAGCGTCGGCTTGGGAAAGTCCTTTGGAAAGTCCCTCGTTCCTATACCCCCGACGTCATGCGTGTCTCATTACGCGATGGAGTCTAGCCAATTCCCCGAGACCGCGTTTTTCTGAGTCGTGTCTTTTGCGGCCCCGGGCCCAGTAGAAGGACCCCATGAGGCCGAACATAAAGGAAAAAGTGCCCGTCGCGATTATTTCAGGCCTCCAGGAGGTCTGCCAGGCGGTGTTGTAGGGTGAGGGTAACTTCGTTCCAGAGCGTTCCGGAAAGCTCTCAGAGCGTTCCAGAATGCTCTGACAAGGCCGCGGCGCCCGAGACATCCTCCAGAGCCACCAGACCTCAGAGACTCTCGATGCATCCTCACCCGATGTGATCCTCGTCCTGGCTTCGTTCCCAGACCCCCGACGTCGTGATTTTTTCGTGACGTGAACCCCCGTGGACCGGTTTTTTGTCCTGAATCGTTTTTTTGACGCTGCCGAGGCCCTGTGTAAGGTCTCCTGGAGGTGGAAAATGGCGGAAACCTCCCGTCGTGATTTCTTTCGTAACGCGAGGAAGTCTGGGTTTGAGTCTGGGTTCGTTCCCTCGTCGTCGTCCCCTTCGCACGGCGGCGGCCCCCGCCGCGCCCGCAGAGGCGCCGGCGCGGGCGCCGCGCGGGGCGGCGGCTCGTCGCGGGGCGCGCGGGGCGGCCGGCGGGGAGGCGGCTGCGCCCCCATCGGGCGGCGTGGTGTCCCAACCTCGGCCGGTGCGTAGTGTCAAGTCGGGCAGGTCCCTCTACAGGAGGAACATTAAACATAGTTTGAAAAAGATAATGCGGGGACGATGTTTCCATTACTTCCGAATCTTTGTTGGTATGTGCTTATGCGTCTTCCAAACTCCGCCTGTCAGGAGGACTTTCCCGAGCCAAGCTTAGTGGGCCCTGGAAACAGCGGTGGCCCCCTCACCCGGCGTGGTGTCCCAACCTCGACCGGTGCTCAGTGGGCCCTGGGGACTCCGGCCCCCGTTGACCAGGACACAGATAAACCAGGACATGGAAAACCAAAGAAACGACATCCTTTCCTGCAAAGCCACGTTTTTCAGCACCCGTGCATGGTTTGTTTGCTGCACTGCAGGATTCGGGTTTTTGTCCAGGTTTAGGGGTGTCTTGCAGGCTTTTGGGGCCTGTGTCCGGGTTTATTCTGGAAGTGCTGCAGTGCAGTATTTTGTCCGTGCCGCCGTTTGGAAAAATTGGTTTCGAGGGATGTTGGGTGTCCGGTTCTAGCGTGTCAGGGTCTACGGGGGCCTGAGGGACCCAGATCTCATCGCGCTGTGCAGAAATCTCAACGGGATGTTTTTCGCTGTTTCCGGACTCTGGGCCTTCCCGGGCCCCGGGAGCGTCAAATATCGACTCAGGACGACAATTTGTTGGGATGGGTGCGGGGGGTGCTAAGGGAATAGGGAGTTGATCTGTGGACGCCAGAGGGGTTACACCTGGCCTAATCTAGCTCATAAGTGGGTTACACATGCCCCAAGTGGCTCAGAGGTGTGTTAGGCAACTCCGCTAAGTGGGCGGAGCCCATTTAGCCTGGATCGCTATCCCCCCCGAGCCACTTGTGGCATGATGTAACCCGCCTTGGCATCCATTGAGAACCCTTCTTTTCCCTTCGCAGCCCCCGTGCCCATCCCAGTAGTGGGCTCTGGAGAGGGCAGGGCCGTTTTTTCACCTTTTCTGAAAACGTGTCTCTTGAACATGGAAGCTGTAAGAAGACGGCAAACGGAAGCGGCAACAAAAACGGCTTTTGAATTTTGGAACCGGCACCAGAACAGGAAAAAAAGACGGCGACGGAACCGGCAAAGAAACGGCAAAAGGGAACTGGTGACGAAAACGGCCCTGTCGTTTCCAGGGCCAACTAAGAGCCGGTGGTTAGGTACGGTCGGACCGATGTATGAGATCGAGGGTTGTTTGGAGAAGGTGCCCCAATGTTCTTGCGCGTTTGTGCATCCTATAGGAGGGTACCTTCGAATGTTCTCCAGCTTGGCCAGAGGAGGGTCTCGTGTCTCTGAAGGATGCTTTTCTGTCTTAGGTCCAGCTATCTCCTTTTAGCCGGACCCTATTCCCATCTCCGCCCCCCTCCCTCAAAGGAGGGAAAGGTACCCCATTACCCCTACCCTGGCCTCGTGTTCGCCGTTTTGGCCTTCTGAAAGGCCCTCGTCGCCACCGCTGGATTCGCCACCGCCACCACGGCCCTGGTCAGAACGCACACCGGGAGAGGTCCGGGGAGTGGCGGTATTGGTACAGGTTGGTGTTCCCAATCCCGATCCCCATCCCCACCATCTCACCCTCCGAGTAGGGAATAGAACCCTCGGAGCCCGAAGGGAGCAGCCTATATCCCATTCTATGGGGGGGGTGCGTCGTCCAGAGGTGCTCAGGCTACGCCCGTGGGGACATAGGGATCGGTTCAGCGATTCTCAGTGTCGTGTGGAGTCATCGTTCGGAATCCGCAGCGCCGCACTCCACTCCGACTCCTCCCCCTTGAGATCCTGGCGTCGCATCGTTGCTCGGGCTGGGCGTCCTCGCCCCGTGTCGGGCTCCAGGGGCCCGCACAGGTCGATGCGGCTCGGAACGTGCCGCGGAAAAGTGGAGCTATGATGTTTCGACCTGCTCTAGCTTCGACCGCCAGAACGGATCTCGAGCACCAGGGAGGCACCCAAACGGGAGGGTTTTCACGTGTCGGGCACTGGGAGGCGATACTCGTTCGACACCTCGCGAGCGCGTCGGGCGGACGCCGTTTCGATGCCTTTCTGGGTGCTCGGAGTCATTTCTGGGATGCGGCCCTCAAGTATGGTAGGAGCCACGACAGGTGGGGGTCCTCATCTTTGATTCCTGGCCGTCGTGCGTTGAGCCGGGTCCTCGTTTTGAATCCGCGGCGTCCCCGCGTCTCGTCTCCACCCTTGTGGCCCTGGAGGGTGGGAGAGCACACGCGGTCCCCCCGCCCATCTCGGTACTTCTCTCGCATGCTTCGTGGCCCCCCGGGGGGGCTCCACCGAAGAAGCCCTCAGGGGGTGCGTTCACACGCGGTCCGCCCGCCTATTTCGGCACATCCCTCACGCTCTTCGTGGCCCCACTGGGGGCTGGGGGGCGGTGCATGATGTCCTCCCGCCCATTTCGGCACACCCCTCCCACGCTTCGTTGCTCCACAGCCGAGCTCCCACTCCTTCGCCCCGGCTGCCTTGAGGTACCGAAACTTACCGTATGGTCAGAGTCATTCGCTAGGATCATCTCTTGGTGCGCGCAAAGCGTGACGAGGCTGCGCCGGGGGGCGGTCTTCTGAAAGACCTGGGGGCGTCTTAGAAGGCCAAGGTTTGTTAGACGCCCTGGGCCCAGAGGACGAAACGGTGGGATTGGGACGTCTTCCTCGTCCCCTTCCTCATTCTCTGTTGCTCCCCCCCTCCTCCCCTCTCCCTCATCCTCGTCCGACGAATCCAGAGTAGATCTCCCACCAGGGGCCGGGCTGCGCATAGGCAGCCAAGACGAGCACAGCTCACACCAGATTTGTTGCCCGAACGCATCCAAGTTTGGGTTTGTATTTTGTGGGTCGGTTTGGGATAGGTGGGTTGACCAAGAGCCCAGCCACGCCCTGCGACAAGGTCCTAGGCTCGTTTGGCTTAACCACCACGGGCTGGGCTGCGTATAGGCAGCCAAACGAGCACAGCTCCCACCAGGTGCAGCTTGCCGAACACATCCAAGTTTGGCCTTGTCTTCTGCGGGCCTATCGGGACGCGTGGGGTCACCCAGAGACTAGCCAAGCCCTGCGATAAGGTCCCAGGCACGTCTGGTTTAGATGATTTTTACAAGGGCGCTGTCGGCACGGCCACTCAGCCACGATGCAGGCTTTTACTGCCGCGAGGGCTTGGCCAGACCATTGTCTTCTTCTTATGCGCGCACGCATCTCGGTGAACAAATTCATCCTCCGCCTCGCCCCCCGCTGCCACTCCTCCGCGTCCTGGCTAAAGGTGGCCCCCGCTTCTCCAGGGAGCCCCCACATGGCCTCCAGAGCACCCCTCGCGGGGCCCGGAGGGCACCAAAGGGGTCCCCTGCGTGGCGCGGAAGGCTGGGGGCGCCAGGTGCCGCCAGGCACAGTTCCAGCAATACCCGAGATGCCCGCCGAGTGGACTGGCGGCGGCAGTGGCGACCATGGCGACGGGGACGAAGGGGGGCGATGACGACGACGCTGAGGAGGACGATGCAGTGCAGGACGGCGAAGGCGAGGAGCAGGAGATGGGGGAAGACGACCACGAAGTCGACGACGAGGACGAGGAAGAGGACGATGATGACGACCACGGCGACGACGAGGACGGCAGCGACGATGTCGACGACGAAGGCGACTATCACTCCATTCTTTGTCGTTGTCGGCTCTGACGTTGTCGTTTTCGTCTTCGTCGCCGTAGCCAGCGTTGCTGTCGTCGTGGTGGTCGCGTATGCGTCATCGTTGTAGTCGTGGTGGTGGTCGCCGACTGCGCCCAGCCGCTTCCTCCAAGGAGCCGAAGGAGAAGCAAGAAGAGCAGAATGAGGAGCACCATGACGAGGAGGAGGATGAAGAGGAAGATGAAGAGGAAGAGGTGGACGATGGGGGGGTAGAGTGACGAAGGATGGAAATCACATTATCCACCTTCTCTTCGTGCTGCGCTGTTCCCGCTCCTCCTCCCCCTCCGCTTTCTCATCCTGCCTCCCCAGCTTCTTGGTGCATGTCTTCCTCCTCCTCCCCCTCCCCCTGCCCCTCCTCCTCCTACTCCTCCTCCTTCGCTTTCTCTCCTCCTGCCTCCCCACCTTCTTGGTGCATGCTTTCATCCTCCTTTCCCCTCCCCCTCCTCCTCCTCCTCCTCCTCCTCCTCCTCCTCCTCCTCCTCCTCCTCCTCATCCACCTCCTCCTCCTCCTCCTGATCCTCCTTCCCTCCGTCCCCAGTTTCTTCCTCCGCTTCCTCATCCTCCTCCTCATCCTCCTCCTCTGTCTCCCTCCTCGCCTCCCTCCGCCCGTCCTCCGATGCGGACGCCGATGCCTCTGCCTGCTGCCGGTTCCGACGTGTGCCCAGCGCGACGAGTTGTAATATTGCTCCTGCCGTGGCCTGCCGCACGCGCGAGGGGGGGGCGGGGGGGGGAAGGGAGGGAGGGAGAAAAGAGAGGGAGTGAGGGAGAAAGGCCCAGGGAGGGAGGGAGGGAGGGAGGGAGGGAGAAGGAGGAGGAGGGGAAGGAGGAGAGGAAGGAGGGAGAAGGGGAACGAGTGAGGAGGAAGAGGAGGAGGAGGGGGAGGAGGAGGAGGAGGAGGAGGGGAAGGACGGAGTGAGTGAGTAAGGGAGGGAGGTTGGGAGGGAGGAGGAGGAGGCAAGTTGGGTGCGCTCGCGTCATATCTGGCGGCCTACCCCTCACTCCCATCCCTTACCATGGCGTAGATCTCCTCTCTATTCGCACAGTCGGGTGTCGTAGCGTGGCGTAACCTTACATGGCAGATCATGGTGCCGACAGCCAACGCGTAGCATGACATAGCATAGCGTTGCGACGCCCGCTCCAAAGTGGCAACGAATCGACACCGAATGCGTAATCACTTCCGAGGGATTTTTCGGGGGACATGTGCTTTTGATGTTGGGGCTTAGTCGGAAGGACCGCAAACCATGCCGTGACATGGCACTGGAAATAATGACGCCAATGCTGCAGCGGGAGCACGATTCGGAACGAGCGGAAGCGCGGAAGTCCAGAGCCGCAGCGGGAGTTCGTTGCGGAACGAGCGGAAGCCCGAAAATGAGGCCAGCGCCTCAGCGGGAGCAACTTGTTTTTTTACAAGCAAGGAGAAAGAACATAATTCCCGGGAGTCCTGCGTGTACAAAAAGAACAGTGCGCGGATGGGGGCCAAATATTTTCCAGACGTTATCAGGGGGATATGTAGAGAGAGGAGCAGGGTGGGCTCTCACCCCCCCAACATCCCGTCCTATTCCGCACTCTCCTTCTCCTCCCTCTCACCCCCCCCCGAGGCGCGCGCGACCCAGCCGCCGCGCCTAAGAGCGGAGAGGCGGAGGCCGCCAGGGCACAGGGGGGGGAGGGGGGGGCAGCGCCTCGCCGCCCGGTTGCGTTTCCACCCTCCTCCGCCGTTTGCTCCTCCTCTCCTTCCTCCTCCTCCCTCCCTTCCTCTCTCCATTCCTTCCTCGTCCTCGCTCCTTCCTCCCTCCTCCTGCTCCTCCTCGTCCTCCTGCTCCTCCTCCTCCTCCTCCTCCTGCTCCTCAGGCTCCTCCTCCTCCTTCTCCTCCTTCTCCTCCTCCTCCTCCTCCCTCCCTCCCTCCTTCCCTCCCTCCCTCCCTCCCTCCCTCCTTCCCTCCCTCTCTCCTCCCCCCTCCCTTCGTCCCTCCCCTCACCTCCCTCCCTTCTCCCTCCTTCTCCGTTTCCTTTCCTTAGAAATAACTCCTCCCTGTCGCACCACGAGGCCAACGGGAAGGGTGGTCCGGGCGTTTCGCCTGAGATTTCTTTCCCATTTATGATCCCAGGGCTCAGGCATTGGGAACAGCTTCGCAGATGGAGGGTGGACGGTTTTCAACATGTGGGTCTCGCCTCAAAGACGCGCACACTCGCTCTAAAAAGCCGTAAGAGTTTGTTTGATTGAGGGGGGCCGTTTTCACAATGTGGCTTTCGCTTCGGCGCCGCGCACATCCGCTCTAAACATTTGCAAGCGTCTCATGGATTGAGGGCGGTTCTTTTTCGACCTGTGGCTCTTGCCTCAGCGCCGCGCGCATTCTTTTTAACAATTTGGAAGAGTTTCTCGGGTTCTCAGGGTGGACGCACCGGAAATGGTGTTTTGGAGCGATTCAGGATTGCCAGGGCGCAGCTCTCAGGCGGACGCGAGGCGAATGGTCTCCACCCTCGCCCCCCTTGGGCCCTGGGCATGGTTGGCCAAATCAGCGGCACATCGTTGAACATCCGGCGTGTCGATGTAGGACTGTCGGTCCCCGGGGGCGAGGGCGTACCACCCCTCACCCCTGCGACGCGCCTCCACGTCAAAAAAAAATTGGCGCCGATCGATGGCCCCACGCGCGGGCCAACGCGGAAACGTGGCCCTCAGTGTCCGCCGCTGCGCCCTGGGCGCCGGCGCCGAGTCCCCAGGCGTCTGGGACGCATGCGAATTGCTCCAAAGGGACAGACATCATGTCTGTCGCCACGGACCCACGGAACAAGTTGTTGGCCGGCGGAGGGTCGCGTGTTCTTGAAGGATATTCTTCTGTTTGGGCTCCGACTGCACGCGAAAAGGTGGCCCTTCGCGCAGCGACCTTCGGCGCAGGCCCACTGGGGCCTCGCCACAGCCGGTGCACGCGCTGCCGTCGCATCGGTCTGCGCGCTCGTGCTCGGGCCCCCGCGCCCCCCTGAGGTCGAGTTCATTGTTGCCCGAGGCCGCTGCTGTCTTGGCATCGTTCGGTCGTGTGTGTGTGTGTCTCTCTGCGAGGGGCATCGAGGAGCAGGTGAAATCATCTCGCGAAGAAATGCACGCGCGAAAGCGAAACATGCGCAGCCGAGGATGATTCCGGGCCGCCTACATCGGGAGCAGATGGAGTCGGAGGATCGCGGCGCATCGCCGATGCATCGGTGATGCACCTAGGTGCCGAGCATGATTTTTTCATCCCGACGTTGCCGCCGTGTATTAATGTACCGGCGATGCGGCGCGATTCTGTGACCCTAACTCTAGTCCTTGGGACGCCATTGTTGCGACATCCGCTAGTGCAGCGGGCGAGCGGAGGGAAGAAAAGGAGGAGCAGGAACACGTGCAGGATGTTGAGAGTAAGGATGCGGTAAAGGAGGTGAGAGAGAGAGAGAGGGAGAGAAACAAGACAAAGGAGACAGAGGGAAATATATATCTAGGCAGAGAGAGAGGGTGAGAGCGAGACAGAGCAAGCATGATAAGGAGGAGGCGATTTGAAGGGAGGAGGAAGAGGAGAATGGACAGGATTTGCAGAACAGGATGGGGAGGTTGACGAGGAACGATCAGAGGAGGCACATAATGCAGATGTGGTCGAATAGGAAGGAGAGAATGCGCGGGAGGCACAACAGAAACGGAGGAGGCGGAGAAAACAGACGACGCGCGGGTGGGGGGGGAGGGAGGAGGTGTATCAGGGCGAGGGGAGCTTCGGCCTTCGAGACAGAGCAGAGAGGAAGGAGGAGGTAGAAGAGGAGAAGCAGGAGGAGGAAGAGGGGGATGATGATGATGATGATGATGATGATGATGATGATGATGATGATGATGATGATGATGCTAGTGATGATGATGTTGTTGATGTTGATGATGACGATGATGACGATGATGATGGCGATGATGGCGATGCTGCTGCAGATGATGCTGGTGATGGTGGTGATGATGGTGATGATGGTCATGATGATGACGATGATGATATTGATGATTATGATGATGCTGATTATGACGATGATGATGATGATGATGATGATGATGGTGATGGCGATGATGATGATGATGATGATGATGATGATCGCGATGATGGTGATGATGATGATGATGACGATGATGATGGTGGTGATGATGATGCTGATTAGGATGATGATCATGATGATGATGCTGATGATGAGCATGATGATGCTGATGATGATGATGATGGTGCTGATAATGATGATGATGATGATGATGATGATGATGATGATGATGATGATGATGATGCTGATGCTGATGATGATGATGATGATGATGATGATGATGATGATGATTATGATGATGATGATAATGGTGGGGGCAGGAATAGAGGAGGAGGAGGAGGAGGGAGGAGGAGGAGGAGGAGGAGGAGGAGGAGGGGGGAGAGGGGTGCGAGGAGGAGGAGGGAGAGGAGGAGGAGGAGGGGGAAAGGAAGAGGAGGAGGAGGAGGAGGCGGAGGAGAAGGAGGGCATGGATAAGGAGGAGGAGAGGAGGAGGGAGGAGGAGGAGGAGGAGAGAGGAGGGAGGAGGGAGGAGAGGAGGAGGAGGAGGGGAAGGAGGAGGAAAAGGATGAGGAGGGGAGGAGGAGGAGGAGGAGGAGGAGGAGGAGGAGAAACAAAGAGGGGACAAGCTAGGTGCACTTGCGCCAGATTTGACACTATACCCATCCGTCCAATCCCTTCCCATTGCGGTGATGGTGATCTATCGGCGTACGCAGGTCATAGCCGGCCTGGACCTCCACAAAAGACCTCGTCGTTTTACGCGCAGTCGGGAAAAGGTGAACTTGTGGGACCTGGGAGACCTCTGTGGCCTGTGGGGCCTGTGAGACATGCGACCCCTGTGGAACCTGTGGGGCCTGTGAGGGCTTTGGGACCAGTGAGACCGGCAAAACATGTGGGGCCCGTGGCACTGGCGGGACCCGCGGGACCTGCGGGACCTGGGGGGCCCTTGTAGATCTGTGAAGCACGCGGCTTGGATTTGCGGGATCTGTCGGGCTTGCGGGACCTGTGGGGGGCATGCGAGACCCGCGACTGTTGTGGAGCCTTTTGAACTTGTGGTGCTTCTGGGACCTGCGGGGTGACCTGCGACAGTTCTGGGTCCCGTGGGTTTCGGGGAATCTGTGGGGCAAGCGAGACCCGCGAGACTTGTGGGACCTGCGAGGCCGATGGCATCCAGAAAAGTGGCCCACACTGGGGCGGGAGCGCCATTCTGAACGACGGGAGCACAGCGCCGATCGCACAATGAGATCCATGCTGCAGCGAGAGCATCATGTTTGAAACACTGTTGGCGAAGTAACTGCGCAAAACATATGAAATGCCAGTTCGCGCAAAACTTGTGCGTGAAAAAATGGGACGCTGCGGGAGGCGAATACTCTAAGGACATATTCGGGGCAGAGTAGAGTAGAATTCACATTGTGTAAGTGCGAAGGAGCAGGAGGGGGAGGAGGAGGAGGAGGAGGAGGAGGAGGATGATGAGGAGGAGGAGGAGGAGGAGGAGGAGGAGGCGCGTTGTCGTCTTGGGGCCCCCCAGGTGCCCGTTTTGGGCTGCATCTGGGCTCTCCTGATTCGTGTCGGGGCCCTCTTTGGCAGTCCTCAGGCCCTTTTGGGGCGTCTTCGGGCCGTCGCAGAAGAGGAGGGTGACGAGGACGACCACGAAGACAATATCGAGGACCAGCACGAAGAGAATGGGCGGCTTGGAGGAACGTGACAAGGCGAAGAAGGAAGACCTGGAGGAGGACTGTGAGGAGGAGCGCGAGGAGCACAAGGAGCCGGGAGGAGAGGGTCTCGCTGCTGAAACCTTTTGCGCTTTTTGCCGGCGTGCGCTCAGGGCTGAGGGCAGGGTGTGTAGGGGGGGAAAGCGTGAGGAGAAGAATATCCAGGAGGAGGAGGAATAAGAATAAGAGGACTAGGACGAGGAGGAGGAGGAGGAGGAGGAGGAGGAGGAGGAGGGGGAGGAGCAGGACGAGGAGGGCGACGAGGACAACGAGGAAGCGGCCTGCGGAGGGGGCGGGCGAAGGGAGGGATAACACGGGGGATGAGAG
>CAUYUJ010001447.1:392978-437978 GCA_963575745.1 Prorocentrum cordatum | reverse complement strand
GTCAGAGGGGGGCCCGCGGTGCGGTCCATTGTGGGGCCTGCTGCGGGGCACGATGTGAGGGCAGCTGTGGAGTCCGTTGTGCGCTCCGCCGCCTTGGGGCAGGGAAGGATCCGAGAGCCAATCCTGACCGAGATCTTACAGGCGCACCACATCGGCAGTGACATGTGCTGCGGCACAAACGTCATCAGCAAGGAGACTGCCACTCTCCTGCGTCACAGGGAGAGAGGGAGTGACGGAGTGGGGGCCATGAAGGAGGCGGGGAAGGGGGGAGGGATCGAACGGCAGCGGATCCCCCGTCCTCCTTCTCTCCGTCATTCATCCTCGTGCTCATTTTCGTTCCGCCCCTTTCTCCCCCACACCAGAATTCCTGGTCCTAGTCTTCGCCCTCCTCTTCACATCCCTCCCTGCGTCTCATCTCCCTCCCTGCGTCTCCATTTTTTGCGTTGCTCGGACATTGATATGAGGATCGCTCCGTCGCACCCCCGCCAAACAACTGTCTACGCAGGCACCCTGCCACATCTGAGAGCCAGCATTTTTTCCACCGATGCCCACCTTATAAAGGCACATGCAAATTTATTGACTTTTCGAGTATCCCCACCAGCAATGGTGGGATGCGACCCTACGTGGATTGCTCATGAGTGGTTTAGCCTTTTTGCTCAGCCATCTGATGTTGCCCCGTTGGCATGCGACACAGGTACGCTGGACTGCCTGCCTCGGTGGCTTGTTTACGTCTGGCGCCTGGCGCGACAGGGTATAATTTGTTCGTCTTCCTGGTGGTCTCGCCTCTGGGATGATTGCACTTCGGCCGCCTGGCTCACCTGGCAGCTCGCGCAGCCCGCCTTAAGCCCCGGCGCCGCCCAGAGTCCTTCGGCGGCAACTCTAACAGCCATACGTGCGCTCGCTGGATAATTTGGTAACGCACGTAGCCTTGGACGACTTCTGACGCCGCCAGCGTTTTCTTTTGCGGCCGCGACCAAAACGTATCCCCACCGGCCCCCCGTGGACACCGCCGCCCTGCCGCCGACTACAGCCTGGTTGCGGCTCCCCGGTTTTCGCCCGCAGTCCCTGGCGTCTGTTGGTGTCCGTGCTGGCTTCTTTTGAGCCTGGTGAGGTAACCCTGGCGTCCCAGTGACTTCCACGTCGACCAGCTCCAGCTTGCATGCTCGCATGTTCTTGGCCCCTGGTCCCAGGCATTGCCACAGCCTGGCCGTGTTTGCAGCTGCCGCCTTGCAGTGGTGGGGTGCACCTCCACGTGGATGGCTAATGGGTGGTTTAGCTTCTTGTTCAAGCACATGAGGTTGCCACCGTTGGCATGCGACACAGGTGCGCTGGGTTTTTTTGCTCAGCCCCACGCTATGCCGTGCTTTCCTCGGGTGGCTCGTTTACCTCTGGCGCCTGGCGCCGCACGGTTCCATTCGTTTGCCTTTCCGGTGGTCTCGCCTTTGGAATGGTTGGCCGCCTGGCACACCTAGCACCTCTTGCAGCTCTGCCTTCAGTCCCCGGCGTCGCTCCTCGGCGTTCATCGGCGGCAGTTTCGGCGGCCGTCCGTTCGCGCGCTTAGGTAATTAGGTTTGGCCCGTAGCCCGGGCTTACTTCGGACGCCGCCTGCGCTTCCGCTTGCGGCCGCGACGAAAAAGTATCCCCACTAGCCCAGTCAGAAACAGTTTGCAAGGCGAGTTGAAGCGCTGTTGTGAAATATTTTCGGTTGTTTGAGCCATCTTGGGGCTCTCTTGAGCTTTTCATGGGGCCCTCTTGGGGTTCTTTCGAGGCCATATCGCCCCCCTGGGGAAGTCCCTGGAGGGCGCGGAAGGCGCCTGCGATATCTGTGGGGAGCTATCTTGAGCCACCGTCACTTCAGCTATCTGGAGCCATCTTGGCGGCCACCTTGGGCTCCCGGAGGCCATCTTGGAGCCATCTCCCGCCTCCCAGGCCCAGGGGAGGGGGTATAGGGAGGGGTGAGGACACCCTCTCCCCACGCAAGCCGTCTAGCTCACTCCCACTCGCCCTCCCACCACATAAGTGGCATCCGAGTTTCGGCATAGCCATGGGTCGCCATTGGATGGACAGCCACTGGGAACCAAAGCGGACGCCAGGTGCGCGACGCTCGCCGCGGGCTCCTCATGCGGTTGGTGTGCCATCCTTTTTTCGTCCCCCGTCCGAGCGGCCTGGGTGGCGAGGGTCTGGGACTGCGCGGGACTTCCGCGGACGGGGGCCCGCTCCGTGACGAGGGGCGCGACGCTGGAGCTTCAAGAGACTCGTCCAGATGTCCAGAGCCGTCGTCGTTCTTTTGTTCCCGCACGGCTCGTCGGTGAGAGTTCTCACGTGCGCAGGCGAAGCTCGAAGAAGAAACCACGGCATAAGCGTAACTCTTTGGCGCTCCGCGCGGATTTCTCGGATCCGCGTCTTGGCCCCCCCAGCAGCGTCTGCGGCGCAGCCCTTTGCGCGCTCCGCGCGCCAGGGAGGGGCATACGGGCCCAGATCCAAGACATCCGCGCGGACCTCCAACAGTTTGTGGTTCTGCCGTTTGTTTATTTGTTGGTTGGTTGGTTGGTTGGTTGGGGTCGTCTGTCTGTCTTTGGTCAATGCTGGCTCCGGAGGCCACTTGGAGGGCACGGCGGGCTTCGCTTCGAAAATGGGAAAGCGGTTTGTGCCGTCCGTTCTTCCCCTGGGAACGCGGAGGAAAGCACCCCCGGTGCTCCAGCAGGCCGTTCCCCAGGGCCAGGTCGTAGAGCTTCTTCGTGGCCGAGGTGCGCCGTGGGTCTGAGAGCCCCTCCTCGTCCCCTGTTCCGATGCGTTCCTTACATTGGTGGCCCGTGCCAAGAAGCACCCTGCTTGCCTCCAGGGTGCCCGGGGCTTCTTGGGTTTCGATGGTTTTGCGGCGGAATGCGTGACGTTGACGTTCCCACACCAAAAACGAATAGACGTCCTTGGGTCTCAGGGTTGGGTTTCTTGTGGAACGTTGCTTGTGGTCGGCGCCCCACTGTGCTGTAGCACGCTGCCTATGACCCACTCCAGCCTCCTCGGGACCAGCGCGAGGTGCTGCGGGGTGGCATGTCTGCAACGCTGGGTGAGGGTTGTATGTGTCATGGCCCTTACTGTAGCACGCTGCCTGTGACCCACTCCAGCCTCCCCGGGACCAGCGCGAGGTGCTGCGGGGGGGCATGTCTTCAGCGCCGGGTGAGGGCTGTATGATGTATCAGAGTGCCCGGCCCCTCTCCGCCGAAGCTGCTCGTGACCGAAAAAGCGCAGCAGTGATCGAGGACGCGCCCGAAGCTATGAGCGAAAGCTCGGTGCGGCCGAGCTTTTGCGACGGAGCATGCGAGTCGTGTCGGCTTCGAACAAAAGCCGCTGCGGTCACACGCGGGCACGCTCGGCCAAATTCGGGCGTCGGTTTCGGTCACGCCGGGGCAGGTTCTCGGGCACCGCTTCGGGCACTGCACCCCCCCGGGGAGGCGAGGCGGCGTGACACCGCTCGTGGCACGCCATCGCCCCCCCCCACGAGGCCCCCGGCAGGGGTACGGCGTGCGCAGAGAGGGGGCCCCTTTCGCGAGGGGATCGCCCCATCGGGATCGTGTGCGCTGCGGAGATCGATGTTGGACGCCACCCTCCCAGCATCGGCCGTCCGTGTACCGCTCGACGCGCGAACCTCCGGGGAGCACGGACGCCAAGGCTGAGGGGTCCCACACGCCGTGGCAGTCAGCGTCGCGGCCGTCATCGCGATTCGAACCGCGACGACGACGACGACGACGACGACGACGACGACGACGACGACGACGACGACGACGACGACGGCGACGACGGCGACGACGACGACGACGACGACGGCGACGACCACGGCAACGGCGATTTCCCCATTGCGCCGCCTCCCGCCGAGGGGGCGGGCCGCACATGGTGCCGGGCGCGCGCGACCTGCCATGTCGCGCGGCGGCCGTGCCTGGCTGGCGGCCGCGCTCCACGCGGCCGCCCTGGCCGCGGTGGGCCCCTCCGTCTCGACGCCGCTGCCTGCGGCTCCTCCTCCCTCGCCTCCTCCCGCCTCTTCCTCCACCTGGGTCTCGAAGAAAGCAGAAACTCTATAGACAGAAACTTTCGGCGCTCCGCGCGGATTTCTCGGATCCGCGCTTTGGCCCCCCCCAGCAGCACCTGCGGCGCCGCCCCTGGCGCGCCCCGCGCGCCAGGGAGGGGGGCCCCGCGCGGAGCGCCAAAGGTATTTGTTTATTGCGTTTTCCTTCTACGTAAAGTGCATTTTTACCTAAAGAAAAACCTTTACAAAAGGGTCTCCCGACTGTTACACACGTGCAAACGTACGCCAGTGACTTTGCGCGCCCGTCCCCAAGCCTGCTAGGGGGCAAGGGTGGCTGGGGGACCCCCCATGGCGCCCGTCGTGCAGACAACAGTCCCGTGGTATATGTTACCACATCTCACTGGAGGCAGGACTACGAACGCCTCGAGGAGATCAGTTGTGAACTGAAAGCCTGAGACGTGGTTCTCCTCAGTGGCTCGTGTAGGTGAACGGGACCCGAGGCTGTTCGGAAGATGCACTTTCCTGACCACGTCGTCCTCCAAGTTGGCGCTAGGAAGGGGAAGTGGGTCAACAACAGGTGCTGGACCAGCATCCTGTTAAGTCGAAGGTTGGACGAACGGGTACTGAGTGAAATCGACCTGCACCCAAATAATGTCCAGGGCAGGGTTGCAGGTATTCGATTGGCCAATTAAACAAGACGACTACGCGCAATTCGTCTGCTATGACGCCCTTATTTCGGTCTGATACCACGCATTCCTAGCATAATCCATGAGCGGTTGAGTAGAAGGTAGGCTCGACTCCCTAGGCGTTCGTACTTCTCCAGTCGTAGCAGGCGACATCAACAGTGGCTTCGGGTGTCAGTGTGCGCACGACGGCACAGTGGTCCGCAAGCAGGGCCCAGTGTTTGGGGGATCGAAAGCAAAGCTAGAGAACCACAGCGGGACCAGCTTTAGGAAGCTGTGCAGTGCCAGCGGATTGGCCACCATTAGTTGTCACCTCAACGTAGGACCCACCTGCTGTGGCCATTGGCCACACCAGCAGGGTTGACCATGCGGCGATCCCGACCGAGGCATGAGGAGCAGCCCAGCACTGTCGTCCTCTGTTCCTGGCAGGTGAACGACTCCAGAAGATCAACCCGGGGTTTGAGAGATCACTTGCCGCAGGGGCTGGCCTTTTAGGCAACGATCTCCTTCGGCTTTCCCTCACCCCCCCTCCTCCTGCTCCTCCTCCTCCGCCTCCTACTCCTCCTCCTCCTCCTCCTCCTCCTCCTCCTCCTCCTCCTCCTCCTCCTCCTCCTCCTCCCCCCCCTCCTTCTCTTCCTCCTCCTCCTCCTCTTCCTCCTCCTCCTCCTGGTTGCGCTCTGCCTCCTCCTCCTCCTCCTCCTGTTCCTCCTCCACCTCCTCGTCCTCCTCCCCTCGTCCTCCTCCTCCTCCTCCTCCTCCTCCTCTCCTCCTCCTCTCCTCCTCCTCCTCCTCCTCCCCCCTCCTCCTCTCCTCATCCTTGTCCTCCTTCCCCCTCCTCCTCCTCCTCCCTCCTCCTCCTCCTCGTCCTCCTCCTCCTCCTCCCCTCCTCCTCCTCCTCCTCCTCCTCCTCCTCCTCCCTCCTCCCTCCTCCTCCTCCTCCTCCTCCTCCTCCTCCTCCTCCTCCTCCTCCTCCTCCTCCTCCTCCTCCTCCTCCTCCTCCTCCTCCTCCTCCTCCTCTTCCTCCTCCTCCTCCTCCTCTCCTCCTCCTCCTCCTCCTTCTCCTCCCCCCTCCTCCTCTCCTCATCCTTGTCCTCCTTCCCCTCCTCCTCCTCCTCCTCCCTCCTCCTCCTCGTCCTCCTCCTCCTCTTCCTTTTCCTCCTCCTATTCCTTCCTTTCCTCGTCCTCCTCTTCCTCCACCCCCTCCCCCTCCTCCTCCTCTCCTCCTCCTCCTCCTCCTCCTCCTCCTCCTCCCTCCTCCTCCTCCTCCTCCGCCTCCGTCCTCCTCCCCCCTCCTCCTCCTCCTCCTCCTCCTCCTCCCTCCTCCTCCTCCTCCCCCCCTCCTCCTCTCCTCATCCTTGTCCTCCTTCCCCTCCTCCTCCTCCTCCTCGTCCTCCTCCTCTTCCTCGTCCTCGCCCTCCTCCTGCTCCACCTCCTCTTCCTCCTCCTCCTCCTACTCCTCCTCCTCCACCTCCTCCTCCTCCTCCTCTCCCCCTCCTCCTCCCGCCCCCCCCCCCAGGGGACCTGCAGTGGCGGCCTCACGGAGCGCCGCCGTCGTGGCTCTCGGCGCGACGAGTTGCTGACAGCCTTGGGCCAGGAGGTCGAGGCGGTGGAAAAGGGAGGCCTGGCAATGGACATTAGCTTCAGCAGCGGCGACGGATGAGACGTGGAAGCTGTCAGAGGGAGCGGAAGGACAGTTCTGAAGAGAACGCTTGCCCACAGGAACGGTGGGGGGCGATATTGACGAGCTTCTCGATGAAGCGAAATTCCACCGACCCCAGCTCCTGAAACATGTCGAAATTTACGCTACGAGCTACTAGGCCCCGGCACCGAGCTCCGACCGATACAGGCAACTACAAGGCGATTCGAGGCAAAATACAAGTATGCTGAATCCGGTCCGAGATTAGGTAGAGAAACAATAGCGCGCGAAGGTAGTCGAACCTATCTGGCGTGTGAGCGAGAAGCGTACCTCTGCAGATCTGCACTGGCTGGGGTCTAGTACCAAAGGACCAGTCGATGCCCAAAGAAGCCTTACTACTTGATGCCACGCACCCACTGGCCCACGGACTACTGCATGGGAGAGTTGCGAAGGCCAGGCCTACAAGGAGGCATTGCTGCAGATGTCATTGGCCTGGCGCAAGCATTGGAGGAGCATGACGATTATGTCGCGCCCCGCATACATAGGTTGCCAGTCGATGATGGTTTGAAGGCCCAAGTAGAAACAGACAAGACATCGATGTTGCGGCAGTATACGATAGGGCAAGCAACGGGCCTGGCCAGAGTGGTGACAACCAGTATGGACGGCACGGCTCATGCTCGACCCTGGCGTGCACCTGAGGACCCCGATGCGACAAACGAACGACTGGAGCTCCAGAAGATATTAGCAGCAGGACGACGAGAGGATACGGATGACATGGCCCGCTACTCCTCCTTAGGCAAATTCCGAGGAGGGAGGGGGCTGCTGCTGAAGATGGGATGGCCCGAAGGAGAGGACGGGAGAAGATGGCCGGCAGACTGACCGGCGCGGAGGGAGCATCACCGACCAGCAGTGTTGATCTCAGTTCTGTGTTGCCCACTTCCTAACCCAGTGCCGCGAGGTCCAGGTGGCCCTCTTAGATCTGCATCGCTCTCAGGCGCACGCGGGTGAAGCACATGCCGGTAAGCCGAGAATGTTGGGTAGGCGGTTGCTGCGCGTCTACGGCGCGTTCACCGTGGCATGGCGCGGCCGAGACGATAATCACACCGTGGACCCACGGAGGCCTGACCCGCCGATGGAGGGCAAACGCTTTACGACGCGCAAAGAGCGCACAGTGGAGAGCGGCGCGGGGGTGGGGCATCGATCAGCGCCGCCAACTACGACCGGGCCAATGCCTCCGCGGCGACAGAACCCCTCCTCCGAGCAATGGCTTTCCCGCGGGCCGACGAGCAAGACTAGCGCCGCGCTGCGGCAGCGATGGACTGCCCCGCGTTCGCGTTCGCAGCCTCGGGTTGGGCGATCGAGGCAGCGAGCGCCGCAGGGGCCCAGATGGGCTTCATGTCGTGCTCGTGACAGTTCAACGACGCTGACAACAAGTCCGTCACAATGCGGCGGCAACGAGAGTGCCTGGGCCCTGTCCAACAGCTAAGCGTCACGCGCAAACCAATATTAGGACTGGCTCTCGACCAGCCCATCAGCGCGTTCATGGGCGATATCACGCGCGTCCAGCGCGCGCACGATGGGGGCAGCCCCTGAACAGACCGAGCACCAGGCCAACGGTGCAACCGCGCGCCTGGGGGAGGCGCCGGCAAAGGGCGGCGGGACATACACGACAACAAGACGCACCACCTCCTATATCGAGTATGAGCTGGCAGCTACAGGGCGACGCTCACACTGCGATCTAGTAAGACTAAGCGGGGCGGCCTCGAGCGCAATGAGAGTGCCGGGCCCCTTCCCCCAGCGGGCCTTGGGGCGCCGGGCGGGGTCGCCAGCCGCGCCCAGGCCGTCCGAGTAATTGGCGCAGAGGTAGCGCGGCTTTTTTTTGTGGACGTGCGACGAACCATTTTTTCCAACAGCGAGACATGCTCATGGCCCTCGCCATGGGGGCAGTGCTGGGTCGCATGACTGCGTTTGCGACGGCGCGCGCCCATGCCGACGCGCTGGGCAGCGCGGCGGGGGGGGAAGTACATGGCGACGCTTGCGGGGAGGGCGGGAGGGCGGGGGAGGGCGCTGGGCCAGAGAGCATGGCAGCATGCGACGCATCGACCTCCGACGCATTCTGCAGCGCTGGCGTCTGGGCGCGGTCATTTCTCTGGGGGTGCGGCGATGTATGCGGCGTCGCAAGCGGGCCAAACACCCGACGGAAAAAGGGGAAGTCGCGCGGACGGCGGGGCCAGTGAGCTCGACGCACCAGGGATATAGCGCGACAGGGCGAGGGCCTTTTGGATGGGACAACACTCGACCCCGTGGGCCCACGAGTGTCTCGTCGACCTCCAGGCACTCTTCCAAGTTGACGGCGGCATGACATGTTTCGCCAGCAGATTTTCCAACTTGGCCCCCCTTCCAATTATGTATGAAGAGACGTAGTAAGTCTCTCGCGACCCAACATTGCTGCGCATATGCGAACAGGGTTAGGGCGCGCCGACGAGGAGGAGGGATGCCTCAGGGAACGGAGAAGACCTCGTCAGATCAGGATGTTGCGCCCATGTCCGCAACGACCAGGAAGGCGGAGTGGTTGCCCGTGGCCAACGGTTTCCCACTTCTGCTGCGCTGGCTGGGCATCGCCGAGAGAGGCGTGGCGCCCGTCCTCTGGTGGCGCCCCATATCGCAGCCAATGCGCACGGTGTTGGGGCACGTTCGCAAACCCAGGGACTGCCATAGGTTGCGCGACGCGTTTTATACGGTGCCATTGGGATGTGCCACCAGGGCCGCGCCAAGTGGGCTCACCCTGTCAGCGCGCCCTTCCGGCTCGCGCGCCCCGCCTGGCAACGCGAGAATCATTGCCGAGAGAACTTCCAGGGCGCATTCCGAACCCACTTGGCAGGGCGGGCGGGGCAAGGCAAGGCGAGGCAAGGCATGGCAAGACAAGCGCAAGGCATGGCCACCCACGGCGGGGCGGCGGATCAAGCCGCCCATGCGGCCGCCGCCAGCGGAGCTAGGTGCTTCGAGGGACGCAGTGTGCATGGGCAAGAAGGTCAGGGGCGCAGGCGGCAAGGGCTAGGCGGTGGCGGGGGGGCGGCGGAAGGGGGCCTGGGCCGCGGAGGCAAATGCTCTTCGGCGGACATCGTGGACAACGTGGCGGCGGTGCGCGACCTCCACCATGCGACGACGGAGTGTCTGGCCGATCCCATCGGAGCCCGACGCTTTCCAGGCGGCCGCGAGCACGGGGCAAGGGCGCGGCAACAAGGTCGTGGAGGGGGCCCGGCGCGGGGCGCGGCCTCGCCCCCCCCCCCCCCCCGCAGACGCGTCGCAGCGGCCCCTCAACGAGCCCGCGCAGTCCGCCATGGGCGCGCAGGGGGGGCCATGGGGCAGAGCGCGCGGAGATGGTCGCCGCAATTCGCGACGGCGGTCGCCCCGATGAGCAAGGTGTAGGATGCGGGCATGAGGGGAGAGGCCATGGGCGACAGCGGCCGCTTTGGCAAGGCGCAGTGCCCGATCAACTCGCCCCAGTGCCTGAGGTCGGCGACGCCTGGCGAGGCCAAGGTCGGCGACGAGCAGCGCGCGAAGACTGCAGGGTTCAAGGCCGACCTTCAAGGCGGCGGTCGGTCTCGCGAGCGCTCACCTCGGCGGGGCGTAGAGTCTCGCATGCGCCCCGAGGTCGGGCCCCGAGCTCGCAGCGGAGGCCCAGCTCAAACGCCGCGGCCGCCAGACAACAGGGCCCCAGCGCCGTCGGGCACATTGGCCGCGCGGCGAGGCGAGACCCCAGAGTCTCCGAGTTGACCCCCTTCAGTTCCGCCAGAATCCCGACGGGGAAGCATTGCCTGCCAACTGCGCGTGGATCCAGCACGCCCATCTCGACTACGATGTCAAGTTGATACGAAGGAAGCGGGCACGCTGGCACAGCGACTACACATGGCCAGCCACTACGGAGCAGGGCGCAACTTGACATGCGATACCGCGGGCGCACGACTGGGAAAGGGGGCCGTCTCTCATCTGTGAGCCCATCCAACGCAACGGACCTGGCCCCCTGGCCTCCCCAGTCACCTCCCCTCCCTTTCTACCTGCTCTCCAGATCAGGGCAGCAGATCGAGCGCAAGCGCGAGAACATCGGACAAGTGGACACAGCGTGCATGAAAACGACACCGGCACGTCACCGCGGGCACACGCCCATGCATAGAGCATGGAACAAAACAGCGCACAGTTCACGCGCCAATTGCCGCGTCTTGCGGCTGCGATTGTAGTCCCACAAGTGCCCTCTTCTGCTCCTCCCACTGAGGCGCCCGCAGCCAGGGATAAGAGATCCGAGAGCAAGCCCACTATGGAAACAAATGCAAAGGCCACGACCCAAACACAGCGGCAGGCCCCGTGCGCAGCCATTTCCTTCTGCGACAGGACTGCTCGCGCTGGCGACCTAGGACTCCCACGCGGGGGCCGCCGCCGTGGGCTGTGGATCCAGCATGGCGGGGCCACCGATAGGCAGCGGAGAGCTCGCGCAAACAACACTGCAGAGCTTTGCGAGTGCAATGGGGGCGCGGGCTGCCAAGCGCAACGAGACGCCGCATGCGATGCAGGTCCAGAAGGCAAAGGCCACCAACGCCACCGCGCGCGCGAAGCACAAAACACAGAGCCCTGGCAGCACCGAGCAGCAGCGGACCGCAAACCTCTTGATCTTCCAGTGCCACGACGCGCACATCGACATGGTCACGACCGAGCGGCTGAAGATCGAAGGCCCCCCCTGGGCGCGCGCGCAAGCAACGCGAAGGTGGATGGGGCATGCTCGCGAGGAGCAGAGCAAGGTGAAGAGTGAACCGCTCGCGACGATAGCGCATGCGACCATCCAGCTTGACGAGCAGGCCAAGTCCGCCGCCGCCCGCATCGGCTGGACGGGGGGCGACAAGAAGCAGAACGACGAGCACCCGCTGGTCGAGAACGGCGACTCCCACATTTTGGACGCCAGCTATGCGGCGGCATAGAGCCAACACAGATGAATGAGCAAAGACCCTTCGAGGTGGATTTCACCGCCCATGTGGGGCGCCTTTGACGTGAGCGACCCGGAGACCTTGACTCCGCTCGGTGATGGAGCGTGACACCTTCGGGCCCGCGGGCCCAGAGAGAGCGCAGCATTTGTTGCGCATGCGCGCATCAGCGTTCCACTCCCGCCGAGCGGAACCACGCGCCCTCCTTTGCCCGAAGGGTCCACCCTCGACTGAGCGTCCTGAAAGCAAAGCAGAGCTTCCACCGATCCAGCCAGTGCGGCGTGTCATCCATAAAGCCAGCCCTCGTGATTCTAGTGCAGACGGGTGGGGGGTGCTTGCCGCGCGATCTCGAGTCCGCCCTAAGATTGCGGGCGCACCCGCATCCACAGGCCAGGAGTTAGAGGTGGAGAGCGTAATTGCACTCACGGCCAGCCTGTCTTGAAACTTTCTTATGGTGGGCGGGGGGCGAGCGTCGTAGGGGGTTGGGTGGTCCTGAGAGGCGTCCGTGCGCCGGTGAGCACGGCGGCGAATGCCTCTTACAGCGCGCCGTGCATCCCGAGAGTCAGGGCTTCCCTGGGCAGCGCCCCGTTCAGGACGGACCCGAGGAGCGTTCGCCCGGCGCCACCCCCATGGCGCAGAGTTCTTGGGGGCTTGCATCCATGTTTCGCTAGGTGCCCCACAAGTGATCTAAGCTCAGGCGCAGACTATGATCCCCGACGGCCTCGTCCTTGTCCTTGTGCTCCCCTTTCACCTCTTCATCCGCATCCTTTATTGATCCTCCTTCCTCCTTCTTCCCCCTTCCTCCTTTCTTTTCCACCTTCCAACTTTCCCTCCTCCTCCTTGTCTTTCCTTCCCATCCTCGGTCTCCCCGCCATCCTCGCCTTCCTATTATTCCGTTCCTCATTCCTCTTTCCCTGCCTTTTCTTTCTTTTTTTTCCTTCCTCTTCTCCGTCCTCCTTCTTCCTCTCGTCCTCCCTTTCGTATTCCTCCACGTCCTCCCTCCTCCCTCCTTCCTCCTCCTTAACTCCCAGCTCTCCTCTTCCCGCCTCCTGCGGTTCCGCCCCCCGCGCCCCCCGCCGTTCCCAGGTGGATGCCGATGCGTCGCGCTCGCACATGGGCCGGGGCCTGAGCCGGACGGGGGGCGACGGCCGTGGACGGAGACGACTCGGGGCGGGAAGCTGGTCCCCTGTCAAGGGGGTCGAGGCCTTTTGCGCGCCCACGTTTTACAGAACTTGTCGCTGCTCGGGCGTGGGCAACTTTCCTCGGCGACGACCATCGAGGAGCAGCAAGAGCACACGCACGAGACCGAACAACGCACGGGGAGCGGACGTCCGATTGATGGCAAGAGGCAGCCAAGACGCCTGTGTGTGGGCCTGGCCGCGTGGGCGTGAGCGCAGTGCGCGCCAGGGCGTGCAGGCGGCGAAGGAAGGCGCGGCTGCTGCCGCGGCCGGAGTGGCAGCCTTGGCCAAACAGCCCTCGAGCAAGCAGCCCTGGGATGGCCTGGTCGTCGGCGTCTCCTCACTTTCGGCGGAGGCCGACGGGAGTAAAAACGACGACGGGCCCCCCGCCGAGAGCCCCGCGAACGTCGGCGGAAGCGACAGGGACACGTCAACAAGCTTGTGTCCGAGGAATGCCAAGGGTGTTCACGGTTCGGTTGCTTCGGTTGCGTCGCAGTGGGTTCGGTAGGCATGGTCGGCTCAGATCGGTCGGTTGTTGTGTCGTTGCTGCGTCGTTGCGCCTTTCCAGGTTGCTGTCGACCTGTCGGTTTCGGTCGTTTTCAGTTTCGCTGTCTGTTGATTTTCGGTGTTGGTATCGCCGCGCGCGGCTAGGGATCCAGCGGTCGATTTTCGGTGTTGGTATCACCGCGCGCGGCTGGGGATCCAGGGATTTGGGAGTCGGTCAAGTCCAGATCGCAATGTGAATCCACTGTCAGGGGCGGTGGCCGACATTCGGCCGATCGAGTGCAATTCGAAAGGCATGCGGTCGGCGTTTCGGGGACGCGCAAGTTTCGGCCAGATGGCCGAAAGCCCTCGTGTTCCCCGCTATCGCCTCTGCGAGCTTCTGCGAGGTCGAGAATTAATGCCCGCGCGCAGATCCAACCGCGAATCAACAACACACATTGAAGTGCAAGCGGGATCCCTCTTCCTTCTTCCCGGAGGGAAGGCAGTGGCGGGGGCACGAGGCGCATTCATCGGGGATTCGTGGAGGAGGGGTTGTCCCAAGGCAGGGTTAGGAAAGGAGCCCAGTTGCATGCTCACGTTTCCTTCTTCTGGGGGCCGTTCGGAGCATCATCCTCTCTAGCCCCACCTCTGCCCCGACCCCACCTTGACGTTCCGCAGGATTCATACGGGCATGGCGTCTCGCCGGTCTCGCGACGCAGTGGGCAGCGTGTCCCCGCTTCTGACCCCCGAGAGTTTGGTGCTCTTCGGGCTCCGCGAGTCTGCCAAGAGGCGGCGTCGGGCGGAAGCGCAGGCTCCAATGGGAAGGGGTCCGGACTCCGGGCCGACCCCGGGGGGCCCTTTTCGGACAATTCAAGGCGTCGGACGCAGGATGCGTCGAAGCGGCGGGAGAGGACCATAGGGGGAGGGTGGGGGGCGTCATGGTCGGCCTGCGAGAGCTCTCGCTGGGCTCCGAGAGGGTCAAGAACGGCCCACTAGAGGCACTGACTGGTCCCAGGGAAGGGCTCCAGGGTTTGGGGGCGTCCTCGCCGCGCAGAAGACCACGACGGCGGACATCCGGGTCGCGCGGCGGCAGGCCGAGGGCGGCCCCGCCGGCGATGTCGGCCACGCGCCGGGGTGGCCCTTCGCAGCAGAGGCCTCTGCTGCGCGGCGCTCGCCGGGAGCCTCGAGGCGGGGGTCCATGCCAGCGCGGGTCCGCCAGAGCGCCGGATCCTGCAGGATCCTGCAGAGCCAGGGGCCAGGGTCGCATTGGCCCGGGCTTGGGCGCAGGATCCTCCAGGATCTTGCAGAATCCTGCGCCCGGGTCTGGATTGACCCAGGTCAGTAGTTCCCCGATTTCGGGGGGGCGGAGGGGGAGGGGTGGGTCTAATCTAAGCGGACACGCCGCCGTCGTCGCATCGCATACAATGGTCGGCGAGCCGGGAGCCGCTCACCAAAGGTCCCCCCTTGGCGTGCAGCCGGCGGAAGTATAGCAAGACTCTCGGCAGAAGGGAACGCGAGCGTACCCACGGTTCCTGGGCGTGGCCCTACAGCATGCATGTTGGGCCTTCGGCGTGCAGTTTGTGTGAGTGCGTGCTGCTTCATGCCAGACGGTCTCGACTGCGTACTTGGCCACAGGCCGAATGATACACACATGCGAACACATTTATATTTATATATGTATATGTATGTATGTGAGTATGTATGTATGTATGTATGTATGTATGTATGTATGTATGTATGTATGTATGTATGTATGTGTATGTATGTATGTATGTATGTGGGTAGGTAGGTAGGTAGGTAGGTAGGTAGGTAGGTAGGTAGGTAGGTATATAGGTAGGTAGGTATGTATATATACATATATATGTATCTATGTATGTATGTATGTATGTATGTATGTATGTATGTATGTATGTATGTATGTATGTATGTATGTATGTATGTATGTACGTGTGTATGTATGTATGTTTGTATGTATGTATGTATGTATGTATGTATGTATGCATGTATGTATGTATGTAGGTATGTACGTGTGTATGTATGTATGTATGTATGTATGTATGTATGCATGCATGTATGTATGTATGTATGTATGTATGTATGTATGTATGTATGTATGTATGTATGTATGTATGTATGTATGTATGTATGTATGTATATGTTTATGTATGTATGTATGTATGTATGTATGTATGTATGTATGTATGTATGTATGTATGTATGTATGTATGTATGTGTATATATATACACACACCCGGTGCACGAGGCCTGGGCGCCCGGGGCCCGGGGCCCGGGAGGGCATGGGAGGACCGGGGTTTCCCAGTCCGCACCCAGAGCACCCAGGAGCGGCCCTGGAGTTCCCCGACTGCCCCAGAGTGCTCCCAGACGCTCCCAGAAGCCCCCCGGGGACTTCGACAAGCCCCTCCAAGACAGCCCAGATATCTCCAACGTGGCCCCAAATGGGTTCCACGGGAAAAACACAGCCCAAGAGGCCTCCGAGAGTCCTCAAGAGACTTTCGAGAGGCGTCCCGAGAGAGCCCGAAGAGGCCCAAATCCTTGATTTTCAATTGTTTCTGTAATGTTATTCGGTGTCTCGCCTTTTTGACTTCCCGTCGCTCCACGACAGCCGACGACGCCCCCCACGACCGCCCCAAGACCGCCGAAAAGGCTTCCAACAGACCCCAAGACTTTCCCAGGGAGCCCAAAAATCGTCCGGGACGAGCCTCAGACGGCCCAAGAGAGCCAGCCCCAGGGACAGGCCTAAGCTGGGCCCCAGAGCGGGAGCGGGTGGCCCCAAGGCGCTCCAAGACGGCCAAGATAGCCCCAACGTGGCCCCAGATTGGCCCGACACGGCCAATACACAGCCCAAAAGGCTTCCAACAGGCCCTAAGAGAGCTCCGAGAGGCGTCCCGAGAGAGCCCGAAGAGGCCCATATCCTTGATGTCAGTTTTTTTCTAATGTTTTTCGCTTTCTCGCGTTCTCGAGCTTCCAACGTTCCAAGACGGCCGAAGACGCCCCGAAGATCGCCCCAAGACCGCAGAAGAGACCCCAAAACGAGCCCCAAGACGGCCCCGGAGAGCATGAAGACTGCCCCAAAGCAGCCCAACACTGCCCAAGATAATCCCAGGAGAGACATAAGATGGGCCCCAGAGCGGGAGCGGGAGGCCCCAGGGCGTTCCAGGACGGCCGAGATGATTCCAACGTGGCCAAAGAGGAGCTCAAGACGGCAAACGCACAGCCCAAAAGGCCTCCAAGAGGGCCCAAGAGAGCTCCAAGAGACGTCCCGAGATAGCCCAAAGAGGCCCACATCATGTATTTGCATTGGTTAGTTTGAGTTTTACGCGTTCTCGCGTTCTCGATCTCCCAATGCTCGAGGACGGCCGCAGGCGCCCCCAAGACCGCCCCGAGACCGCCCCGAGACCGCCGAAGAGGCTCCCAAAAGAGCCCCAGAACGGCCCCAGGGAACCCGAAAATAGTGAGGAGCCCCAGACGGCCCGAGAGAACCCCAGGACAGGCCCAAGCTGGGACACAGAGCGGGAGCGGGAGGCCCCAGAGCGCTCCAAGACGGCCCAGATGGCCTGGGCCTCCCCCCTCCGTCCCTCCTTCCCTCCTGACCCCTCCCCTTGCCTCCATTCCCTCCTCTCTCCCCTTCCTCCCCTCACCCCTCAGCTTTCGTGCTCCTCCCTCCTCTCCTGGGACGGCCCCGCCAGAGCGCCAGACAGGCCCCGACAGAGCGAGCGGGCCATCGCTGTACCCTATCATTTCACAAGTTGCCTTCCCCCTCCCACCCCTCAAGGGCGGTCCCGGCAGAGCGAGAGCGTTCTGACGACGCGTTTCTCTGCGTCGATGGCATGGCCCCGAGAACGCTGGACATCACCGTTGTGACCACACCGGGGCTTACAGCGGCACCCGTGCCCCATCTGCGACTAGAACCTAAGCGCGCGCGTAGCGCGCGTGTGGTTCTAGTATATATTTATATATATATATATAGAGATATGTATATATATATATATATATATATATAGATGTATATATATATATATATATATGTGTGTGTAGCCAAAACATGTATTCATACATATGTTTCCATATATATATATATGTATATATATATATATATATGGACAGCCCCCCCAGCACCCACTCTACGCCTTCTCCCTCTTCCACGAAGCTGGAGACGCATCCTCTTCTCATCATCCCTGCTCCTTTCCGTTCCTCTTCCCGAGTCACGTGTTGCAAGCGGGAATGTTTTTTCTAACGCAACCTCAGAAGATGCAAGCGTCCGCTTCCCCCGCCTTTGCGAGAACAGGTATAAGATATCAGCGGCAGCGCTAACAAGAACGATAAGCGAACCATAGGATTTCTCAGGCATTCCAGGGATGCACAGGGGTGCTAAGTGACGATCGCTGTGCAGGCTCAGGGATCCCAGGGATTCCAGGGATGCGAAGTCACGATCCCTGAGCAGGCTCAGGGATCCCAGGGATTCCAGGGATGCGAAGTCACGATCCCTGTGCAGGCTCGGGGATCTCAGGGATCCCAGGGATTCCTAACCCTCCAGCAAAATCGACCTGGGGATCCACCAGCGATCCCGCGCTCAGAATCCCTGGGGTCCCTGGGCCTGCTCAGGGATCGCGACGTCGGTTGTCAGCAAACCATATGATTTCTCAGGGATCCCAAGGATTCCAAGGATGGCAAGTCACGGTCCCTGAGCAGGCTCAGGGATCCCAGGGATTCCAGGGATGCGAAGTCACGATCCCTGTGCAGGCTCAGGGATCCCAGGGACCCCAGGGATTCTTAATCCTCCAGCAAAACCGACCTGGGGATCCACCAGCGATCCCGCGCTCAGAATCCCTGGGGTCCCTGAGCCTGCTCAGGGATCGCGACGCCGGTGGTCAGCAAACCATATGATTTCTCAGGGGTCCCAGGGATTCCAGGGATGCGAAGTCACGATCCCTGAGCAGGCTCAGGGATCCCAGGGATTCCCGGGGTGCGAAGTCACGATCCCTGTGCAGGCTCAGGGATCCCAGGGATCCCAGGGATTCCTAACCCTCCAGCAAAGCCGACCTGGGGATCCACCAGCGATCCCGCGCTCAGAATCCCTGGGATCCAAGAGCCCGCACAGGGATCGCGACGTCGGTTGTCAGCAAACCATATGATTTCTCAGGGGCCCCAGGGATTCCAGGGATGCGAAGTCACGATCCCAAATCTTTGCGAAGTCGCCAGGCCGATTTTGCTGGAGGGTCAGGAATCCCTGGGATCCCTGGGATCCCTGAGCCTGCACAGGGATGGTGACGTCGCATCCCTGGAATCCCTGGGATCCCTGAGCCTGCTCAGGGATCGTGACTTGGCATCCCTGGAATCCCTGGGATCCCTGAGACATCATATGGTTTGCTGACCACCGACGTCGCGATCCCTGAGCAGGCTCAGGGATCCCAGGGATTCTGAGCGCGGGATCGCTGGTGGATCCCCAGGTCGGTTTTGCTGGAGGATTAGGAATCCCTGGGATCCCTGGGATCCCTGAGCCTGCACAGGGATCGTGACTTCGCATCCCTGGAATCCCTGGGATCCCTGAGCCTGCTCAGGGATCGTGACTTGCCATCCTTGGAATCCCCGGGATCCCTGAGAAATCATATGGTTTGCTGACAACCGACGTCGCGATCCCTGAGCAGGCTCAGGGATCCCAGGGATTCTGAGCGCGGGATCGCTGGTGGATCCCCAGGTCGGCTTTGCTGGAGGGTTAGGAATCCCTGGGATCCCTGGGATCCCTGAGCCTGCACAGGGATCGTGACTTCGCATCCCTGGAATCCCTGGGGTCCTTGAGCCTGCTCAGGGATCGTGACTTCGCATCCCTGGAATCCCTGGGATCCCTGAGCCTGCACAGCGATCGTCACTTAGCATCCCTGTGCATCCCTGGAATGCCTGAGAAATCATATGGTTCGCTTATCGTTCTTGTTAGCGCTGCCGCTGATATCTTATACATGTTCTCCCAAAGGCAGGGGAAGCGGACGCTTGCATCTTCTGAGGTTGAGGAGGAGGAGGAGGAGGAGGAGGAGGAGGAGGAGGAGGAGGAGGAGGAGGATGGACGAGGTGAAAGAGGGGAAGGAGATGCAGGATCAAGTGGTTGGCTCTCCAGATGACGTTCATTATTCGATGCCGCCGTCTCAGGGCGAGAACCGAATCTGGCAGTAAAGAACATGCGAGTGCGATCAGCGCGAACCGCGATAAAAATCAGTGTGTGCTGGGGGGGGCTGCGCTATAGGTATATATATACACCTATATATATATACATACATATATACATATATACATATATATATATATATATATATCAAGGTATATGTATATAGATGTAGCAATATACATGCATCACGTGTATATTTCTATATTTTCACATGTTACCTGCTATGATTTCTCAGGGATTTCTCAGGGATTTCTCAGGGATCCCAGGGATTCCAAGGATGGCAAGTCACGATCCCTGAGCAGGCTCAGGGATCCCAGGGGTTCCAGGGATGCGAAGTCACGATCCCTGTGCAGGCTCAGGGATCCCAGGGACCCCAGGGATTCTTAATCCTCCAGCAAAACCGACCTGGGGATCCACCAGCGATCCCGCGCTCAGAATCCCTGGGGTCCCTGAGCCTGCTCAGGGATCGCGACGCCGGTGGTCAGCAAACCATATGATTTCTCAGGGGTCCCAGGGATTCCAGGGATGCGAAGTCACGATCCCTGAGCAGGCTCAGGGATCCCAGGGATTCCCGGGGTGCGAAGTCACGATCCCTGTGCAGGCTCTTGGATCCCAGGGATCCCAGGGATTCGTAACCCTCCAGCAAAGCCGAGCTGGGGATCCACCAGCGATCCCGCGCTCAGAATCCCTGGGATCCCTGAGTCCGCACAGGGATCGCGACGTCGGTTGTCAGCAAACCATATGATTTCTCAGGGGTCCCAGGGATTCCAGGGATGCGAAGTCACGATCCCAAATCTTTGCGAAGTCGCCAGGCCGATTTTGCTGGAGGGTCAGGAATCCCTGGGATCCCTGGGATCCAAGAGCCTGCACAGGGATCGTGACTTCGCAACCCTGGAATCCCTGGGATCCCTGAGCCTGCTCAGGGATCGTGACTTCGCATCCCTGGAATCCCTGGGATCCCTGAGAAATCATATGGTTTGCTGACAACCGACGTCGCGATCCCTGAGCAGGCTCAGGGATCCCAGGGATTCTGAGCGCGGGATCGCTGGTGGATCCCCAGGTCGGTTTTGCTGGAGGGATTAGGAATCCCTGGGATCCCTGGGATCCCTGAGCCTGCACAGGGATCGTGACTTCGCATCCCTGGAATCCCTGGGATCCCTGACCTGCTCAGGGATCGTGACTTGCCATCCTTGGAATCCCCGGGATCCCTGAGAAATCAGATGGTTTGCTGACAACCGACGTCGCGATCCCTGAGCAGGCTCAGGGATCCCAGGGATTCTGAGCGCGGGATCGCTGGTGGATCCCCAGGTCGGCTTTGCTGGAGGGTCAGGAATCCCTGGGATCCCTGGGATCCCTGAGCCTGCACAGGGATCGTGACTTCGCATCCCTGGAATCCCTGGGGTCCTTGAGCCTGCTCAGGGATCGTGACGTCGCATCCATGGAATCCCTGGGATCCCTGAGCCTGCACAGCGATCGTCACTTAGCATCCCTGTGCATCCCTGGAATGCCTGAGAAATCATATGGTTCGCTTATCGTTCTTGATAGCGCTGCCGCTGATATCTTATACATGTTCTCCCAAAGGCAGGGGAAGCGGACGCTTGCATCTTCTGAGGTTGAGGAGGAGGAGGAGGAGGAGGAGGAGGAGGAGGAGGAGGAGGAGGAGGAGGAGGAGGAGGACGGACGAGGTGAAAGAGGGGAAGGAGATGCAGGATCAAGTGGTTGGCTCTCCAGATGACGTTCATTATTCGATGCCGCCGTCTCAGGGCGAGAACCGAATCTGGCAGTAAAGAACATGCGAGTGCGATCAGCGCGAACCGCGATAAAAATCAGTGTGTGCTGGGGGGGGGGGGGGGGCTGCGCTATAGGTATATATATACACCTATATATACATATGTACATATATATATATCAAGATATATGTATATAGATGTAGCAACATACATGCATCACGTGTATATTTCTATCTTTTCACATGTTACCTATATTGTCAAATGTTACGACAAAGGCCCGGGCCTCCAGTGGCCCCCCAGACACATGTGCCAGGGGGCGCCCGTCCTCGAGCCTCGATCCTCCAACCTCGGCCCTCGATCCTCGCACCTCGCACCTCGATCCTCGAGCTACGATCCTCGAGCCCCGGTCGCTCCTCCGACTTGGCGCGCGCGGGCGCCGAGGCATCAGCGACGAGGAGGCCCTGAGGTCGGCCGGCGCCACCCGAGACATCCGCGGCAAGGACCCGCGCCCAGGGCTCCCCCGTGCCCGCCGATCCAGAGATTCAGGGGGGAAAAAAACACACAGACACAATTAATCGTCGACTCCCAGGAAAATATGGGAAAATATGGGAATTGGGCGGGAAGATAAAAAACCCAGAAAATATGGGAAAATATAGGGAATTATTTTATTTCTGTGTATTATATATATATATATATATATATATATATATGTGTGTGTGTGTGCGTGTGTGTCCTTGGGCCCCTTGAGAGACGTGCCCCGTCCGGGCGCAGCCGATCGGCGGCCTGCGCAGGGGGGGGGAACGAGCTCGACCGGCCACACGTCGGAGTGACCCTGCGCCAGAGTGACCTCTGGTGCGGGCCCCTTGGGATCCCCCGATGGCCGATCGCGATGCGACAGTCGTGTTTCGTGTGCTTGCGTTTGGTCCCCCCGCGCCCCCCACACAGAGCCGCGCACCAAAGGTCACTCTTACCCGGGGTCACGCTTGCGTGTAGCCGAAAGCAGAAGGGCTTCTCAGAAGGCGGCGGGACTTCTCAGAAGCTCTCGCGTCTTCTGAGAATTGAAGTGTTCTGTGTCTCCGGGGAAGGCTTAGAAAACTTCTCAGAAGGCCAGGGGACTTTCGAACCTTCCGCGAAGGCCCGCCCCTTCTCAGTTCCCCCCTTGGGCGCGCCGCCAAGTCGAGGTGTCCGCAGACCTCCTCGCGGTGCTAAGTAACATCATTGCGGGAGCTGTTTGACAGCCTTCAGCTTCCAGGGGCGACGGGGGTTCGGAAAGTTCGTCGGCAAATGCCAGCCTCCCAAGCGCATCGAGCGCGGGTCGCCGACGTTCCCCCACCGCGAGCCGTGGCCAACTTCATGAATCATCCTGGCGAAAGGGCCCGTGCATTTTCGAGCAGCGCAGTTTCGGGTGTTGTCTTGGTGGTGGCACTCCCTATAGGGACCACGAAGCGTGTGAGGGGTGTGCCAGACTGGTGGTGGGGGGGGGGGGCGGCATGCCGACCCTCCCAATGGGGCCTTCGGTGGAGCTCACCATAGGGCCAGGAGACGTGTGAGGGGGTGCCAACATGGGCGCATGCGGACCCTCCCAGTGGGGCCGTCGGCGTTACTACCCATGGGGCCACGAAGCGTGTGATGGGGTGCCGACATGGAGAGCGGGGCCCCGCATGCAGACCCTCGAACAGACGCGGACCCACCCACTTGGGCCGTCGATGTTGCCACCGATGGGGCCACGCAGTGTGTGAGGGGGGGGAGCGCATGTGGACCCTGGCATTGGGGCCTCCGAGGGAGCTCCCGATGCAGCAACGAGGCGTGCGAGTGTTGTGCCGACCTGTTGCAGGGGGGGCGCAATGTGGACCTTCTCACTGGAGCCACTTGTGGGGCACCGTCGTGGGGGGGCCACGAAGCGCGTGAGGGGTTGGCCGACATGCGGCGGGGGGGGGGACACACGCGGGCCCAACCACGGGGGCCTTCGGTGCAGCTCCCCATGGTGCCACGAAGCGTGTGAGGGGTGTGCCGAAGGGCAGGAGGAGGAGGGGGAGGAGGGGGAGGAGGAGGAGGAGGAGGAGGAGGAGGAGGAGGAGGAGGAGGGGGAGGAGGAGGAGGAGGAGGATGAGGAGGAGGAGGAGGAGGAGCAGGAGGAGGTAGAGGAGGGGTGAGGAAGGCGGATGGCAGAGGCAGGGATGACAGGGATGGGAAAAGGGAGGGAGGGCAGCGGGAGAGAAGGAAGGGAGGATTGTGACGTGGGGCGCTCTCTTGCAAAACGAGAACAACACCAGAGTTGTTCGGCAAGTTTCGGCTTTCGGGGCCCGAACCCTTTCTCCATGGCCAGCTTCTCATCCCGATACCGAACATGGAGAACATTATGTGTCTAGCATTACAGAGTCGATTCTAGAGACGTTTGATGCCTGGTGGCGCACGAAACTCCTCGTAAGTCGGTCCCCAGACCACTCCCGAAGTGCACCCTGAGGAAACTGTGTCGACTTGCGCCCTGCCGTCGCGAGGAGGGCCCCCGAAGGCCAGACAACAGGCATACGAGTCTGAAGCCGCGCGAGGGCGCTTCGGAGCCCAGACCTTCGATGCCGTGTTGTTGTTTCATGTTCCCAGCGTGGATTGCTAGAGGTTCTCCTTCTCCACCTCCTCCTCCTCCTCCTCCTCTTCCGTTTCCTGCTCCTCCTCCTCCTCCTCCTTCTCCTTATCTTCCGCAGGACTGACCTCCCATCACAGGTGTTCCGCGAGGAGGTCATTCAGCCACCCGCATTGCAGAAGGGGGCTGGCGGAAGAGGGGAAGGCTTCCTAGCCCCTCTTAGATGGCGCGGACCTTCCTTGAACAGTGGAGGCCAATGTCAAGAAGAACCCTGCTTGCCTCCTGGTTTTGCGATGGAGAGCGCGACGTTCCCACACCAAAAGTCAGTAGACGTCCTGGGGTCTTAGGGTTTGGTGTCTTGTGAAAGGTTTCTTGTGGACTGGCCTCCACTGTAAGAAGCTGGTGGCTGCTTCTCAGAACCCGTGTTTCTAAGAAGCGACTGGGGTGTTTCTGCGAAACTGCAGACATGTTTCTGCGACGAGGCGCGACCCTGGCTTCTTAGAAGCAGCCTCTTTCTAATAAGCAGCCTCCTTCTAAGAAGCAGCCCCTGGCGCTTTCTAAGAAGCCGCTTCCTTCAGAGAAGCCCTCCACCCTTCGCTCTGATCCCCCTTGCGCGGGGGATGCCAAGACCCAGACCCCCGACATTTTGATGTTTGTTAAAGGTCTGGACCCCTTCCTCCCCTCGTCGTCTTCTTCCTCCTCGCCTCGCCGTCTTCTTCCGTTAGCGTTCCAGTGTTTCACAGCCGCACTGCAGGCAGTGGAACTTATCTCACCACCTCTTTGCCAATGCGCCTCCGACGTGCACGGCTTTTCTCTCTCTGGACCCCTTGCCCAGGACCGGTTTCTCATCCTGAGTCGCTTGCTGAGGGCCCCGAGGCTTGGCAAGGGCCCCCGGGTGCCGAAAATAGCGAGCAAACAACCCGACGTCTCGGATGCAATTCTTGGGAGGTCTATTGTATCTTTACCCGGGTCGCGAATCCGGCTAAATCTGGTCTACTCCCGCTTCATCCGGCTTCATCCTGCTCAATCCGGCGCAATCCCCTTTGATCCGCGGCCTAATCCAGCGTAGCAGCCCGCCGATGGGGCTTGATCTTCCTTGGACTCCTTCCGACGAAGGCCTCCCAGTATAGTTGCCC
Organism: Prorocentrum cordatum; assembly: GCA_963575745.1. Lineage (NCBI taxonomy): Eukaryota > Dinophyceae > Prorocentrales > Prorocentraceae > Prorocentrum > Prorocentrum cordatum. The sequence goes on along the minus strand of CAUYUJ010001447.1, from coordinate 413,379 downwards.
CCTGGCGACGCGAGTTTCTCCCAACAACCCGAGGGGGTCGCGGGGATGAATGTTACGTTGCATCTCCGGGGGACCTCGCCGGTCCCTCGCATTGGTGTCTTCTCGTGTGCCCGACGCGGGCCCGACGCGGGCTCGACGCGGATTTTGCGTGGCTCCGACGCGGATTTGACACAGATTCGACACGCATCCGACGAGGCCGACTTGGACTCGACACGGAGTCGACGCGGACGGGGCCGCGACGAGAAAGACAGGGCCCCCCGAGAGTGCCAAACAGCATGCCCAGACCCCCGACGTCGTGGTTGTGCATAGCGTCGACCCCCGGGAGCCTGGACCCCTTCCCGGGGTCAGGTTTTTCATCCTGTGAGTCGATGTTTAACGGTCCCGAGGGCCCCTCCCGACTGCGAGAATCTTGAAAAATCTCCCGTCACGGTTTTTGTCACTGCCCGAGGGAGTCCGGGAAGGCCCGTCCCCCGAGAATGCCACACAGCAGAGGGCGCGCGGCCTCAGAAGCCGCCGCGGTGGAGGAGCCCCCGCGGCGTGGCGAGGAGGCCCCCCGTGCGGCGGGCGCCTCCGGGCCGGGGCGGCGGGAGCTGGTGGTGAAGGCGCCGCGGGCCGGGGGCACCGGCGGCCCCTCGGCGGCCGTCTCGGCCGCTCTGGAGATCGTTCGATGCCTTGACCCCCTCGCGCTGTGAAGAAGTTCGGGGGCGGAGAAGAGGGGGGTGATGACTAGGGGGGGGGGGATTTCATGGAGCGGGCCATGATTTTCCCTCAGATTTCATGGCGCCTCTTCTTATTTGATTACGTCCCAGGCCCCCCCGCTGGGCCGCGCACATGCCGCCGGTCATGAGTTGCCCCCCCCCCTCTTAGACCCCCCCCTCTTGGCCGCTCCCGAAAAAGTCACGTCGGAACGTTTTGCGCTATGTTCGGCCTCTGGAGGCCCTCGAGGGGCCTCGAGGCCCTCAAAAAACGGCTCGGGATGGAAAGCCGGTCCCGGGGAAGGGGTCGGGGCCTCGGAGGGTCGACGGTCGGAAAAAAACACGACGTCGTGGGCGGTCTGGGGATGTGCTCGGGCGTTGTCGTCGGCGGTGCGAGGCTCGCCGTCCGCGCCCGAGGCTCGAGGCTCTGGGCGCTCAGTCCGTGGGTCCCCGACGGCCTGCCGGCCTCGGGGATGGCACCCGGCGCCGCACTCTGTTCGGGCGGGGCGCCCCTCTCGGCGGCTGCAAAGAGGGTGCGGGCACGCCAGGGGTGTGGTCTGCGATCGGCGCCGCGGGAGCCCGGAGGGCACGAGTACTGTCCTCGTCGGGCCTCCTCGGGGCGCGGCGGAGAACTCTATCGAGGCACGCGCCCGCCCCCCCAGGGTGCCCCCCAGGGTGCCGACTGCAAACCACACCCTTTGCAAACCGCACCCTTTGGAGTCGCCGACTCTCGGAGGAGAAAAGGGGTCATGACCCAGAGATCGGAGCTTCCCCTAAGAAGATGGAGCGGGCGGTTTCTGGCCGTTTTCGACCTCCGGGGGCCCTCGCTGGGCCTCGGGACCGTCAACAAACACGACTCGGAACGAAAAGCTGGCCCCAGGGAAGTGCTGCGGAGCTCGGGGCCCATGCATCGAAAAAATTTGAGCAGCTGGATGTCTGGGCATAACTCTACCCTTGCCCTCGTTTTCCCGTTTTTGGGCCTCCCTGGCGGCCCTTGTCAAAACCGCTGGATTCGCTTCGAAATTTCGGTCGGACCACACCACGGGGAAAGGTCCAGAGAGTAGCGGTATCTGTACCTGTTGGTTTCCCCAGTTTTCGCCCAGCCTCGGGCCAAAGGGGCCCTTATAGATCGGTCCGGCTCGGGGGATGCCCCAGACAGGGTAGGGCCCAGGGCTTCGGTCGCGTTTTTCGCAATGCTGCGTTTCTCTTAGCAACGTCGCATCGCCAGGGTTCGGCGGGCTCCAACCTGTGGCGGGAAGCGGAGGCCATCGGCGTCCTCAAATTCCACGGCCTCGCGTGCCGGCCGAGCCCGCCTGGCCTGGCAGAGGATCGCGTCGCATCGCCGATGCACCGAAGCTGCGGCTCGATGTGGAGCCCGATCTTCCCTGAGCCAACGGCGCCGATGCATCGCCGACAGCGGTTGCCGTTTCACGTCGCCGAGGCGTCGGCGGCGCGGCCCGGGGACCGTAACCCGGGGAGGCAAGTAGGAAAGCCCCCCCCCTCCCCCCGGCGAAAGTACAAGGCTCCAGCACCCTGGAAGCATTACTTTGGCACCTCGCAACCTGCTTTGAGCGCAGACGAGGCTGCCCGCCGAAACAAGGACACCGCCCGAAGCGTTCTCGCAATCTGGCCTCCGCGTGGTTCTGAAGCAGGCGCCTCGCCTGAGATATCCTCAGGAACTGCTCTGAACGCAGAGGAGTGCGCAGGTTTAGCTGAGGACTCGCTCAGCGTTTCAGACTGGAGTTCCAGTCGCCCGCGCAGGCCGCTTCGAATCATACACGTCACCCTCGTCGTCATCAGCGTCACTGTCGCAGCGGCAGCAGCACGAGTCAGGAGGGGAATGGGAATATCTAGGACTGCTACATATTCCCATTGGGATACCGCCCGAGCCAAGGCGCGGGAATTATTTAATTTCCCTTTCTGTTGCGCGGTGCTAAAGATATCGCTCCGCGAAAACCGCCCCCAATAATTATTTCATTACGGTGCGGTGCTAACGATAACCCCGGGGGGGTCTAAATTGCTTGCTGCGGTTAGCTGTTCGGACAATCTTTTGGACGTCTCCACTGGGATGTTCGCGAGGGGTGCTAAGGGGATAAAGGGTTTTGTCATTGGATGCCAAGGGGATTACACGTGTCCTAACCTAGCTTATAACTGGGTTACACATGCCCCAAGTGGCTTGGGGGGATTTGACAACTCCGCTAAGGGGGCATTAGCAACCCACTACTGAGATAGGTTAGGCCAGAAATATCCAACCTTGGCATCCACTGATAACCCACATCTCCCCTCAGTCGCCCCGGCGCCCATCCAATTAGGGGAGAAGAGCCTGCAGACTGCCGACAAGAGATCCCGCCGGCAAACTCCGTTCCGAATCTCCCCCTGAATCCCTCCCAAGGTTCATCCGGAGTAGTAGGCTCTCGTCCTGGATGGGGCGCGCGGCGATGGGGGTGGGGCAATCTGCCGAGAGGGGGCCGAGGATTGCAGGACAGGGGTCACCAACGGTCCCAGCACGGCGACCGCGGACCCAGAGTGCATTGGGAAGGCGCGCGTTTCTTGACCTCTCAGTTTGTTCCTCCGACCTCGAAGAAGAAACAACGCCATAAGCATAGATTGTTGGAGCTCCGCGTGGATGTCTTGGATCCGCGCTGGGCCCCCCTGGGCGGCGCCTCCGGCGCCGCCGCTGGCGCGCTCCCCCGCGCGCGCGTCAGGGAGGGGGGTGGGGTCTAGGGGTCCAGCGCAGATCTCAGACATCCGCGCGGAGGGCCATCATTTTCTTTATATGCCGTTGTTTCTTCTTCTGTAGTGGTGCGCGTTTCTCGACCTCCCACTTGTTCCAACACTTGTTGTTGTTTATGCCGCTGCTTCTTTTTTTTAAGGTGCACATTTCTCGACCTGTCAATTTTTGTTGTGCTTTCTCTCTCTCTCTCTCGACGCCCGTCCGGCTGGAGGTCCCCCGTTCGAAGAAGCGGGGCCGGCAGAGGCCGGCCGTGTCGAAGACCCCGGCTTAGAGATGGCGTGATTGCTTTTTCTTACGGGGCCCCCTGGGGGTCTAGTTTCACCCCTTCTGGGACGGGCTCCCTTCGAAGAAGAAGCAACGCCAGAAGCATAAACTTTTGGCGCTCCGCGCGGTTTTCTCGGATCCGCGGCGGGCCCCCCCGCCGGCGCCTCTGGCGCCGCCCCTGGCGCGCTCCCCGCGCGCCAGGGAGTGGGGGTCCAGCGCAGATCCAAGAAATCCGCGCGGCGCGCCAAAGGTTTATATTTACGGCGATTGTTCTTCCTCTATCTCCATCCCCGGTCGTCTCCTGACGGTCCCGCCAGGCTCCGGGGCCCGGCGAGGGCCGGAAGTGGCCGAGAGCCCTGCGCTCTTTGCTTTCTTCGCAGCGCCAGAGGGCTCGATGTTCGGTCTATACCACCCGGATCTGCAGTGGCCGTCCGGGGCGCGATCCTTCGGGCACCCTGGGTCAGAGCCCAGATAGTTCGGGGGTCCAACTGGGAGCGCCCTCGGCGATGGGCAGTTGCTGGAAGGCGTCCGGCAGCTGGCTGGGCAAGAGCACCTCCAGAAGTCGACGAAGGCGTCCCAGAGGTCATGGTCTGTAGTAGACTCGGCCAAGATGACCTGCACGGAGGGCGGGTGGCGGGGCCAGGAAGGAAATGGGGACTTCACGTAAGGCCTGACTCACTGGAACCCATGCCTGTTCGACCCAGCGCTGCTTCAAAAGACGGCGGGGGGGGAGGAGGGGGGAGGAGGGGGGGAGGGGGGGGAGGGGCGATATGCCATGCAAGCAGACTTGCCTGGGGTAGGCCGGGGGAGGCTGTTGCCGCTCATCTTCGGAGCTGCCACCCGCACAGCGCCTCCGCTCAGGCCTGACGCTGAGCCCCAGGGGCTGTCTGCCATCCGCAGCCGTGACAGGGCGCCGAGCACGATATCGCATCGTCGTTCTGATCCCCCCCCGCGCCCCTGGCGCGGAGGAGGAGGAGTAGGCGGAGGGGAGGGGAGGAGGAGGAGGAGGAGGAGGAGGAGGAGGAGGAGGAGGAGGAGGAGGAGGAGGAGGAGGAGGAGGAGGAGGAGGAGGAGGAGGAGGAGGAGGAGGAGGAGGAGGAGGGAGGAGGAGGAGTTGGAGGAGGAGGTGGAGAGCACATCCTCGTTCTGCTCCCCCCCGCGCCCCTGGCGCGAGGGAGGCCCGAAACATGCCATGCGCGCCGTACACTGGCCCTGCGTGGTTCTGGTCGGCGGCGAGCCCACGGTGGCAATGATAACGCGCGGGACTTCTCAGAAGGCTGGGTGGGAGGTCCCCTGGCCCGCTGAGAAGTGCTCCGGGCCTCCCCCGGAAACGCAAAACCACCTCTCCGAAAGCGCGAGGGCTTCTGGGAAGCCCCGCCTTCTCCTTCTCGTTGCCACTCCTCGCTCGCCGCCGATCCGGGCCGGCACCGCGCCCTCCGAGGTGGCGAACTCCACCCGCGAGCACGGCGGGCGCACGAACTTCTCGGTCAACTTCTCGGCCCGCCGCAGGGGGGGTGGGGTTGAGTTGGGCCTGTCCTTCTACAGGAGGAATATTCAAAAATAATTTAAAAAAATAGTCTGGGGACTATTTTTGGAGTGTTTTTTATACCATTTTGGTTCATTTTCTGACAATGTTTTATTTTTCGTCGAAAATCCCCCTGTAGGGGGACACGCCCGACTTCAGGGTGGGGGGCAGCACCCACCGCAGCCAGAGAGCGGGCCGCTGCCCCGCCGTCCCGCCCAGACACGACGATCGGGGGGGGGGACTGGGTGACCGGACGGACTGCGCATCCCACGGGTGGGCAGCTGGCAGGAAAGAGCCGCTCCCCACCTCCTTCTCAAGGGAGCAGGGGGGGAGGGCGGGAGGGGGGGAGGAAGGGAAGGGGAATAGGAGGAGGCGCAGGAGGAGGAGGTGGAGGAGGACGAGGAGGAGGAGGCAGGAGGAGGAGGAGGAGGAGGAGGAGTTGGAGGAGGAGGAGGAGGAGGAGGAGGAGGAGGAGGAGGAGGAGGAGGAGGCAGGAGGAGACCAGGGAACGGAGGAAGGAGGGGAGAGAAGGAAAAGGAGGTCAGAAAAGGGGGGAGGACAGGCTAGGCGCGCTCACGCCATATCTGGCACCCTGCCCCCCCCCGCCCATCCCTTCCCGTTGCGCTGACGTTTCCTCTATCCGCGGACGCGCGTGGGAGCCGACCTCGGACTCCCACGAGAAAAACCGGAGTGTCATGCGCTGTCGGAAAGAGGCATCTGCGTACGGAGGAGGAGGCGGAGGAGGACGAGTTGGCGGATGTGGGATGAGCAGAAGGAAGAGCAGGAGGAAACCGACGGATGAGGGAGGAGGACGATGACGAGCAGCAGTAGCATGACTTGGATTGGAAGGAGCGGGAGGAGCAGAAGGAACAGGGGCAGGCGGAGGAGGGGAAAGTAGGGGGACAATGACGAGGAAGGACTCAGTGGGATCCAGAAGCGTGGCCCGCGCTGGGAGGAGAGCGCCATTCCGAACGACGGGAGCAAAGCACCGATTCTAGAGTCAGGCCCACGCTGGAGCACGAGCACCATCTTGGAAGGACCGAGACAGCTTGCTTTGGAAAAAGAAGCACACCAGACCAAACCAACTCGACACTACCTTGTCAGTCAAAAGCAGTACGCGAACGGGCTCGCTTTACTTTCTGACCACCTTCGGGAGAGAGAGAGGAGAGCAGAACTCAGATTGCCATGCGCTGTTCCGCGCATTCTGAACAGGAAAGGGAGCTGTGTAGATTGCAGGCGGATTGGGTGGCGGATGAGCCGGGGGATACTCAGGAGGCAGAGGAGAAGCATGAAGAAACGGGAGGACGAGGGGAATTGTTGCAGCAGGAGCTGGAGGAGCGGGAGGATCAGGAGGACCAGGGGAAGGCGTGGGAGGGGAAATGAGTGGGGCGACACCGACGAGATGCACACGGATCAAGAAATTCGGCCCGCATTGTCGCAAGAGCGCCTTCATAAAAGACGTGAGCAAAGTTCCGATCTTAGAATGAGGCCAAGGGTGCACCAGGAGCGCGGTTTATAAAGGACAGAGAACGTTCGGATTTGGGAGAAGACACGCAAGATAAAACAAGTGCTGCACCATCCGATGAATACGTGTGATGAAAGCAATACGCGGAGGGGAGCGCGCCACCCTCCGGCCATATCAGGGGGGAAAGGAGCGTCGTATGAATATTGATTAGCTGTTGATTGACTGTCGCGGATGTGGAAGCGAAGAATTATGGTCCCTCGCCAGCCCCATCATCGCTGCTGCTGCTTTGCCGCCAGCTCGTCTATCTATTCGTCGTTCAAGGTTGGAGGGCCTCGCGGCGACAGCTGGACACCGCCAGCAGCATCGAAGCATCAAGATGGGAATATCGAGGATGATGGTGCAAGATAGGGAACTGTGCAATGGGCAAACCTCCGCACTTGCACTAGCCCCGACCCAAATCTCTGGCGATCTGATTGTTTCAGCTGGCTTTTTTCATCGATTTTGGCTCCTGGGGCGAGTTTTCGGGCCGTGGGGCAGTCAAACATTTTTCTGGGACGAACAGCTACTCTCGTTGAAGGTGTTAGGAGTCCAGCGGGCGCAGAGTGAAACACATCTGATCGAAGGATGGCTGGGATCAGTTCAGCTTGTCCGAGAACTCTCGACCACAACTTGGCCCTATTTCACCTCTAATGCCATCGCCCAGTTGGGGAGGGAGTGGCGCGCTCCTGGGAGCCGTGGCAGGCACTTTGCCTGCAAGTCACAGTTGCAGTCAAAGACGTATGCACACTTTTGTGATATGCCGTGGTTGCGCGCGCTGATGCAAAACAGGCCAGTGGCTAATCCATTCGGCGACCTTGTCGGCTGAGGCTGATCGCTGGCTCTGTGCGCTCTCACGCCCCCAGTCAGCATCGCGTGCTGCGCTGCGAACGCAGCCGCGGCGTACTTTGGACGGGCCACGGGGAGCGCAGACGGAGGGGGAGGAACGACGACGAGGAGGACGAGGAGGAGGAGGAGGAGGAGGAGGAGGGAGCCTGCCTCCTTCACCTTGCCAGCGGCAAGCCTGTTTGGGTTCACCTGCCCTGCGCCACGGTCGGGCAGCTTTGGATAGCGTATCGCTCCGGCGGCCGCCGGCCCTGGCCAACAGCGCCTCGGCGCGACACGCGATCCAGTTCCAAGTCGGTTCCCCAGCGCGAGCGCCCTCCGTGGAGCGGAGCGGCACGCCATCCGCTCGCAGGGCATAGCGTGTGTCGCTTGAGCCGCCGCGGCGACACGCTGAGCAGGCGTTCCTGACCGCACCCCCATCTCTCTCCCTTTGCACCCCCGAGCTTGATGTCGCATGCCCTCCCTCGGCCCGCCCGGTGTTGTCGGTTCCCCTTCCCCCTTTTTTTCCACCCCCAGGCTAGCTACCTGAGTGCAATGCTTTCCTCTCGAGAAACAGACACTGGTATAAACAGATTCGCCGGCGTGGACCTCAAACAGTGATTTTCTTGCAACCTATGCGGCGCAATCTGGGTGGTATAATCCAGGTGGTGCAATCCACCTCTCGGCTGTCTCCTCCGAGGAAGAAATTGCATGATCATAAACTGTCGGATGGCCGCGCGAAGTTCTCGGATCGACGCCGGAGCCCCCCGGCGCTGCGTCCGGCGCCGCCCCTGGCGCTCTCCACCCGCCAGGTAAGGGAGTCCAGCGCCGATCCTAGAAACGAGCGCGGACCTCCGAAAAGTTCTGTTCATGCGAAGTTCTTGCTCCTGGACCCCTGCCCCCGCGGCGAAGCCCAGGGCGGGGGCACCGAAGGCGCCAGCTCCAACAAGCAGGCCCGCCTAGAGCTCGAAGCTCGAGGGAGGGGGGGAGCAAGTTGGAAGCTAGAAGCTCGAAGCTCGAAGGAAGGGGGAAGACGGGGAGCTCGAAGCTCGCTAGAAGCTCGAAGCTGGAAGATCGAAGCTCGCCTCGAGCTAGTCGAAGGAAGGGGGGCGACGGGGAGCAGGGGAATAACTTCTGGGTCAAGAGGGTCACCTATGCCCTGGCGGCTGGGCAGCTCCCCATCATGTTTTCCGGTCGGACCCGAGCCAGGCGCCTGATAGATTTTGCCGTCGGCGTGCCCGCTGGAGGGGCCTCGCTGGAGTTCTGGACGTGGACGGGAGAGGTGGTGACGGGGGGGACGAGGCGGGGGGCACGGAGGAGCAGCAGGAGCAACCGCAGGCGGAGCAGGGCGAGGGAAAGGAAAGGGAGCAGGAGCAGGGCAAAGGGGTGGGAGGAAGAAGAGGAGCAGGAGGAGGAGGAGGAGGAGGAGGGCAAAAGGACGGGAGGACGAAGAGGAGCAGGAGGATGATGATGATGAGGAGGAGGAGGAGGAGGAGGAGGAGGAGGAGGAGGAGGAGGAGGAGGAGGAGGAGGAGGAGGAGGAGGAGGAGGAGGGAGGAGGGAGGAGGAGGTGTAGGATGAGGAGGAGGAGGAGGAGGAGGAGGAGGGGCAGACAAGAAGAGGAGAAGGTATGGCCCTTTTCGGGATGACGCTTTCCGAGGCCCGGGTGTGGGCCAGGGGCGTGGAAGGCTGCGGCCGCGAGGCGGCACAACGGTGATGACGAGGGCCTTCCCGACGGCTCTCGAGGGCTCGTCTCGTAGCCCCCGAGTCCCGCTGAGGTTGCTCGACGCTCCATTGGCGTCTGGCCCCCTCGCCCTGTGGCAGTCAGTCAACGGGGTCGCGCCCCGACAGCTGTATACCGATCGTATAGACAAGGCGAGGAGGTGGAGGAGGAGGAGGAGGAGGAGGAGGAGGAGGAGGAGGAGGAGGAGGGCGAGGAGGAGGAGAAGGAGGAGGAGGAGGAGGAGGAGGAGGAGAGAAGAGGGCGAAGGAGGAGGAAGCGAAGGAGGAGGACCTCTCTACCACCACTCTGTGGAGCACGAGCTCTGTATACAGAGGTTTCCTTGGATTCCAGCGCGGTTCCTGACACGGCGGCGAGTTGCATCCGTAGCGATGTCCGTCAAAAGCCAACGTCCCTGATCTGGAGAAGGATGGTGCAGTCCTCCATGCGAACGGGCATGAACGGCTGCCTAGCGGGTCACACCATCGGTGGAGCCGACCAGTTTGCTGTCATTTATGTTTTATTGTTGCGATTCTACTCCTCCTGCTCCCCATCCCCCTCCTCATCCTTCTCCTCATTCACCTCATCCTGCGCCGGCTACGACGATGACGACGACTACGTTGACGATGACGACGACGACGACGACGACAACGACGACCACGACGACTGCGACGCCGACACCGACGCCGACGACGACGTCTGTGACGACGATTACGACGATGAGGTCGGCGTTGACGGCGACGGCGACGGCGACGGCGACGGCGACGACGACGGCGACGACGACGAAGACGACGACGACGATGACGATGATGGCCGCGACAGGCGTGGGTGGCGGCGTCGTCCGACGAGGACCGGCCACGGGCCAGACCTGCCATTGTCACTGTCTCAGTCTGCAGCCGAAGACCTCCAGGCCAGCCCCCCCTGGAGACAGTCGCTTGTCCGGGATCCATTTCGGATGGCCCCAGGAGCCGACCACAGGCCCCGAGATCGAGGAAAGACGCCAGGATGAACAGATAGTACTGTCGGAGATCGGGGGAGGCCGTGAGGTCCAACACGGCGGGACACGCTGGATCACCGTCAGAGATCATGACCATAGCCCCATACCGTCTTTTCTGCTGTATTTCTTGGATTGGATCGATATGTGAGGGTCCCAGAACCAGGCGAAAGCGCCTGTCGTGAAACAGAAGTAGCGCCTGGATCTTGGGGGAGCACTTGCACAGGGCCACTCCTTGCCTGCCTCCGAGTTGGGAAACGACAACGAACCTCCTGCGCCACCTGACCCCCTACCACTTCTTGGGCAGGGCAAAATCCCGTTGTGAGGATGTCTCGCAACTCGCACCCGCCCCCCCCCCCCGCCGAACAGAAGGGGCCAGGCGGGGATGGGGGTGCTGCTTTACTCTTTTTCCTCTCCCGTGCAGCCGAAGCCGCAGAAGACATTGATACACCACCATCACCAACAACATTGGCCAGGGTCATCCCGGGCCGTAGGATGGTGCATATGCATGTGTGTGAGTGTGTGTGCGTGTGCATGCGTGTTTGTGTGTGTGTGTGTGAGTGTGTGTGTGTGTGTGTGTGTGAGTGTGTGTGTGTGTGCATGCGTGTCTGTGTGTGTGTGTGTGTGTGTCTTCCCGGCCCTGGCCAGGAGGACGTACATACCAGGCCGGGAACCAGGAGCGCCCTGTCCAGGCATCCCTGGCATCCGCCGATTTGATTGTCTGCCCCCCTGGCCCAAGAGGTCCCGACTTGTTCTCCTGAGTGAGCTTTGTTTCTGATCCACTTGTAATACGTCCCTGGTCCCGAAAAAGGCCCCCGCGAGGGCCAGAATCGAGAGAGAAACGCCGGCTTAAAGTATGGTTGCAGCAGAATTCAGGGACAGCCATTCTTCAGTGGCTTGACGCTTCAGTCCCGCTCGTGGGCATGTTGGTGTTTGGTAGCAAACCGTGGAAGCCTCGTGTACCCTTGCAATTTCGCTTGTCGCGTCGATTGGCTTCGAGTAGCGTCTAGTAATCGATGAGATAGCGCCGATTTCGCGTCGATGAGCGTTGATGAGCGTCTCTTTATTGTCAACCGCCGACCATGAGCGTCGATTGGCGCCGGCCAACAAGATGGCATGGCAGACTCCCATGATGGTGGTGTTAGGTCGAGAATGTCCTCCTAGAGGCAGGTGTTGGAAGCAACATCAGAATGGTCCAACACTATTCGAACATGGTCAAGAAAACCAGACAGATCGTCCCCAAACTATGTTTGGACTACTTTTGTCCAGTTCTCCGGTGCGTAGAGGGACGTGCCCGACTTAATGGGGGGGTGTGGCTGCCCTCTGCGTGCGAGGAGGAGCCGCCGCAAGGCGCGGCAGCCCAGGGGCGGCAGCAGCGCGCCTGGGCCGCGGCGCCGACCGAGGCGGGCCCCTCGCGGCACCCCGCGGCGGGCGCCGACCACCGCGGCGCGGAGCCAGAAGGCCCGCGTGGGACGCGGCGGCGGCCGCGACGGCGATCCCCGGAGATCCTTCGGGGGCGGCAAGGATCGGGAGCCTCGAGACGGGGGTCAATGCAAACGGGGGTCAGCCAGAGCGCCAGATCTTGTAGGATCCTGCAGGGCCAGGGTCGCATTGCCCCGGGCTTGGGCGCAGGATCCTGCATGATTTCGCAGAGTCCTTTGCATTGACCCTGGTTCGGATCTTGCAGGATCCTGCAAGGCCCGACTGACCCAGGTCTGGATTGACCTGGGTCAGACGATCCCCGAAAAGAGGGGGGTGATGACTAGGGGGTGCAGATATCATGGTGGGGGCCATATCTCCTCAGATTTCATGGCGACTCTTCTTGTTTCAATTCTTCCCTGGCCCCCCCCCCCCCCTGGGCTGGGCCGCGCACACGCTGGCGACCATGATTTGCGCCCCCCCCTCTTGGACACCCCCCTCTTGCCCGCCCCCGGGGGACGCAGCGGCGGCGGCGACGGCGATTCCCGCGGGTTTTGGCGTTGCATTTGTTTCACAGCGGGCGTTTTCGCGCAGCCTCGGGCCCTGGGTTCCCCACAGATCGACGCGGCCTGAGAAGAGAGAGAGAGAGAGAGAGAGACAGAGAGATAAAGAGAGAAAAAGAAAGAGAGAGAAGCTGAGTGCAAGAACGCACATGAGCACGGGCAACAAAAGAAAGCAGCCTCAGAGGTCATCGCAATACCAAGTGACCAATCGCGTGCCAGGCTGCGATGGGCTGCGCCGACTCTTGCCACAGATGCGCAACGGCCTCCTCACCCCCCGCTGCCCCCCTGCGGCTCGAGAACTTGAGCAGAAACATATAGGGTGCACGGTAGCTTCGCGCCTTCCTCGACCAGCAGCGACCCCCCGACGCCGGCAGCGGCCCAGAATCGATCGATGCTGAACAAGCTGACGTTTCGGAAACGCCCCGTCGTTCAAGTTTGAACGACCCCCGTGGCGCCGGAAAGCAACGCCCGGGTCGTGCTTCGTCACGGTGTTGCCATCCTGGCCTGGCCGGCAGCTCTCCGCAGGTGCCGGCGCTCGCCCCTCGAGGGAGCCCTCTCGCCGCATCCGCCGGTCCGACTGCCTTGCCGAGGAGCTCGCGGAGGGCTCTCGTCTCTCAGCCATGCGCAGAGGGGGGTGGGGGGAGGGGCCCCGGGGAGGGGGGAGGGCTTCTTAGAAGCACTCCTGCTTCTTAGAAGGCGCGGGCCCTCTCTACAGATGTAAAGGCCGGCGCCTTCTAAGAAGCAGCCTCCCTCTAAGAAGCCCTCCCCCTGCCCCCACCCCCCTTGTGCGCGCCGCCAAGTCTCGCTGCCGCCGCCCGGGCGCTCTCCCGCGGCGTCCGTGGGCGCACGGCAGGGCCTGCCTCGTGCGGGGGGGGCGCCTGCAGGCGAGCGCGCGGGCGGCGTCGGGCGCCACGGTCGGAGGCGGGCCGGCGGAGGCCCACGGCGGCCTTCCCTCGCATGCCAGTGGCCCTTCTTCTTCGGGGCCTCCAGGAAGGCTTCGCGCCCCCACGGCTGGATCCGCTCCTGGAGCGGGAGGAGGAGGAGGAGGAGGGGGAGGAGGAGGAGGAGGAGGAGGAGGAGGAGGAGGAGGAGGAGGAGGAGGAGGAGGGTGGAGCCCCTTCCTGCCTCCTCTTCTCGTCGTCCTCCTCCTGCCTCCACTCCCCTTCCTTAACCCCTCGTCGCCGCACCACTCGACGCGTCGGTAGTGCGAGCATCCGATTAAGAACCCTCCTCCCGATAAGCTCGACTATCATGTCTTAACAAACTTGCCATGCAACCGGTCAAGCTTCTTAAGCACGTTCGCCCCTCCAGCGCCATCGCGAACACATGGCCCAGGCTGGTTTCGAACCAATTCCGGAGTGCTGGCCCAGGTTCCTTGGATGCTAATAGTCCAGCTGCTGACGGCAAGTCCTGCCACCGTGCCTGGTGAATGTTCGTTGAGATGTCGTGGGAGGCCTCTCGGCGGCCTGTTGCAGACAGTTTTGATACCTCTCTGGGAGCCGTTTTGGGGCCTGATGGGGGCCTCTGGGGGGCCATTTGGGGGCCTCTCGGGGGCCTTTTGGGCGCCTCTTGGGGCCTCCTGGGGGCTCCTTGGGGCGGAAGGCTCGGATTTTGTCAAATCAAGTGCTTGATCGCGTGTTTGGATGGATAGTCAGGATGTGCCCCGCGAGGGGTCTGGGGGCCGATGCTGTCCAGGACCCCGGGAAGGGTCCCACGCGGACCCCAGGCCTCGGACGGTTTGATTTTCCAGTGCAGGCGGTCTCCCTCAATTTCGGCCTCGTCGACTTGACGAGTGATCTTTCGCCGGAGTGGCCTCTGGTGCGGGCCCAATGGAGTCCCCATCGCCGAACGCGAAGCGGTGGCAGCGGCTTGCACGCCCAGGTTTGACCTACCCTCGGACCCCGTAAAGCCGCGCACCAAGGGCCACTCTTGCCCAGGTTCGCTCTTGCGTGGAGTCGACACTGGGGCCGCTGCGCATTGGGAACCCGTCAACACCTCAGTGTTTCACTCTGCTCGGCCCGGGGGAGCCCCCACCTGTCTCTCGTCGCCGAAAAACATGACGGCAGGTTTTGGGTCGATGTTCGGCCCCTGGGGGCCCTCGCCAGGCCCCGGCCCGTCAGACCACGACTCGGGATGAGGAGCCAACATAGGTGAAGGGGTCGAGATCTCTAGGACCTCACGTTGCAGTGTGATTTTCCGGCATGTCCAAAACATTACGACGCAGGAGTTCTGGGACGGCGACGGCGACGGCGGCGGCGACGGCGACAGCAGCAAGGGACGTTTGGGCACTGGCGCAGCGGTGGCGGCGACGGCGCAGGAGAGCGGTAGGAGGAGGAGGGTGGAGCCCCTTCTTGCTTCCTCTGCTCGTCACCCCCCTTCTCCACTCCCCTTCCTCAACCCCTCGTCGTCACACCATTCGACGTCGAGTCGGGCCTTTCGCCTGCAACTTCCCCCATAGATTTGACACTGGAGTTTGTGCAAACTTGGTCTCCTCTTGGGCGTTTCCTGTAAGTGTTTTCATTTGTTTCGCTCGTCAGACTAGGAGCTAGGAGCAAAGAGGGCGGATCCTGTTCAACATGATGCGTTCTCCAGAATTGCAGGCACGCGGATCGATTGCCTTTCAAGGAAGCGTTCTCCACAGTGAAACAAAACATATGTTGCACGGATTTGGGAGGACCGAGCTTGGGACGGGAGCTACTCCAGAGGAGGGGGCAGGAGGAGGACGGAGGAGGCGCCGCAGCAGGTCAGAAGTGCAGAGGAGAAGAAGAAGGAGGAGGCTTCTTCTCCCAATTACTCCTCGTCTCCCCGTCCCCCCCTTCAATCATCCCCTCCGCCAGTCGCGGAGAGAGATGGCGCCCCCACCAAGGGGCGGCCCTGAGCGAACTTCCAGTTTCCTAGCTCCACAGAGTTCCGGTGTCGGGTTTTGGATCCCGCGTAAATTTGGACCCCCCCAGGATCGAATGTTCATCCCGAGCCGTTTCTTGACGATACCGAGGCCCGTCGAAGGCCGCCAGAGGCTGCAAATGGACAAGACCGCCCATCGCGAGTTGTCCACGACGAGAGGAGGTCGGGAGGCGGATCCTGTGTCCCGCTGGCCCAGACCCCCTCGCGTTGTGACAAAGTCATAGCCAAAGGACGTAGCCAACCCTTTGTACACATGAGGCGACTGTACATCGGACCGCTCAATACAAAAGCGAGCACTGAAGGATCCGCCGTGTTCTTGAAGGATTCGCCAAAGAACGTGGGGCAAGAGTCACATGTTCGCATATGCGGCGTCGCCCTTAAGAGTCAGATCGTTGGCAAGAAGGCGGCCACGAGTGTGGAACAAGAAAGAGAGACGATTGGAGACACAATTCGTGGGAGCAGCGCCGCTGGAGCCCCCAACGTCGCAGCCCAGCCCCCCAGAGGGCGGCGAGGTCTCATGGTGGTCCCCGTAAGACATCCCTTCCGCTGAACATCCCAGGAGCCCACGAAAGTGGCGACAGTTTCGCAGATCGCAGCACCCCAGGGGGCGGCGAGGTCTCGTGGTGATCTGCGTAACGTGGCGCGAGCTACGTACGTGGAGCTACGAACGTGGCAACAGTTTCGCAGGTCGCGGCCCACCAGGGGACGGCGAGGTCTCATGGTGATCCCCGTAAGGCGCCCATCCGTTGGACCTCCCCGGGGCTCGCGAAAGTGGCGACAGTTTCGCAGATCGCAGACCCTCAGTGGGCGGCGAGGTCTCACGGTGGTCCCCGTAAGACACCCCTCTGCTGGACCTCCCAGGAGACCGCGAAAATGGCAACAGTTTCCAAGATCACAGCCTCCCAGGGGTCGGCGAGGTCTCATGGTGACCCACGTAACTCACCCCTCCGCTGGGTTTCTCTGGAGCCTACGAAAGTGGCGACACCTTCGCAGGTCGCAGCGCCCCAGGGGACAGCGAGGTCTCATGGTGATCCTCGTAAAACCCTCTTTCGCTAGACCTCCCATGAGCCCACAAGTGTGGCGACAGTTTCGAAGATCGCATCCCCCCAGTGGACGGCGAGGTCTCATGGTGGTCTCTATTAGACACCCCTCCACTGGACCTCCCAGGAGACCACGAAAATGGCGACGGTTTCGCAGGTCGCGGCCCACCAGGGGACGGCGGTTGCTCATGGTGATCCCCGTAAGGCGCCCATCCGTTGGACCTCCCCGGGGCCCGCGAAACTGGCGACAGTTTCGCAGTTCGCGGCCCACCCGGGGAGCCGAGATCTCATGGTGGTCTCCGTAAGACACCCCTCCGCTGGACCTGCCAGGAGCCCCCGAATGTGTAAACCACCCCTCGCAGATCGCAGCCCCTCAGGGGACGGCGAGATCTCATATGGTGAGCCCCGTAAGGCACCCTTCCGTTGGGCCTCCCAGGAGCCCGCGAACGT
The DNA here is from genome assembly GCA_963575745.1 of Prorocentrum cordatum. Taxonomy (NCBI): domain Eukaryota; class Dinophyceae; order Prorocentrales; family Prorocentraceae; genus Prorocentrum; species Prorocentrum cordatum. The sequence goes on along the minus strand of CAUYUJ010001447.1, from coordinate 396,745 downwards.
GGCGACAGTTTCGCAAATCGCAGCCCCCCCCCCCCAAGGGGACTGCGATGTCTCATGGAGACCCCCGTAAGTCACCCTGCCGTTGGCCCCCTCCCCCCAGGGGCCAACGAAAGTGGCGACAGTCTTGCAGATCACATCCTCCCCAGGGGACGGCGAGGTTTCATGGTGATCACCATAATACACCCATGCGCTGGGCCTCCCAGGGCCCGCGAAAGTGGCAACAGTTTCGCTGATCGTAGCGCCCCAGGGGGCGGCGAGGTCTGATGGTGATCCTTGTAAGACACCTCTCCGCTGGACCCCTCAGGAGACCTCTCCCTGTAAGACCCCCACGAAAGTGGTGGCATCTTCGCAGATCGCAGCACCCCCCCCAGGGGGCGGCGAGGTCTCCTGCTGGACCCCCCAGGAGCCCGCCAACGTGGCGACAGTTTTGCAGATCGCAGCCCCGCAGGGGGGGGGCGAGGTCTCATGGTGATCCCCGTGCGACAACCCTCCGCTGGACCTCCCAGGACCCAGCGAACGTGGCGACAGTTTCGCGGATCGCGGCCCCCCAGGGAACGGCGAGGTCTCATGGTGATCACCGTAAGACACCCCTCCGCTGAGCCCCCTGGGAGCCCGCGATCGTGGCGACAGTTTCGCAGAACGGAGCGCCCCAGGGGGCGGCGAGGTCTCATGGTGCTTTGCGTAAGACACCTCTCATGGTGATCCTCGTAAGACACCCCTCCGCTGGGCCTACGAACGTGGCGACAATTTCCTTCGCTGGGGCTCCCAGGAGCCCCCGACAGTGGCGACAGTTTCGCAGATCGCGGCCCACCAGGGGGCGGCGAGGTCCCATGGTGATCCCTGTCAGGCACCCCTCTGCTGGACCTCCCAGGAACCCGCGGACGTGGCGACAGTTTCGCAGACCGCAGCCCCCCAGGGGGCGGCGAGGTCTCCAGGACATCCCAGTGCTACACCCCTCCGCTGGGCCTCCAAGTGGCGACAGTTTCGCGGATCGCGGCCCACCAGGGGGCTGTGAGGTCTCATAGTGGTCCCCGTAAAACACCCCTCGCAGATCGCAGCCCCCAGGGGACGGCGAGGTCTCATGGTGATCCCCGTAAGACACCCCTCCGCTGGGCCTCCCAGGAGCCCACGAAAATGGCGACGGTCTCGCAGATCGCAGCCCCCCAGGGGACGGCCAGGTCTCATGGTGACCCCCGTGACTCACCCATCCGCTGGACCTCCCAGGAGCCCACGAACGTGGTGACGGTTTCGCAGGCCGCGGCCCACCATGGGACGGCGAGGTCTCATGGTGACCCCCGTAAAACATCCTTCCGCTGGGCCTCCCAGGGGCCTACGAACGTGGCGAGAGTCGTAAGACATCCATCCGTTGGACCTCCCAGGAGCCCACGAACGTGGCGACGGTTTCGCAGTTCGCGGCCCACCAGGGGGCGGCGAGGTCTCATGGTGGTCCCCGAAAGACACCCCTCCGCTGGGCCTCCCAGGAGTCCATGGAAGCGGCGACAGTTTTGCAGATCGCAGCCCCCCCCCCAGGGGGCGGCGAGGTCACACGGTGATCTCCGTAAGACACCCCTGTACTGGACCCCCCAGGAGCCCGCGAACGTGGCGACAGTTTCGCACGTCACGGCCCACCAGGGGACAGCGAGGTCTCATGGTGACCCCCGTAAGGCACCCATCCGCTGGGGTTCCCGGGAGACCACGAAAGTGGCCCACCAGGGGACGACTGTTGCTCATGGTGGCCCCCGTAAGACACCCTTCCACTGGGACCCCCAGGAGCCTACGAACGTTGGACAGTTTCGCAGGTCGCGGACCCCAGGGGACGGCGAGGTCCCATGGCGATCTGCGTAAGACACCGCCCCGCTGGACTTCCCAGGGGCCAGCGGAAGCGGCGCTATTTTCGCAGATCGCAGCCCCCCCCCCCCCCAGGGGGCGGCGAGGTCCCATGGTGATCCCCGTAAGACACCCCTCCGCTGGACTCTTCAGGAGCCCGCGGACGTGGCGACGCTTACGCAAATCGCAGCCTCCTGGGGGGCGGCGAGGTCTCATGGTGATCCCCGTAAGAAACCCCTCCGTTGGATCTCCCAGGAGCCCACGAAAGAGGCGACAGTTTCGCAAATCGGAGCCCCCCAGAGGGGCGGCGAGGTCTCAGGGTGATCTGCGTAAAGCGCCCCTCGCAAATCGCAGCCCCCCAGGGGACGGCGAGGTTTCATGGTGTTCCCCGTAAGACACCCACCCGCTGAACATCCCAGGAGCCCACGAAAATGGCGACGGTTTCGAAGATCGCGGCCCACGAGGCGACGGCGAGGTGATCCCCGTAAGGCACCCATCAGTTGGACCTCCCAGGAGCCTACGAAAGTGGCGACAGTTTCACAGGTCGCGACCCACCAGGGGGCGGCGAGGTCTCATGGTGGTCCCCGAAAGACACCCCTCCGCTGGGCCTCCCAGGAGCCCATGGAAGCGGCGACAGTTTTGCAGATCGCAAACCCCCCCAAGGGGCGGCGAGGTCACACGGTGATTCCCGTAAGACACCCCTTTGCTGGACCCCCCAGGAGCCCGCGAACGTGGCGACAATTTCGAACGTCACGGACCACCAGGGGACGGCGAGGTCTCATGGTGACCCCGTAAGGCACCCATCCGCTCGGGTTCCGGGAGACCACGAAAGTGGCCCACCAGGGGACGGCGAGGTCTCATGGTGGCCACCGTAAGACACCCTTCCACTGGACCCCCAGGAGCCTACGAACGTTGGACAGTTTCGCAGGTCGCGGCCCCCCAGGGGACGGCGAGGTCCCATGGCGATCTGCGTAAGACACCGCTCCGCTGGACTTCCCAGGGGCCAACGGAAGCGGCGCTATTTTCGCAGATCGCAGCCCCCCCCCCTGCAGGGGGCGGCTTCCCGTAAGAGCCCCCCCCTCCGCTGGATTTTCCAGGAACCCACGAAAGCGGCAATAGTTTCGCACATCGCAGCCCCCCAGGGGGCGGCGAGGTCTCATGGTTGGACCTCCCAGGACCCAGCGAACGTGGCGACAGTTTCGCGGATCGCGGCCCTCCAGGGGACGGCGAGGTCCCATGGTGATCCCCGTGAGGCACCCTTCCGCTGGGCCTCCCAGAGGCCCACGAACGTGGCGACAGCTTAGCAGGTCGCAGCCCCCCAGGGGACGGCGAGGTCTCATGGTGATCCCCGTAAGGCACCCCTTCCGCAAGACCTCCAGGAGCCCCCGAAAGTAGCGACCGCTCCGCAGATCGCATCCCCCTGGGGGACGGCGAGATGGCGGCACAGTGCGATTCAAAACGAGAACCCAACCAAGGGAGCATGGGAGGAATAATCCACGAGGCAGGGAGGATGAGGCAGAAAACGGGGAGGAGGAGAACGGAGGAAGGAAGGAGGAGGGTGAGGAGTGAGTGAGTGGTGGAGACCACGGAGCTCTATCCACAACGAATACCCAACCAAGGGAAGGTCGGGAATGAAGCAGGAGGCAAAGCAGGAAGCACGAGGAGGAGAGGAGGGGAGGAAAAGGGACGAGGAGGTGGGAGGACGGACCGCGCAGTGCTTTCTTCAAAACGAGTACCCAAACGTTGGGAACAACGGGGGGGTCATTATTTTCAGCCTCGTGGGGCCCTTATCGAGCCTCAGGACCCTGACAACAACAACTCAGGATAAAGCTGGTCCCAGGGGAGGGGTCCAGACCTCTGGGGGTCGACGTTGTGAAAATATCACGACGTCGGGAGTCTGGGGGCTAAGCTGCCGCATTGGCCCGATCCCCCGACTCAAG
>CAUYUJ010001447.1:385478-390478 GCA_963575745.1 Prorocentrum cordatum | reverse complement strand
GCGTCAGCGCCACCTGCCGCGAGCGCATCGACTGGGCGAGGACCTCTGGGGGGGCTGGGCAAGGGAGGGGTCGAGGGAGGGGAGGAGGGGGAGGAGGGGGAGGAGGGGGAGGAGGAGGAGGAGGAGGAGGAGGAGGAGGAGGAGGAGGAGGAGGAGGAGGAGGATGGGTGGGCGCAGCTTCAAAGGAAGCCCTGGCCGCCGTCAACGGAAGCGAAGACGACGGCCAGGGCCGCCAGAAGTTCCTCGCTCGGTGAGTCCCTCGCCGCCGCGAGCGCGGCGCAGCCGGACGTGGCGACGAGGGGGTCCCCGAACAAGCCCGGACGAGGAGCCCCCAGACAGAAGCCAAGACAGGCTTCCGCTCCGACCGCAGCCCTCCGACGGAGGACCAAGGCCAGGCGGAGTCCACCCCCGCGGGGACAAAAACGGGCAACCCCCAGCAGCCGCCGGCGGCCGCCCCCACCCCACGGGGACGCGGGTTCGCACACCAAGTGCGAGCCCGAACCAAAGCGGCCAGCCCCCAAAACGACGCCAGGAGCCGCCGCGCCAAAATTTCAGAGGCGAATCCAGCGGGCCCGAGCCGTCCTCAGCGCTTGCGCGGGCGGCGCGCGCGGCGCTGCTCAGGGCGGGCGGCTTGGAGCGCCCGGAGTTCAGCCTCCATCTTGACCACCTTGTCGGCGACGGCGGTCTGGACGAACTGCCGCTGGAGGATCACCAGCCGTCGCCGTCCACCAGCGTGGCCACGCTCGTCGAAGACGTCCTGGTCCTCGCCACCGCCGCTAGGGTTGGACCTCGCAACCACCGCCTTCAGCCAGTCGGTGGCCGTGGAGCTTGGGCCGCACTGGATGTCAGGCTCCATCCGCACCCCAAGCTGCTCCGCCACTGGCTTCGGCGAGAAGTGACCGTTCGGCGAGAACCGATCCTCCGCCAGGGAGCACGACCGGACCTCGCCGCCCTTGAAATCCGCATCGCCCGCCAGCGCCGCCGTTACGACATCGGCGGGCTTACCCAGGGGCTCCTCCTCCTGCTCCTCCATCTTGGTGCCGACCACGCCCACGAGACGAGCCACGTCCATCTCGTACACGCCCTGGCCGATCATCTTCAGCGCGTCGCCCTCAGAGTCGCACACGCCGAACCCGTCTAACGCCTGCTCGGGGCCGTTCGTGACGACCATCTGCTCCGCAATGGTGCCGCCCACGTCCTCGGGCAGGCCCACGTCCCACGCGTGCACGTGCTTGCCGAGCGACTCGCCGAGGCCTACGCTCGTAGAGGCTGCAGCAAACGCAGGGACGCGAGACAACACGTCCGCCCGCAGCTCGAGGAACAGGTCTTTGAGGTCCAGGAGACTGGCCTGGACTGGCTGCGCGTCGAAGCCGTCGTCGTCCACGAACTCGCCGACCACAGAGACCTTGTCGGGCTTCGCGTCGACGAGCAGGCCATCGCCGTGGACCTCCGCGACGGCCTCCTCGGTGGTGTCAGTGCCGACGCCGGTGTCGCGCCCCTCCACAGACATCTCCCCAACCTCGTCGGCCTCCCCGTCCGAGCCGATGAAAAACTCCTTCACGCCGGGCAACTCGGCCAAGTCGCCGTTCTGCGCGGGCACCGCCATGGTGTCGGCCTTGCCCAAGAGGCAGTTCCGGAGCTTGGCCACCACGGCCTCCGCCTCGCGGGGGTGGCGCAGGAAGGCGGCCGCTGCATCGAGCGACCTGCAGCTCCGCACGAGGTCCCCGCGCATGCGCTCCCCACGGTCGCGGCGCTTGGCCAGACCTGCGGCCAGCGTCGAGCCGCCCACCAGGGCAACGATCTCCGCAGCCGCGCCGAGCACCGCCTGCGCCCGGCCACCCAGCGCGGGGCGAGCAAGCTGCGTGGCCTCCTCCGCTGTGGCCGCCGCGCGCGCTGTGGGCGTCTCCTGCGGCCCCGCAGAGACCGCGGAGCCAGCAGCCTGGAGCCGCAGCATGAGTTCGGCCGCCGCCTCCACCGACGGCGCCGAGGCCACGGAGACGCCGTGGCGGACAGTGAAGACACCGCGTCCGCCTCGCCCCATGGCCTCCCTCGCACGCAGAGCGTAGCGCGGTCTGGCGCTCGCGGAGCGCCCCGTACGGATCCAGCGCACTAGACCCTGAGCCCAAATGGCTACGGAGGAGGAGGAGGAGGAGGCGGGGGAGGGGGAGGAGGAGGAGCAGGAGAGGAGGGAGAGGAGGAGGGAGGAGATGGAGGAATGGAGAAAGAGGAGGAGGAGGAGGAGAAGGGAAAGGAGGAGGGCCCGTTCAAACCCAAGACTCATCAGCTATGTTATAAAAGACCTTCCTTTCAAGCCCCCTCTTCACAGTCTCCTACAAGAGCTCACCTTACTGAATGAAGTGCTGCGTGGGAGAACAACGGCTTGTAAATCTTGAGCAGCTCCAGAGCACCATTCCAGGAAACGCCGCGAATCATTGTTACTGCTTCCTCTCGACGACCCTGAATCGTGTTCTGGGATTTCAGCACCACGAATCAACATAACCGTTGTGCCCTCACAGTCCGACATCGTACCTGAATGCCATTTCTTGTACGTTAGCAAGGAGAAGCCTTGAAACTGATTACGACGAATGTGCGCGGCGCTAAGGCGAGCACCACATTTTGAAAACGACCCGCCCCATCCGTGAACTTCTTGCAGTTTGGTTTGACGAGCGTGCGCAGCGCGAAGGCGATAGACAGAGATTGAAAACGACCTGGTTTCACGGGCGGGAGGGGCTGCAGGGAGAAGCGATTGGCGAGGAGAAGGGGGGGGGGCGAGGGGAGCGCAGAGGCTGGGGAAGGGCGGTGGAGATCCGAGGCACGTGGGGATGGGAGGAGGGCGGAGCTTTGGAGGTAGGAGGGGGGACTGTTTCGGGAGGGGGTCAGAGCGACGAGGGCGGAGGAGCTGGGGGAAGCAGGGACGAGGATAAGGGAGGAGGGAGTGAGGGAGGGAGGGAGGGAGTTGGATCAACGCATGGCTGATGCGAGAAGGGCGAGGCGGAGCGGGTGGGAAGGGGGGAGGTAGAAGGGAATGGAAGAGGCTGTGAGGAGTCGTGTAGAAATGGATCAGATAGAGAGGACCCGAGGACCCGCAGGGGAAGCAGGGGAGGGATATTGAGGTTGAGGTTCGGGATGATGAGTGTGATGCTTTGGATGATGCTGAAAGGATGATTGTGGCGATGATGATACTGGTGATGTTGATGATGGTGATGATGATGGTGATGATGATGATGATGACGATGCTGGTGATGATGATGCTGATGGTGGTGATGGTGGTGATGCCGATATCAGCGATGACCATGATGCATATGGTGATGGCCAGGGTACTGATGAGGATGTTGATGATGATGGTGATGATGATGACGGTGATGATGACGATGATTACGATGCTGCTACTGATGATGTTGTTGCTGCTGCTGCTGCTGCTGCTGATGATGATGATGATGGTGGTGATGGCGATGGCGATGGCGATGGCGATGGTGACGGTGATGTTGATGGTCATGCTGAGGGGGATTGGGATGATGATAGGGGTGACGTCACGGATGGTGATTGAGTTTATGGTTTTGATGTTGACGGCGATGGTGTTGTTGTGGTTGATGATGGAACTCTGGATGTTGGTGGCGGTATTGATGCTTCCAATTGTCATGACGGCGGTGATGGTGATGATGGGGGTCATGTTGTTGATGGTGATCGAGTCTGCGACGGTACCGATGATGTTTGTGATGAGTGTGATGAAAGTGTTCGTGAAGGTAAAGATGATCATGCTGACGACCTCGTCCTGCTCCTCATGCTCCTCACCCGCCTCCTCTTCCTCCTCCTCCTCCTCCTCCTCCTCCTCCTCTTCCTCCCCCTCCTCCTCCTCCTCCTCCTCCTCCTCCTCCTCCTCCTCGTCCTCCTCCTCCTCTCCCTCCGCCTCCGCGCCGCGAGACTTGTCTGCTCTGGAGGCGTGCCAGTACGCAGGTGCCGCCGCCTCGGCCGGAGCGCCTTGGAGCCGCTCCTGGCAGGCGGCGGGCTCGGGCGCTGGTGGCGGCGAGACGTCGGGCTGTAACCACAATGCCCGTGAGTCCCCCTTTGTGACGGGGGCGGGGCCCACCCAGGTGCCTCCAGGGAGAACCAAAGGAGGAGGAGGAGGAGGAGACGAAGGAAGAGGAAGACGAGAGTATGAGGAAGGGGAAGATCATGGGGGGGAGGAGTGAGGCAGGGCGGTGGGGGAGAGCCCTCCTCTCTCCCTCTCTGTCCCTCCTCCCGTCTCTCACTCTCATTATTCATCGCCTCCTGCTCCCCCTCTCCCCTCCACGGGGGCTCGGAGATCTACGTCGGCAGTGGTCTTTTTTCTTGCCTCGGTTCCAGTGTGCATGGACAGAGACACTCTTGCTACCAGTCATGCTCGCTCGCGCTCGTTCCCTCCACGGGGCGCCTCCCCCGCTGGGGCAGCAGGACGCACATCTTCGACGAGAAGCGGGACGCGTGCCAGCAGGCCCACGAGCTCGTCCTCCACCAGTGCCGCGAGTGCTCCCGGTGCGGCCTGGGTGCGGCGTGCCGGCCCCTCAGGTCTTGAGAGACGCCCCGCGGGTCCGTGACGGACCACAATCGGGTATAACCAGGACCCCGGTTAAAGGGGGGCCGGTTAGTGATTGGTCCCCGAAGGCCAAAATATGGATCGGAATCATTAAGCCAGGTTTGCCGTAGCTGATGCTTTGTCGGGTTACAGCAATTCCGATTAGTGGAATGGGACGGGGGGGGCGCCCCCCGGTGCACATCACTAAACCAGGTCCCACTAAACCCAGTTCTGCCAACGCCCGGCACAAGTGTAGCCCCGATGCCCCGGCAATTGCCGGCTTCGTAACCGATGGGAAGGAGCTGCCACGATGCAGCAGCTGGCCACGGAGGAAGCTGAGGTGGAGGGGGCATGAAGGCGGAGGCCAGGGGTCTAAGCAGCACTGTGGCGCGGATGCGCCGGCACACCCAGCATCGCCGTGGTGTGGGGCCCTCGGGCTGCGCTGCCC
>CAUYUJ010001447.1:375478-382978 GCA_963575745.1 Prorocentrum cordatum | reverse complement strand
ACGTCAGAGTTTTCGAGCCGAGCAAGCTCCGTGTCTGAATCATGGCAGGCTCCGTCGATAGAACGGCCCGCTCATAATCACCATCATCAGCATAACCAGCTTCATCATCCGTCGCCATTTTGGCGAAAGACGATGCGATCAGGGCAGATGGCTGGTCCCATGTAGCTGTCTCTAGAGTCCAAATTGACCCAGCTTCCAGAGAGGCCTTCGCGGCCCCGCATCTTTCATATCCATAACTTGTCCGACACCCGGCCGCAATCGCCCGATTGGGGGCCCAGCTCGCGCGGGCTCGACAAACGCCAGGTGGAGGTGGTGCTCGGTGCCGCGCGTGGTGGCGGCGGCACAGGCGGCAGCAAAGGGGGGCGACGTGGATGGGGGTCACCAGAGCGGAGGCGGCGGCGGCGGCGCCAGCAGCTAACCCAAGGCTCGGGACCGCCCTCAGTGCAGAGCCAAAACGAACTGGGGCTCCAGGCACACATGCCGAAGCTGCAGTTATGATTGGTGGGGCAAGTGGCATGTCGCAGCTGGGCGCCAAGGAACGCCACGATCTCAACCAGCTGCGCAAGAAGGTCAAGAGCTCGAGAGCGCCACTCAGTCCGCAGGCGCTGGCGACGGTGCTGTCGGCGGCGGCGACAGGCAGCAACCACCGAGCGAGGACGAGCGAGCACGGGCGACTTGGGAAGCTACGAACTGAAAATCAAAAGCTCGAAGGGGTAGGAGGCACGGGAGAAATCCTCAGTGCCAAGCGAAGGAAAGCACAGCAGTTGCACTGGAGCACGATATCTCGGCCACCACACGGGAAATCGAGAACCTCCAGTCGCAGAAGCTCGAGCTGAAAGGGGAACGCGAGCAGAGCAAGGCCGCGGAGACTGAGCTCCAGGCCTTCATCGACAACCTGGTGGCCCGGAACCGACGGGGGCGGGCGGGCGCCTTTCAGCGTGCAGGCCCAGGGGCAGGTGCAGCAGGAGCGGCGGCCGCAGCGCCGGCAGCCGAACTCTCTGAGGGCGAGCGCGCCACCGCCTTCTTGGCGGCGCGTGACCCAGCCCCGGCCGTGCTCAACGCCGGGCACGCAGCTCGATGAGGCGAACAAGTCTGTCGACGGTTAACGCGTCGCCTCGGCGGGCGCAGCTGCGAAACACGAGGGCGCCGGCCGCGATGGGCAGGAGCCGTGCGAGGCCGACCTGGCCAACATCGTCGGCGGCACCATGGAAAGGGAGCCGCGGAGGAAGACTCCGCTGCGGGCGGCGGCCTCGACGGCGCTGCAGCTCAAACCGCCGACCCCGCAGCCGAGGCAGCGGCTCAGCGCGAGCTCCGCGCCCGGAAGCTCCTTGCTCGCGGGTCTCCGTTCAGCGGGGCTTCGGCGACGGCGGAAACGAGGGTGGCAAGCCCGCCTTCGCCGTCGCGAGCCTCAACGGCAGCGGCTGGGGGCTTTTTTACCATTACCCTTGGGGAGCAGCAGGGCCCCCAGCAGGACCCGGTCGCCAAGCTGCGCTTGGGCGACGCGCTCTGCGCCCAGGGCACCAGCTCAGCGGCCGCCGCGCCGTCGAGCAGGAGCAGCGGTGCCGCGCGGTCGGCTGGGGCGCCGCCCAGGCCCCAGGCGTCGCCGCCGCTGGCGCCTCTGCGCAGCGCGCCGCCAGCGGTGGCGCGGGAGCGGCGGCGCGCTCGGCTCGCGGCGCGCGCGGCCCAGGGGGGCGCGGCAACGAGCAGAATCGCCGCGCGCACGACGCCAGGGCCACGATCACCTACTTCAATGGCGCGGCGCCGGGCGGCTGCCCGCTCGGGCCCGCGCGCCTGGACAGCGACGACGCCGGCGAGATCGGCAAGGCCGTGCTCCGGGATATCGGGGCCGCCCTCGCGCGCATAGTCAGGCAAGCCGCGGGCGCTGGCTGGCGACCGAAACCTCGAGCCCGACGGGCTCCACGAGCGCGCGACCAACTGGCTCTGCAAGATCGGCGGCCACGTCGTTCAAGCCGCCTTCGAAGCTCGACTGGTTCATCGTCAGCGCGGAGATGTTCGACGGGGTGAACTCGTGCAAGCGGCTCGACATGATCGCGCGGGGGTGCGCCATGCCGCGCGGGCCTCGCGCGGCAGCGCAGCTCGCCCTCGTGCGCCGCGGCGACTCGGGCCAGTCGCGCAGGCTCAATGGGCCGATGGCTTTCCCCAAGGCGCGCCCTCATGAGCCCATGCAGTAGCGGATCTGGGATCATTCAGCGGCGCAGATTCAGATCGACCGGAGCGAGGGATTCCAGGACATGGAGGCGGAGCGCCAGGGCCTTCGCGCGGGAGTCGAGGACCAGCTCGTCTGGATCTACCTGAGCGACCCCCACGAGGCTGATCTCCACGGGGGTCGAGAGGCGCCCGCCGAGCTTCAGCTACGGCTCGCGGGCCAGGGTTCTTCCCAACAAGGACCCCAAGGCCAGATGCATCGCGCGGGTGCGGTTCTTTGCCGGCGAACCTCACGCCGACTCCCATTGGGGGATCGCGGGCTTCAAGCTTGACCCTGAACTGCGCGAGGCGGAGCGCGTGCAGGCGCGGGCGCTCAGGCGCTACGAGCGCGTTCTCGGCCGTCGTGCGCGCAGCTGGGTCTCTAACCTTAGCAATCCCAACTACGCCGAGGACGAAAGCGAGTGGGTGGAGAAGTACGTCCCATACATATTCCGCACGCTGGGCCTGCCGACGCATGTCACCACTGGCTTGGCGCAGGACTTCGATGAGGGCCGTCTGCGCACGGCTCGCGACGTCTGCTCCTCAGCACGGTGGCGTGGGGGCCCTGGGCGGATCGAGTTGGCCCGCGTTCTTCGCCGGCTCGGTCTGATCGATCGAGGCGCGCGGGGGGAAGAGATCCACTGGGCGGCCGATAATCTCCAACAGTCCAGGCGCTGGCTTGAGGAGCGAGAGGACTACAGCAGGCCACTTCCATGGCCAGCACGCGGTGCCTCAGTCGAGTCGGCGCAGCAGCGCGACCGGGAGCCCCGTGTGGCACGCGGCAGGTGGGGCGACGTCCACCTCGCACCTGCGCCGTCGTCCACTGCGATGTGCGCCGCCCTGGACCCTGGCGGCGCCGCGGGGGGGGGGGCGCCCTCGAGGTGGGCGCCCATGGCGTTCAGCGCACCATGGGGCGCCTCGCGCGGGGAGGCTTTCACACGTCCATGCCCCCGACCAGGTCCTCGGCCATGCCGGGTGGATGGGCCTGCGCAAGCACTGCGCGTCCGCGCGCCTCAGCCAGCACTAGAATGATAGGGCCGACCAGCACCCCCAGGCAGATGGAGGCGGGGCTGACCAGCAACGTCAGGCAAACGCGGAGGGGGTAAACGCGATCCCAGTCCAGCCCCCAGTCAGCTTTTTTGCCGGTCTGGCAGCGGCAGCAGCAGCAGGGCTTGGGCCAGCAACGGCAACCGACGCCGCTGGGCTCAGCGCTCAGGGCAGCGGGGCGACTGGGAGAACCGTAGCCAGCACGCCCCAGGCCCCCACAGGCAGCGGCGGCGATGGCGGGGCTGACGCCCAGAGGCCGTTCACGGAGCGCGCCGCGGCCAGCTGGGCACGGGCCGCGGAGCTGCGCGAGGAGGGCTGGGTGGACTCAGGGCCGACGCGCGCGGAGTACCACCGCCGCGTGAGCGCGCTAGAGACCTCCAGCCCCGAATCCTGGGCCGCAGCTGTCGACGAGCACTTCGGTTTCGACAGCGACGACGACGGCAACAGCAGCAGCCGTCGCGGCGGCGGTTCAGTCGCCAGCGCAGGCTCACCAGGCGCCCCGGCACCGCGGCCGCCCAATCTGTCAGGCCACGCGCTGGGCCCGCAGTGGGCTGCGCGATTCGCGATTGCAGCTGGATGCGTTGATCTCCTGCCGCTGGTGGAGTGGGCACCGCGCGCGCGAGAGGCTGCGGAGGCGGAGGGCTCGGCCTTCGCAGCTCGGCGCGGCCAGGGCTTCAAGGGCACTTCATGGCGGCAGGCCCCGCGCCTATCGCAGCGGCCCTCGGGGCTGGATCCCCAACGAAGACCTCGAGGGGGCGCCTGCTCATGGCCCCGCGCGCGTGAAGGCTGTCGCGGCCAAGTGGGCCACCGAGGCATGGCGGGTCTGTTGCGAGGGCAGTCGTTTTCGGCCACGGCGCCTTCCTGGCGACGCCGTGGCTCTGCCGAGGCCGTTTGCCGAGAGGGTGCGTTGCGCCGCCAGGACCTTCAGGCGCAGCATTGGCGTTGGCAGCGACCGCCTCAAGCCACGTGGGGCCGCGGACCTCAGCGACGCCATCCTCGAGGCCTTCATCGACCTCGGCATGAAGTGCGAGGAGCTGGGCGGCTGGCCAGGCGTCCTCACCGACTCTCTGGTCGTCATGCTCCCCAAGCCACAGGGCGGCGATCGGCCCATCGGGCTGCTGGGCTGGCTTCCCCGCCTTTGGAGTCGCGTCCGAGGCGGTGCCTCAGACAATACTTGTCTGAGGCATGCGCCTCGTCATTATTATCATCAGCACTATTATCATCATCACCATCATCATCATGATCACCACCATCAGCAGCATCATCATCGCCATCGTCATCATCATCGTCATCAGCAATACGATCATCATCATCATCATCATCAGCATCATCATCATCATCATCATCATCATCATCGTCATCATCATCATCATCATCATCATCATTATCATCATCATCGCCATCGCCATCGGCATCGTCATCGTCATCGACGTCGTCGACCTCTGAAGGTCGACGCTATGACAAAATCATGTCGTCGGGGGTCTGGGGCCGCGGGGCCGCCCCGAGGCCAGGAGCTCGCGCCGACGCCGGCGTCCTTCGGCTCCTCTGGGGGGGATCCCGCGTGTGTTGGGCGCTCTTCCTGTCTTCTCCTCCTCCTCCCCTTTTCTCCTCCTCCTCCTCCTTCTCCTCCTCCTCCTCTTCCGCCTCCTCCTCCTCCTCTTCCTCCTCATCCTCCTCCTCATCTCGTCGCCTTCTCTCTCCTCTCTTCCCCTCTCATTCCTTATCATCCCCCTCTTTCGCATATGTGTCTTACTTCTTTCGGCGCAGCTCAGATCCAGTCCAGGATAGCCTTCATAGTATAGTTTGCCCGAGTGTCCTTTCAGTGGGAAGATTCCGCCAGAGTGTCGTCGATTTTGATCGAATGCCATAGCACAGCCTTCCACCGCAAAAAGCTCCCCAGTGAAAGAAGAGAATGGGCCAGCGATGTATACGCCCTTCTGATCCAAGAGAGTACCCGCGCGAGTGCCACCCATCACAGTGCATGACAGACTTGGCGTAGATGAGGTTACAGTTATCATCGTTTGGAGCGCGTAGTTCTGCTCACGGGCTCTGCTCACCCATGGTCACATTAACCAGGTGGTCCGCGATCTTGTTACAGCCCCTATTCCGCAACAGTACCCGATCTCCGTGGGAACGATCTGGACCCATGCCTTTCACAATCACATTCGCCAAGCTGCGCGTCAGTCTTCTGAGCGATGGCCGCAAGGACACGTCCGTGCTTGGCACGTGCCCATAGCGACATCCACTAAAAGTCTGCAGCCGCACACCAGAATGAAGTGTTCCCATGGGCCCTCCCACTGAAGGTCCTCGCAATCCGAACCGGCAGCGACGTGCTTCTCAGGGGCGTTCTGCAACGCATGCGTGACAGTCCTGGGCGCGCTCCCTGCAGCGCTGGGCGCGCCCTGCTCGTCCTCCTCCTCCTCCTCCCCCTCCTCCTCCTCCTGTTTCCTCTCTCCTCCTTCTGCGCCTCCTGCTCCTCCTCCTCCTCCTCCTCCTCCTCCTCTATCCTCCCTCCCCCTTCTGCTCATTCCCGAGGCCAGTTTTCAGGATGGTCTGAGCGTTTCACTTGAGACATTCTCACCACTTATGACCCTGAGGCTAAAATATTGGCAACAGCTTCGCAGATGGGGGGCGGGTCGTTTCCAAAGTGTGGCCCTCGCCTTAGCGCGGTCCACATTCACGTAAAACATTTGCAAGAGCTTCACGAATTGAGGGCGGGTGGTGTTCAACATGTGGTTCTCGTTTTAGCGCCGCGCACATTCGTTTTAAACATTTGCAAGAGCTTCCCGTATTGAGGGCGGGTGGTGTTTCAACATGGGGTTCTCGCTTTAGCGCCGCGCACACTCGTTGTAAACCTTTGCAGAGCTTCCTGGATTGAGGGCGGGCCGTTTTCAAATGTGATTATCGCCTTTGCCCCGCGTTCATTTCTTCTAACAATCTTGAGGGGTTTGGCGCATCGAGGGCGGCTCGTTTTCAAAATGTGGGCCTCGCCATAGCGCCTCGTACACTCGTCATTCAAATTTGCAAGGGTCGCACGGGTTCCCATGATCAGCGTACCAGAAATAGTCTTTTGGAAGGATTCAGGAAAATCAGGGTGCAACAGTTAACCGAATGCCGAGGATAATAAAGTCCCCCCCCCTTAAGTCGTTAGAGTTCTTTTTTATCGTCGGCCTAGAATGGTTTAAAATATAGGCGGAGGGCGCGTAGGCCGAACTTCATTATCACTGGGAAAGTTCGCCATCGAGGTTACTTCCTTCTTATGTCGAGATAACAACATCAAGCGAAGCGAACACGTTCCTCCTCCCTCTTCCTTCCTCTCTCTCCCTTTCTCTTTCTCTTTTTCTTTGTGTTGCTTTATGTGTCTCTCTCTCTCTCTCTCTGTCTCTCTTTCTCTCTGTCTTTCTTTCTCCTCCTCCCTCTGGCGCCCTGAACTTGTTTATCGCTGGGGTTGATTATCCTGGGAAAACTAAGCACATGAGCTACCCTACACGAGCAGATGAAAATGCGAAATTGCATTAAGCGTTTACAAAGTAAACCTAATCAAGCGTTGAGTTTTGCTTCTACCTCCTGCTCTGCTTCGCCTGCTCTTCCTCTTTCTCATCCTTCTCCGATTCCTTTTATTATTTCTTTATATGTCTCTCTCTAGTTGTTTGTTCTTCTTGTCTCCCTGCCCCCCTGGACTTGTTTATCGCTGGGGTTGATTATCCTGGGGCAACTAAGCACACGAGCTACCCCCTACACGAGCCGATGCAACGTTTAATTACCATTAAGCGTTAACACATTAAATCTAATAATTTTGAATGTTGGATGTTTGCTTCCTCGTTCTTCTCCCCTCCTCTTGCCAAATGTTTGAAGATCATTTGAAGATGCAAGCGAATAAGTTGAAGACGTCTCAAGCGAATCAGACAACCATTTCGAGGATGTCTCAAGCGAAACAAGCAATTCGTTGAGTATGTCTCAACCGAGACAAATCATTGTTGAGGATGTCTCATAGAGGACCAAATACTAAGGATCCTCAAGATATCTTAGGCTGTTTCCTCTTGATATCTCTTTATGCTGGCTCTGGCGGGCAACTTGTATTATCTCCCCGAAAACCCCGAACTTTATTATCCCTGTGTGTTTATTATCCGCGGCATTCGGTGACCTTGATTCGCGGTGCCGAAGTCCCAGGAATGGCGTTCTAGCAATATTCAGGATCGTCAAGGCGCAACAGTCAGGTGGATCAGTGGCATTGCAGTCCCGAGAACA
>CAUYUJ010001447.1:225478-367978 GCA_963575745.1 Prorocentrum cordatum | reverse complement strand
CAGGGAGATGGAGGAAGATGGGTGAGGAGTAGGGCCCAGGGAGGAGGAGGGAGGAGGCGGAGAGAGGGAGAAGGAGGGAGGAGGAGAACAGAGGGGGGGTGGGGATGAGGGAAGGAGGAGAAGGAGGAGGAGGAGGAGGAGGAGGAGGAGGAGGCGCAGGGGGCAAGAGGGAGGACGGCTACGAGGAGGAGGCGTAGGGCTGGAGGCAGGGAGAAGCCGGCGCGCTTGCGCATGGGCGCCGCGAGGTCCGCTGGGAAGCAGGGCTGGTGCTGCGCGCATGGGGGCGGCGGAGGACGCCGCGGCCCGGCAGCGTTTTCTCCTGCCGCTCCTCCTCCTCCTCCTCCTCCCCCTCCTACTCCTCCTCCTCCTCCTCCCGCGTTTTCTCCTGCCGCTCCTCCTCCTCAGGAGCCTCATCCCCCTCCTCCCCACGGCCCCCCGACCCCGGCCCGGGAGGCCTCCAAGACGCGCCCCCCCAGCCTGAGGCCGCCGACATGCCGCGAGATCCTCGCTCTTCGCCGATCGTTCCTCGCTGCTCCCTTGGCATCGCTCGGACGTGTGTATTTTTCCTCTCGGCGAGGACCATCGAGGAGCATCCTTGATCATCTGGCGAAAAAACCACGCACAAAACCGACAACAAAACACAGGGAATGGACGTCCGAGCGATGGCCAGGCTCCCCCTTCCCTCTTGTCTTAGAAGAGGAGAAGGCACCGATACCGCTACGTCTCCCTCGTTTTCCAGCTTTTTGGGCCTCCTGGGAGGCCCTCGCCGCCACGGCTGGATTCGCCCTGGATTTTTTTTCAGACTCTCATGAATCTCCTCGATCCTGACGCCTCGGTCTTCTCCTGGCAGCAGGTTGCGCCAGCAAGCCGAAGCAGCGAGAAGCATCACCCTGCATCATGGGGAAACAGCAGCGAACGGCAGCAGCGCGCATCACGAAGCAGGCAGCAGCAGCAGCAGCAGCAGCAGCAGCAGCAGCAGCAGCAGCAGCAGCAGCAGCAGTGGCAGCGGCAGCGGCAGCGGCAGCGGCAGCGGCAGCACACAACAACAGCAAGCAGCTGCAGCAGCAGCAGCAGCAGCAGCAGGATGCAGCAGGCACGGGCAGCACCACGCACCAAGCAGAATTGCAGATCAGCAGCACCTTGCAGCCACAATCATCATTTCCGCGAAGCAGCGGCAAGCGTCGTACCAACAGCACGCAGCAGCGGCAGCAAGCCGCAGTACGCAGTAGCATGTGGGGAATGCGAGGTTCGAGCCCCACGTCATCGTGTCAGCCTCTCGGCAGCATGTCCACCGGCACATTCCCGCTCGCGCAGACTTCCGTGGACGTAGTCCCCGGGTCAGCCCTAGTCTCTCCTAGAATCCCAGGGCCAAGGCGTGCGGGAAAGGCGCACGGTGCCCGCCTGCCAGACGGGCCAGCGGGGCCAGATCACCCCTGGAGATTCCCAGGACGGCTCCCGAGCGCCCCAGGACGGCCCCAGAGATCAGCTCAGAGATCCTCAGCGGCCCCATCACTATCAAAAAGGCCCGAAGAGGCTTTACAGGATGCACCACAGGGCCGAAGAGAGGCCCTGGACAACTTGCTTCCAGAGGGCTTCTCCACGACGGCCCAAGTCGGGCCCAGGAATGCCAAGGAGGCCCAAGAGGGCCCTGGAGGACCCGACGACGGCCAAGGATAGACTTGACACGGCCCGAGACGGCCCCAAGAGGTTGTCAAAATGACCCGAGAGGGACCTGAGCGATACACACGCCGTTCGCTGAAAGTATCTATTTTTGGACTCCCAGATCCCAATCTAGTTCAAGCGCCTTCCTACTTCAAGAATCGACGCGCTTTTGCTGTGTTCTGTTATTCTCTGGGAGGACCTGGACCCAGTCCACTATATCCGCCTTCCTACTTCATGTTTCTACCCCGAGAAGTCGTCAAAATGACCCAAGAGGCAGACCAGCCATAACTGGGGGAGCTGTGGTCCTTACCCCCCTGAGGGAACCCATCGCATCGACGATCTCTGGAGAGGGGCGTCGAAATCGATGGCCCCCCCGAGGGGGGTAAGGAACACAGCTCCCCCAGTTGTGGCTGGCCTGAGGGGGACCTGAGCGATTTGCGGGAGGCAACCCTGGAGCCCGACTGCATCCCTGTTCTGATGCTCCGCGTGCGAGCACAGGGCACCGTGGGGCCAGGCCCGTGCGGGCCGAAGCCCGCCGAGACCTCCCGCCAGAGGACCCGTCCGAGGGGCGGCTCGGCTCGGTGGCCCCGGGAGGGGCTCGGTGGTCGCCCCAGTCGGGAGTCTTGAGACGGGGGTCAATGCGAACGGGGGTCAGCCAAAGCGCCCCGTCTTGCAGGATCCTGCAGGGCCGGGCTCCTATTGACCCGGGTGTGGGTGCAGGATCTTGCAGGATCCTTCGCATTGACCCGGGTTTGGGTGCAGGGACTTGCGGGATCTTGGAGGATTCTGCAAGGCCTGGCTGACCCGGGTCTGGATTGACCCGGGTCAGAAGATCTCCGACCCAGAGCAACAACCGCGACAATGCAACAGGGTCCATCGAGACGGCACCGTCACAATGCAACAGGGTCCCTCGGTGGCGACCCCCTGGGAAGTGCAGGACAGCCCCGAGTAGTCCAAGCGCTCCGAGGCGCTCCAGGGCATCTCCAGGATGCCCCAGGGTGCGCCCAGTACGTCCAGAAGAACCCTCAGACGGCCTCCCAATATGTCCAGCCCCAAGACGGCCACTCGCATCACAAACATTCGAGCTGCAATGCTTTTAGCCTCCTCGCCTCTCTGGCCCAAGACAGCTCTAAATATGATCGTGACATCAGCTGAGCGTGGATTTCATCCACTCGACACCCTACCAGCTATGAAGCTGTCACCAGCGCGTGCGATAAAAGCCGGCGTGGTATGCAGGTGTTGTTGTTCCTCAGCGATCTGAGTGTCTCGATTTGGTAGCTGGGCAGCATATTCTCCTCTACTTTGCCGGGCAGGTTTGTATGCGAAGTCATCGCTTCAATGATTTTATCGTTCCCGTCATGGTTGGCCCTTTTTTCGGTCCGATCGGACTTCGCTACTTATCGGTACGTTGGAGATTCCATCGACTGCCCGCCCAGGCGGGCCCAGTCGGGCTCTGCCGCCAGTCGGAGCGTATCGTGAGCGTCCCAGCGCGCTCCCTCCACGTTGACGTGTCGTGGACAGGAGTGTCGTCTCCGATGAATCGTTGCGCTCTGATTCGCTTTGCTTGCCGTTCCGTCCCAGGACCATCCGTGTTCTCTTAGAAGGTGAGCTGTGCCACGTGGGGGCTGCAAAACCTCACATGTTTACGAATCCGATCTCGCGGAACTCGGGTCAGGCCTCGTCATCTAACCTACATTGCAGGGCCCAGTGCGTGCCAGAAGGGCGCAGGCTCCAATGAGTCAAAACCGCCCCGGGCTGGCCCCGGGCCGCCCCGGGCCGCCCAGGCAGGCTCCAGGACATGTCGAGAGGGCCAGAAGCCCCCAAGACGGCCCCGGAGAGCCCTGGCACGCTTAAAGATGGGCCCAAGACGCCCGAGATTCGCCCCAGACGGCCCAAGAGGCGTCCAAGACGCCCGAAGAGGCCTCCCAAGAGGCCTCCCAAGAGGGCCCCGAGCGACAGAAATCGTCGATTTCTATCATGTTTTTCTATGTTTTCGGCCTCCTCGCCTCTTCGGCTTCCCGACGCTCCAAGACGGCCCAAGAAGTCCCCCCGACCGCTCCAAGACGGCCGAAGAGGACCCCAAGAGAGCCCAAAGACGGGCCAGGAGGGCCCCAAGACGGTCCCAAGACGCCCCGGGACGGCCCCAGGACGGCCCAGGAGGCGCCCCAGACGGCCCAAGAGGCACCCAAGACGGCCCCAGGAGCGGCCCAAGACGGCCCAAGACAGCCCAAGAGGCGCCGAGGCGGGCCTCAGACGGCCCCAAGACGGCCCAAGAGGCACCCAAGACGGCCCGAGAGGGCCCTAAGAGCCCCCCCGGGAGGCCCAAAAGAAGGCCCAGGAGGCGCTGCACTGCGAGATGTGGAAAGCCAAGCTGGAGCCCGACGCCATCATGATTGCCTTTCGGCCCTGCAGCCGCACCCCCCCGCGCTTGCCCAGAGACCCCTCGCCACGTCGAGCTGATGTCGTGGACGGAGTCCACAGGTCTGCCCTAGTCAGCTACTGCGCTGGGATAAGCGCGTGCGTGAAGGGCGAGCAGTGGCAGCGGGTTTTGGCGCTGATGAGCGGGATGGGGGAGGCGAAAGTGGAGCCCAATTTCATAGTTTCTGCAATCACTGAACCAGAGCGTGCGAGGAATGCGCGATGTGGCACCCTGGCAAACAGGCCGGTGGGGCCAGACCAACCCTGCAGACTCTTAGGACGGCTCCAGATCGCCCCCGAGACGACCTCAGAGACGACATCAGAGGACCCCAGCACGGTCGAAGAGGTCTTACAAAGCGTTGCAGGGTGCACCACAGGCCCCAAGGAAGGACCTCAGGAGAACCTGGGCACAGTGCTTCAGGAAGGCTTCGTGCGGCCTCCAGGTTCCTCAAGGGAGCCCTAGGTTGTAAGGAGGCACCAGAATGCCCCAGGAAGCTTTCGACACGGCTTGAAAAGGGCCCCAAGAAGCCTCCAAGGCGACCAAGTCGGCCCCAGGAATGGTGCTGTCCCGAGAGAGCGTCAATATTGCCCGACTAATACTGCCTCTGCGTATCTCCCGTTCCAAGACGACCACACGCATCGACGACATGCTATTTGCAATGTGTTTAGCTTCATCGTCTTACCGGCCCAAGTAACCCCTCATACGGGTGGTGTCATTACTTTGTCGCAGTTGGCATCCATCGGATTCCTTACTCAGCTACGAAGCTGGAATTGACGCGTGCGAGAAAAGCGAGCGTGGCATGCATGTCTTATTGTTGCTCAGCGACTTGATGTGTACGACTTGGTAGCCGTTTGCTCGGCAAGTTTGCATGCGAAGTCATCGTCTTGATCATTCGATCGCATCCCTCATTCGATCGTCGTGCTCTGGTTGGGTCCGATCGGACTCGGCTACTTGTCAGCACGTCGAAGGTCCGATCGACTACCCGCGCTGGCGGGCCAGCTCGGACTCCCCCGCCATTCGGAGCGTGTCCAGAGTGGGACCGCTGCGTGCGAGAAAGGCCGGGACGCCTCTCCTTCGCGAGATGTGGGAGGCGAAGCTGGGGACCAAGGCGATCAGCTACCATGCTGCCCTCGGTGCTGTACCAGCGCCCTGCGCGGCCATCCGAGCGTGCGAGGTCTGCTGGCAGCGGACAACGGCCTTAGACCTGCTCAAGGCGATGCTGGAAGCCCGCGCGGACCCTACTGTGGCCTGTGATCCGGCCGCTGACCTGTACGTGCACGGCGCCCAGGCAGGTGGCCCCATGGACGTCTGCAAGCACATCATGCTCGTGGCCAGCAGATGACGACGGGCGCAGATCCTTTCACCGTCACTGACATGCACGCTGGTGCTGAGGTCTTACGACCTCAGTTCTGAGGAGTTCTTCCAGAACCGTAGTTTTGAGGAGGGTGTGATCCGACTGTCGCACGCTGTCGGCCGCAGCGGCGTCGGTCTTGTTGCAGATTGCCTGGCCCTGGTGCGGAGGTGCAATCAGGTCTGCGGCGCCTCTTCGAGCGCCTGCGCTGGCGTGGCACTGGATGAGGCCCAAGGACTCCGCCGTGCTCTTCGAGGCCGCCGCCGAGCCCTTCGAGGTCCTGAGGCGCAGCGTTACCTTGCTGGGCTGGGGGGTCAGTCGCCGCGATGTGCTGGCTCGCCCTTGAATTTTTGCCCTGGCCAAGGGGGCGGCAGATGTTGCTGCTGGACCCGCCATGCGACTCCGTTCAGTTCTCCGGAACGTGGAATGTCTTCGCCATCTCACGCCTGCTCCAGAGGTTTCTTTCCAGTTGTGTAGCCCTGTGGTATACGCTGGTTGACCGGGAGCAGGTCGCGGGTCTGTACAGCCAGGTCCAAAGCCTCGAAGCGTGCAGCGTTCTCGTGGCCGAGCTGCAGCTCGAGAAGTCGAGGCCGCGTGAAGCTGCCCTGCAGGGATCGGGACAGTGGTGGTGAACCCGCCCCCGGGCGTCCACGAGCAACCTCGCGCTGCGCTGCCAGAGGTCGAAAAAGCGCTGCGGGCCCTGGGCTACCGCGCGGCGTGGCTGTGAATCATCGCGGCTGCTCGTGGCAGCAGGCGGCCAAGGCAGAGCCCTGTGCCTTCAGCTACAACATGAAGAAGGAAGGCGGATGGCGAGGTCCTGGTAGGGTCTGTGTGGGAAACTAGTGTGTTGGCTCCCCCAGCAGCCTTCGAAAGTGGCGACACTTTCACACGTCGAAGGCCCCCAGGGATGGCCAGGTCCCGTTCGGGTCTCGGGGCACCCCGCTGTGGTGGCCACACCAGCAGCCCTCGAAAGTGGTGACAATCTCATACTTAACAGCCCCCCCCAGGGGTGGCGACTTCCCGTTCGGATCTGCGTGGGGCTCCACTGTGATGCCCCGCACAGCAGCCCTCAAAACTGACTGCACTCACATTTCGCAGCCCCCAAGGGATGTCGAGGCCCCGTTTGGATCTGCGTCTGCGTGGCACCCTATTGTGTTGGTCCCCCCGGCAGCCTTCAAAAGTGGCGACAGTTTCACACTTCGACGCCCCTGCCAGGGATGGCGAGGTCCCGTTTGGTTTTGCGTGGAACACCACTGTGCTGGCTCCCCCAGCAGCCCTCGAAAGCGGCGACAGCTTCTCAGATCGCAGCCCCCGCGCGGATGGCGAGGTCCCCGTTGGGTCCGCGTGGGAAACAATTGTGGCAGCCGGCCCCACCGACAGCTTCACACTTCGCAGCCCCCCTGGGATGTCGAGGTCCTGGTTGGGTTTGCGTGGGACCCCATGCGCTGGCCCTCCCACGGCAGCCCTTGAAATTGGCGTCATCTTCGTAATTCGCAGCCCCCCAAGATCGGTCCTGGTTGGATCTGCGTGGGACCCCATTATGCTGGCCCCCCGGGCAGCCTTCAAAAGTGGCGACAGCTTCAAATGTCGCCGCCCCCCAGGGACGGCGAGGTCCCGCTTGGATCTGTTTGGGACCCCGCTGTGCTGGCTCCCCCAGCAGCCCTCGAAAGTGGCACCAGTTTCACATCTCGTAGCCCCCAAGAGAAGGGATGCGAGTGGAAACAGCCGAGAGGAGAGCGCGGGTGGGTGTGGGGGCGAGGAGGAGAAGGAGAAGGCGGAGACCCCAGTGTTCTGTCCAGACCGAGAACCCAACCAAGGGAAGCTTGGGACAGACATATCACCTCGTTCTTCGCGCTCTCCCTCAATCGCCGCGGGCGCCGAGCGTCCCGCCCTGACCGAGCCTCCTCCTCCTCCTCCTCCTCCTCCTCCTCCTCCTCCTTCTCCTCCTCCCTCCTCCTCCCTCCTCCTCCTCCTCCTCCTCCTCCTCCTCCTCCTCCTCACCCTCCTCCTCCTGCCAGAGTCTCCGGCTCTACTGCACCCCGCACAGGATGCCCGGAGGGCGACGGCGAAGCGGACAGACACCCCGACGACGAGGGCGACGCCAAGGCAGACGCGCGCGCCCCGCCTGGAAGGCGATCGCTGTGACTCTGGATGCACGCCGGTCGCTGCAGGTAAGTATGTTTGGGTTCCCAGATCCCAATCTACTTCAAGCGCCTTCCTACTTCAGAAATCGACACGCTTTTGCTGTGTATTGTTATTCCCTGGGGGGGGCCTGGACCCAATCAACTTAATCCGCCTTCCTACTTCATGTTTTTACCTACTTCTTCCGACCGACGTGTACCCTGGTTGACCACGAAGGGCCTCCCCGATGGCTGGCAGCCTCACTTCGGCCTGGGGTTGCCCCTCTGGTCTCGGCCACTGCGGCTGAGAACTCTTGGCCAGATTCCCGAGGAAATTCGGGGTGGAGGAGGAGGATCGACGAGCAGGATGAGGAGGAGCAGCAGCAGGAGGAGGAGGAGGAGGGGGAGGAAGAAGAATGACGATCGGGAAGGATGGGGAGGAGGCGGAGGAGGAGAAGGAGGAGGAAGATCAGCGGGAAGAAGGGGGGCAGGAGGATCGAGGAGGAGGATGAGGAGCAGCAGCAGGAAAACAATTGGGAAGCAGGCGATTGGGCAGCAGGCGCTCAGTGTGTGCGTGTGTGTGTATCGGTTATCGCTTGCTACCGGCCCACCTTGCTTGTCGTCCCGTCCCGGCCGTATGGCCGCATTGTGCACCCGCTTGCCTGCCTCTCCGCACGCCTCATCCTGCACCCCGCCCCCCTTTCGCTCAGGCCCGGGTGTGCCCATGCCCGGGCCGATCCCTTTTGGATCCCTGCCCTTTCCTCCCGGGAGCCGGCCGCGCGCGCGCTCCGGTCGTCTGCGGACCGTTTCCGCCTCGCTTCGCGCGACGCCGCGATTTCCAAATCTGTGCACAGATATAGCATAGATGTACATGTGTATGTGCGTGTGTGTGCGTGTGCCTGTGCTTGCTGTGTCTGTCTGTCTGTCTGTCTACTGTCTGCTGTCTGTCTGTGCGTGTGTCCGTGTCTCTGTGTCTCTGTGCCCCTGTGCCTCTGTGTCTGTGTCAGTTCCAGTGTGTCTGTGTGTCTGTGTATCGGTGCGTCTGGGCGTCTGTTCGTCTGTGTGTCTGTGTCTGCGTGTGCGTGCGTGTCTGCTGTGTCGCCAGCCCGCAGCGGAGTTGGCGGCAGCGACGGTGGTTCGCATGGCCGTGGCGAGGCGGCGGGCAAGGTTCAGAGCAGATAGCAACACACAACATACCGATACCACTACCCTGCACTCGTCGCCACGGCTGGATTCGCTTCGAAATTCAAGCCAGAATGCGACCCTGGGGAGGTCCAAGGAATAGCGGTATCGGTACCGTGCTGTCCCCCCAGAGGCGGGCACGCGTGCTTGCGGGCAACTTGCGTTCCGTCACACCGGGGCTTTCGGCAGGTCGTGCGAACTCACAGCGCAGATGTCCTGCAATCTTTGGATCCCGGGGGCCCGCATTGGGCCCCAGGACCGTGCAAACAGCGACTCGGGATGGACAACCCGTCCTGGAGAAGGAGCCAGAACCTCTGGGGAGCCATGCTGTAATAATGTTCTTGGCGAGAGACCCACCTATATGCAGTTGCTAGTATCGTGAGGCAGTTGTTAAGCCGGAGAGGGGGTGAGGCACAAGGACTGGGGTGCCGAGGAGGAGGAGGAGGAGGAGGAGGGAGGAGGAGGAGGAGGAGGAGGAGGAGGGTCAGACGCAACGATCATTTGCTCTATGTCCGCACAGCTTTAAAATAGAAGAGGAGGAGGACCAGTATAACCCCAAGACTCATCAACGATGTTGAAGTACATCCTCCCTCCAAGATCTCTCCCCTACAAGGGCTCAGCTCAACTGAGGGAATGGCCCCTTTGGGGGACAGACGTGTGAACACCTTAAGGCGTGCCAAAACACTACTCTCAGGACTTCAACGCTCCGAGCTAGCCTGGATGTCGCGTCGTGGTGATCCTGAACCGCGCAAGAGCATTATTCCTGGGATTTCAGCACGGCGAATCAGAGTCACGGTTGCGCCCTATCAAGTCCGAATCGCTCCTGAGCGCAATTCCTGGTAAACCATGAGAACCATGGATTCGTTCAAAGTTGTAAGAACGAGTGTGCGCGGCGCTAAGGCGAGAGCCACACTTTGGAAAGAGCCCGCTTTCAATCCTTGAGGCGCTGGCAACTTTATGAAACGGATGTGTGCGGCGCTCAGGCGAGAGCGACATTTTAAGAAGGAACCGCAACGCTTGCAATTGTATGAAACGAATGCGTGCGGAGCTGAGGCGAGAGCCACATTTTGAAAAGGAACCGCCTTGAATCCGTGGAGCATTTGCAATTTTATGAAACGAACGTGCGCGGCGCTAAGGCGAGAGCCACATTTTGAAAACAACCCGCTCTCCATCTTTGAAGCTGTTGCCAGTTCTTTGCGGCAGGGCCAGATGTGAGGCTTATGGGGCCCCGACGCGTGCGAGAAGCGTGTCGACACGGGCGGGGAGCCGCATGCGAGCGCAGCCGCTGGGGCCGTGGGTGGAACTCCCTATTGGCCCCACAGCAAGTGTGAGGGGTGTGTCGAAGTGGGAGGGGAACCGCATGCGAGCGCAGCCACTGGGGCCTTAGGTGGAGCTCCCTGTGGGGCCACGGAACGTGAGCGGGGTGAGTTGAAATAGGCGGGGAGCCGCATGCGAGCGCAGCCACTCCGGGCTTAGGTAGAGCCCCTAATGGGGCCACGAAGCAAGTGAGGAGTGCGCCGATATGGGCAGGGGAACGCATGCGAGCGCAGCCCGTGAGGCCTCAGGCGGAGCGGGGCCATGAAATTGTGAGTCAGTCAGTCAGTCAGTAAGCCGTGCGTCCAGCAGGACGCGTTCGCACAAACCTGAGACACGCCAAACACACGCCTGAACACACGGGCGACACGCCAAACACGTGCAAAGGGGCGCTTGGGGTCAGACCTGTGACGCGCCAAACACGTGCGGAAGCAGCCGGGCGACACGCCAGACACGTGCAGGTGAAGCGCAGACGCGCCAAACGTGCGCGGGGAGGATGGGGGATAAAGGAGGAGATTACGATGATAAAGAACACGAGTCACAAAGGTTGCGCTCGTTCAAAAACTTCTTTGGCTCATTGCTGTCGTGGACGGCCTATCCGGTGTTGGCCATTTCGGCGCGCTATTGCTTCCGCAATGTATTGGTTTGATCAAAGACGCGTTATTATTTGAAGCTAGTTGATTATAGAACCCCCTACCGTCCAAGCGAAACTTCAGAAATTGGAATGTCACCGGCGTTGCTCAAGACCTCCACGTTCCTGACCCTTGATATGTACGAGTGCGGTATTCCCAAACTTATGCGTAGACATCGGCAGCGACATCATCTAATCGTTTCTTTCCACTTTCAACAGCCAGATAGAGTCCAAATGATACAACAAGTTACTGACAACGCAACTTCTGTAAATTGTGAGCTTCTAAATTTTCCCACTGGAAGCGTTGCTCCATAATTTGTCTAACTGTTTGAACACGTTGCTTGATTCCCCCCAATATGCGTGTAAGTTCTGCGATTACTTCACCATCGCATGCGGTGAGGCCGCCGAGATATTTTGCGGCCCTCGTAGTTTCGATTGCCTCCCCAGTTGGTCGCGTAATTGTCTCATCTGTGGATGTGTGCATGGGCGCTGTCTCTTCCCAGTTCAATTCAATACCATGTCTGTTACCTTCGTCCACTCTTGCGGCCAAGATGGGTTGCATCTTGTGCTTTTGCTGGGATGCCAAAACTGTGTCGTCTGCGTAGAGGATGTCGCGCGCCACCACATAGGAGGCTTTCGAGGCCAGCTGGACGTCTGTGAACACATCGTTTAGCATCACAGGTTGCACTGTTGTGAATCAGTATGAAGAGAGCGGACAGCCGTGTGCTATCCCCGCACGTTGTCGCCTTTCAGTAGAATTTCTGGCGTGGTCCACGAATGTGAAATATCGAGCAGCATTAATTGATTGAATAATAGCCACCATTCCCACTGGAAGCCCGAAGCGTCGGAGAGGCACGCACAACATGCAATCGGGCTTAATCCGATCAAATGCTTTAGCACAGTCAAGCAACAATGTAATCATCCCACCATCATTGCTCTGATGCGCTGCGTCAATCATACGTCGAATTAACACTAGGGCGTCAGAGGTCCCCCTTTTCGGTCGAAATTCGTATTGCGATTCTCGCATGCGCGTTTCACCTCCTCCTCGGATTACCCGCGCGTGCACGAACGAAGCCAGTATGTTGTAGCCCACCGCAAGCAGTGATATAGGTCCACAGTTTTCTGGTAATGCTGTATCGCCTTTTTTGAACAATAGAACAAAGTGTGCACGCTTCCGGGCTTCTGGTATGGCTTTGTTTTCTCAGCACCTTTGACACTGACCAAGCAGTATATTGCAAGCTGCATTATCCGAAGCACGAATTCGCCAAACATCTGGTAATATGTCGTATGGTCCAGCTGCCTTCCCTTTTCTGCAGCTTGCGGAGCACATCCTTAAGCTCATGCGCTCTGAAAGGGCCGGTGTCGATGGGAATGACGTCACCTAAGGGGAGCTGTGTTTGCGGGCTGGCGGTCTCCATATGTGTCCTCCCATTGTTATGCTTCAAAATGATATGCCAAGACATCTGCTCTGTCTGCTGTGTCAGATAGGACCACATCTGGTCTTCTAAGAGCTGCATGCAAAACATCACGTGGCTTCTGTAAGTCTTTACATGCGTCCAAACTGCCAGTGGAAACAAACTCGTTTCACCAAACTGCGCAATCCTTCTTCCCAGATTCCCGTATCAGTTTGTTAACGCGACGCTCATTCACATAGTCCCCCGTTTGCCGGCAAGCATTTCGCTCGCAAGTGAGATTCAGAGTAGTTTGCTTGTCCACGGTTGTCGCGCCAGTTTGGTAGAAGTCAGAAATACTCCAGAAGCTTCGTTAAAAGCTCGATGCACATTGTCAGCAGCTTCGTCCAACGAGTCTGGTGTAGGAGGAGCCGTTACTGCATCGACAAATTGCTGGGCAAATTGTGAATGCAATCCTGGATCCCCCAAAGAACTCCTGTCAATTCGCGGTTGGTGCACTTGTTGTTTGGTGTAAATGTTTGCACTTGCTTCCAGTATGGTGACTTCGTGGTGGCTGTTAATGGCGACCTCCCGGCTTGCCCAGGATTTGTGGATGACGTCGATTTTTGTGCAATGGCAAAGCAAGTGATCGATGTGATATAATTTCTGACACGTTATGTTGGCGTCCATCGGTGCGGTCCCCAGGTCCTTGTATGTGACCTTCTTGTGGTTGGGATGATCGAGCAAATGTATTTGCAAGTGCCAGATCATGTGCGATGCATTCTTCCCATAGTAACACCCTGCTTGAGACAACAAGCCCCCGCATCTTCAACTGGTCTGTGATCTTGGAACACATGAAGTCCAATGGCAGATTTTTCCAGCGCGGGAATAAAGCAATGTTGCGTTGAAGTTTCCCAACATGAAAGTGGTGCTGTGCGACGTCGTGGCCCGTTGAAGAATGATTGCCTCGCTGCGCAATCGTGTCCGGAATGCGGCGCGTACGCGGTGATCAATGCAAGCGTGCCTCCTTTGACCCACAAGGTGGTGATCCGCTCGTTGCAAGCTTTGAAAACAACGACTGCTCCAGATAATTCCGGCGCAACAGTAAATCACATTTTGGCGCGCGAGCGGCTGTCCAAATCCAGGCTCCCACGTAGGAGAAATATTGATTCTTTGTTGGGTGTAGCAACGAGTGTCTTCCATGCACAATATATCAACGTTATGTTTCGTCATCGCGAATGTCAGTTCACCTATTGTAGTGGCCTCCGGCCAGTGCCGCCGATCCGGGGCGCTTCCGTTGATGCCGGAAGCGCGCGATGGCGGCCATGACCGGCGACGACGGCGAGCGGTGAGGATGATGATGAGGAGTGGGAATGGAGGCGACGGCGTAGGATGAGGAAGAGGAAGAAGAGGAGGAGGATCACAATGAGGTGAAGGGGGGTGGGAAGGGAGGGGCAGGAGTAGCAGGATGCTGAGGATGAGGAGGAGCAGGAGGAAGCGGGAAGTGGACGAGGGGTAGGGGGAGAAGGAGGGGCACGACGAGGATGATGAGATTTCTGGCGGTTGTTGGACATGTTCGGCGGTTGTTGGAAAGCCTCTTTGGGGCCAGGTGTTGGCCCTCTCTGGGTTGGCACCTCGCCGATTTGGCGCATTCTCTGACAGGCGCTTTGCTAGAGCCGTTTGCGTCACAGTTCTTTGCCGGGCCTTGTGCATCACCGGTCTCTTCTTGGAATCATCGCGCTTTTGGGGTATTTGGGGCCTTCGCTCGGCCCCTTGCGGGCCCCTGCGAGATCACGGATGTGGAGGGCACCGAAGACGGGGGAAGCTGTCAAAGCGCGGAATAAGTTTTTGTATTGCAGCGCTTGTGTTCAGACGTAAGCGCCGCGGAAGCGTCGGGGCCGGTTTTGGGCTTCTCGAGGGGGGTCTTGGAGGCAGCTTGGGGGCCTGTACAAGGCTTGTTTTACATGCGTTGTTGTAAACTCCCGGGGCCTCTTAGGGGGCATCAGAGGGCCTCTTCGGGGCCAGTTGGAAGTGTCTCGGGGCCTGTTCAGGCCTCTTGGGGGCCTTTGGGAGCCTGCTGGAGGCGCCTTGGGCCGTCTTCGGCAATTCTTCCGCCGTCTCTGCGCCCTCTCGGGCGCCTCTTGGGCCCGTCCTGGGGCCGTTTTGGGCCTTTTTTCCGGGGGCCTCCTGGGCCATTTTGGGCCTCACTGGGCCGTTTTGGGGCTCTCTTGGGGCGTCTGCGACGCTCTGAAGGCCCAAAAGGGGAATATGCTAACATTGCACATTTCCTTAAGTAGTTTGGACATTTGTTTGCTCTTTAGGTTTTTTTTGGGGGGCGCCTTTCTCAGCGCTTCTGAGGGCATCTCGGAGGCTTTGGGAGCCGTCTTGGGGACGTTTCGGGCGTCTTGTAGCGATCGTTCGGCGACTCGGGGCTCTCTTGGCCCATGTTGGGGCCTTCCTGGGCGATGGGGCCGTCCCGGAGTGAGCTGGAGCTCCGAATCCGCCCCGGCAACAAGTGGCACGTCTGCCATGGTTCTTGCACGAAAAGGAAGGGGGACGAGGAGGAGGTGGAGGAGGAGGGGGGGAGAGGGGGCAAGACATCGCCCCTCCGGGCCCAGCAGCGGGGCCCAATCCAGGTGGGGAGGAGGGGGGAGGTGGCGTGCGTCGCGACGCGGAATAAAGTGTTCGGAACGAGGGGGCACGGGGCGGAGGTCCCACAGGGGCGCTGGGAGGAGGTGGAGGAGGACGGGCGTCGCGAAAAATAAAATCGTCGGGGCGGGGGGGGCGCGGCTGTGGAGGCCCCACTGGGGGGCGCTGGGGGCCACTGGGGGCGCTGGGAGGTCCCACTGGGGGGGGGTGAGTGTGCGTCGCGAAAAAATAAATCGTCGGTGCGGGGGGGGTGCACTGGGCGCGGCTGGGGAGGCCCCACTGGGGGGCGCTGGGGGCCACTGGGGTGCGCTGGGGAGGCCCCACTAGGGGAGGGGGGGGGGGAAGGAGAAGGGTGCGTCGCGAAAAATAAAATCGTCGAGGCGGAGGTGGCACTAGGCGCGGCTGGGGAGGCCCCACTGGAGGGCGCTGGGGACCACTGGGGAGCGCTGGGGAGGTCCCACTGGGGTGAGGAGAGGGGTGCGTCGCGAAAAATAAAATCGCCGGGGCGGAGGGGGCACTGGGCGCGGCTGGGGAGGCCCGACTGGGGGGCGCTGGGGACCAATGTGGGGCGCTGGGGAGGCCCCACTGGGGGGAGGGTTGCGTCGCAAAATAAACTCGTCCGGGGTGGAGGAGGCAACTGGGCGCGCTGGCGCTGGGGGCGCGGGGGTGGGGGGGGGGCGCTGGGGAGGCCCCACTGGTGGAGCGGAGGGGGCTGCGCGGCTGGGATGCCCCACTGGTGACCACGTGGGGGGCGCTGGGGAGGTCCCACTGGGGGGGAGGGGTGCGTCGCGAAAAATAAAATCGTCGGGGCGGAGAGGGCACAGGGCGCGGCTGGGGAAGCCCCACTGGGGGGCGCTGGGGACCACTGGGGGGCGCTGGGGAGGTCCCACTGGGAGGGGGGGGAGGGTGCGAGCGAAAAATAAAATCGTCGGGGCGGAGGGGGCACTGGGCGCGGCTGGGGAGGCCCCACTGGGGGGCGCTGGGGACCACTGGGGGGCGCTGGGGAGGTCCCACTGGGGGGGGGGAGGGTGCGTCGCGAAAAATAAAATCGTCGGGGCGGAGGGGGCACTGGGCGCGGCTGGGGAGGCCCCACTGGGGGGCGCTGGGGACCACTGGGGAGCGCTGGGGAGGTCCCACTGGGGGGAGGAGGGGTGCGTCGCGAAAAATAAAATCGTCGGGGCGGAGGGGGCACTGGGCGCGGCTGGGGAGACCCCACTGGGGGGCGCTGGGGACCACTGGGGAGCGCTGGGGAGGTCCCACTGGGGGGAGGGGGGGTGCGTCGCGAAAAATAAAATCGTCGGGGCGGAGGGGGCACTGGGCGCGGCTGGGGAGGCCCCGCTGGGGGGCGCTGGGGACCACTGGGGAGCGCTGGGGAGGTCCCACTGGGGGGAGGAGGGGTGCGTCGCGAAAAATAAAATCGTCGGGGCGGAGGGGGCACTGGGCGCGGCTGGGGAGGCCCCACTGGGGGGCGCTGGGGGCCACTGGGGAGCGCTGGGGAGGTCCCACTGAGGTGGGGGGAGGGGTGCGTCGCGAAAAATAATCGTCGGGGCGGAGGGGACACTGGGCGCGGAGGAGGCACTGGGCAGAGGTCCCACTGGGGGGCGCTGGGGACCACTGGGGTGCGCTGGGGAGCTCCCACTGGGGGGCGCTGTCGGCAGAGGTCCCACTGGGGGGCGCTGGGGACCACTGGGGGGCGCTGGGAAGGTCCCACTGGGGGGCGCTGTGGGCAGAGGTCCCACTGGAGGGGGGGGGGGGGCGTCGCGAAAAATAAAGCGGTCGGAGCTCTAGACACCCTGTGCAAGAGAATAAATACACACAAATAAATAGATGGCCCATATGTTCCCATATGTTATGGGTTTTTGTCTTCCCCCCCACTTCCCATATTTTCCCATACTTTCTGGGGCATCGACGATTCATTGTGTCTGTGTGTTTTTTCCCCTCCTGATTCACGTCGGAGGAGACTGCCGCACTCGTGCCTGCCAGCTGCTTCCCCTGGGGCGCCAGCGCTTGGGCTGGGACGCGCGCGGGTTGCTGGCGCAGTGTGGGCGCCGAAGTGCCGCCGCTCTGCCGGCGGCACGCCCTCGAGCAGGCACGCCCTCCCCCGACCGGCTTCTGCCAGCAAGTGCCCGCGCAAGCAGCTGGGCGAACACTCTCTAGGTCCATGAGACACCATGCAGTCACGCAAGAGCACACAGACTGACATACTGCCGATGGCAGGCGCGTCAATACAGCCAAGCCACGCGTGAAGGATAGCTTTGGGCACCCGATGTTCGACCGTGTGTACCCCAGTGCAGACCAATGCGAAGCTACATTGATGGCACACCGGGAACCAGCTGGAAGCGATGCAGCAGCAACTCGTAGCATATCAGCGTACCAAAGCATGGAATTGACTCAACATGCTCGGCATAAGGTTAAATAGATCTCGAGATCCAGCATGCGCGCAGAGAAACTCAACTTCAGCTTCTGCCAACTGCGAACTACTGGAATGATATCCGATTGCCGCAGCACGGCAGAGGCCATTTTCAGAGCATCTGCGACACCGCCGGTGAGGGCTCGCGCCGTGGTCTCCATCAAGCAACTGCTGCCTTCCCGGGCAACCTCCAAGTGTTAAGTCGGGCCTGTCCCCCTACAGGGGGATTTTCGACGAAAAACAAAAAATACCCCCCAAAAATTGCCCAAAAATTGTCAAAACATAGGCTGGGGACTATTGTTTGAATATTTGTTGACCTTCTTGGGGTATTTTGGGGGTATTTGTTATTTTCGTCCTGTAGGGGGACACGCCCGACATCATCCCAGTGCTCCTCAGCTGCGTCCACCCAATCGGCCAAGGCCACGTCTGGCCACCGGTGTGTGGGCAGAGCGAGGGCCCGAGCTCCTCCCAGTGGCGGCGGCCTTGGGCTGGAGCGCCACGACGGACCGTCTGCTGGAGCTGCAATGTGGCCGAGCCCGACGCTTCTCAGCTGCACCGAGCGGAGGAGGAGGGGCAGGCGGAGGAGGCGGAGGAGGAGGAGGCGGAGGCGGAGGAGGCGGAGGAGGCGGAGGAGGCGGAGGAGGAGGAGGAGGAGGAGGCGGAGGAGGAGGAGGAGGGAGGGAGGGATGCGCGCGAGGTCTTCGCGGCCTGGCACGGGGAGTCGTCGCATGCGGGAGGCGGCGAGCCGATCCGAGCCCCAACCGCGGTCTGGATCGCCTTGGAGAGCGCGGTCGAGTTATTGAAGCAGCGTCCATGGAGGGCAAGGCTCATGGGCAGCCTGGCTCTTGAGCTCCTGGATGAGCGCGGCGACATTCGAGTGGGCATGGGCGCCTGCCCACATGATCTTGCCCATGGACTCTGTACGAGCGCTCGCCTGCGACCATCCTGGACTGGACCAGCCAAGCATTCGTCGTCGTAGCGCAGGTCGGGCCTGGCCACCCTCCGCGACGCGCCTGCGACCGTACGGCCGGGAGCGGCCAGCCAGCCCGGGAGACCGTTTATCCCCATAGCCAGGCCTGCCTGCAGGGCGCGCTCGAATGCTCGAATGCCAGCGGCCCTACAGTCGGGGCGTTGACCTGAGGAACCCTAAATAAGGAACGAGGCCCCTTTGTTCCATAAGTTAACCTTCGACTTCTTGTCGAAATCATCAGGAAAACCTGAGGCAAGCTGTGAAACACGTAAGGCACGCGGAGCCCCTCCCCAACGAAAAGCTTTCCCTCTTCAGGGCCCCGACGGTATGTCTATCCGACGCGGCCGAATCGCGCGGCCCGCGGCGGCCGCCGCGCGCGGGCGCCCGAGGCGCGGCGGACCCCCTTCGCCTATAGTGCGAGGCGCGCTCCGCCTCCGCCCGAGCCGGCACGGCGCTCCTCCGCGCAGGGCCTCCGCGATGCACGCGGCGGAGCGGCGCGAGGCGGAGCCCTAAGCCCTGGGAGGGGGGCGCCCGGTTGGTGGCAAGCGCGCGGTGACCTCGACATCCCCCAGGACTTAAAGCGGGCCTGTCCCCCTACAGGGGGACTGTCGACGAAGAATAGAACAATACCCCAAAAGTGCCCCAGAATGACACAAAAATGCTCAAAAAATAGTCCCCAGACTATTTTGGGACTATTGTTGTTACTATGTTTGGGGTATCTTTTATTTTTCGTCGAGAATCCCCATGTAGAGGGACACGCCCGACTTAACCCAAGACCTCACCGCACGGTCGGTCACCGCATCGTTCTGGGAACCTCGGGGCTGGTCGCCCGAGACGCCCTCGAAGAGCGACCCGAGCACCACAACCCTCCGATCTCCCCAAATCCCCGCTGACTCGCGTCGCGATGTGGTCACCGCACCGCCTGGGGGGCAATCGAGCCCGCCCGCGGTCGGGAGGCCCTGGTTGACCAGCACCCGCCCTGGTCTATGCAGGCTCTCGGACTCTGCAGATCCCCGTGGCCGCGCCGGGAGAGCGCGGCAAGAGCATGCAGCACGACTGCGGCTGACCTCCGCCAGCCGCGCCTTCTGTCCTGGATCTCCAGTCTTTGCACGGGGAGATGGGGAGGCGGAGAAAAGAGGGGGGGATGAGAAGAGGGAAGGGACGAGGAGGGGGAGGAGGATGAAGCCATCTCTCCCCGGCCACCCTGCAGCCTACCTCTCCTCCGCCTCGTCCTCCTCATCCTCCTCGACATCAGCATCATCATCACCATCATCGTCATCATCATCATCATCATCATCATCATCAGCATCATCATCATCATCATCATCAGAATCATCATCACCATCATCATCATCATCATCATCATCATCATCATCATCCTCATCATCATCATCATCATCATCATCATCATCCCATCAGCATCATCATCATCAGCAGCAGCAGCATCAGCATCAGCATCAGCATCAGCATCAGCATCAGGATCATCATCATCATCATCATCATCATCATCATCATCATCATCATGATCATCATCATCATTACCACCACCACCATCATCATCAGTATCAGCATCATCATCATCGTCGTCGTCATCATCATTATCATCATCATAATCATCATCAGCATCATCATCATCATCATCAGCATCATCAGCATCAGCATCAGCATCATCATCATCATCATCATCATCATCATCATCATCATCATCGTTATCGTCATCATCATCATCATCATCATCATCATCGTCATCATCATCATCATCAGCAGCAGCATCATCATCACCATCATCATCATCATCAGCATCATCATCATCATCATCACCACCATAAGCATCATCGTCATCAGCATCAACGACCTCATCAGCATCATCGTCAGCATCATCAGCATCATCATCATCATCGTCATCATCATCATCATACTCACCATCATCATCCTCCGCATCAGCATCATCATCATCATCGTCATCATCATCATCATCACCATCAAAATCGTCATCAGAATCATCGTCATCATCATCAGCATCATCACCACCATCATCATCATCATCATCGTCATCATCATCAGAATCATCACCATCACCATCAGGATCATCATCATCATCATCATCATCATCATCATCATCACCATCGTCATCATCATCATCACATCACCATCATCACCACAATCCCCATCACCATCAATCCCCATCATCATCACACATCACCATCAGGATTATCATCATCAGGATCCCAATCACCACCCTCATCATCATCATCATCATCGTCATCATCATCATCATCATCATCATCATCATCACATCACCATCATCACCACAATCCCCATCACCATCACCATCACCACCACCGTCATCAGCATGATCAGCAGCATCATCACCATAATCCGCATCATCACCATCACCATCAAGATCATCATCATCATCATCATCATCATCATCATCATCATCATCATCATCATCATCATCATCACCATCAAAATCGTCATCAGAATCATCGTCATCATCATCAGCATCATCACCACCATCATCATCATCATCATCATCGTCATCATCATCAGAATCATCACCATCACCATCAGGATCATCATCATCATCATCATAATCATCATCATCATCATCCCAATCATCATCCCAATCATCATCACATCACCATCATCACCACCATCCCCATCATAATCACCATCACTACCACCGTCACCAGCATGATCAGCAGCATCATCAGAATAATCAGCATCCTCACCATCACCATCATCATCATCAACATCGACATCATCAGCATCACCATCATCACTGTCAGCATCAGCATCAGCATCAGCATCAGCATCAGCATCAGCATCATCATCATCATCATCATCATCATCATCATCATCATCATCATCATCATCATCATCATCTGCTTCTTCCTCCTCCGGCTCCTCCATCTCACCCTCCTTCTCCTCCTCCTCCTCCTCCTCCTCCTCCGCCTCATCTTCCTCCTTCCCCTCCTCAGCGGGGGCGCCCCGCGAAAGGCGTGCGAGGCCTCTCCTCTCAAGACCTGCAGCACGGCGGCCCGCCGGCGCGGATCCGCCATCCCCGGGCGCAGCTTCTCCACTCGCGCCACGGCCTCCTCGCGAAAAAGGGCGGGAAGAGGAAACAGGAGAAGGAAGAGGAGGGAGGGGGCAGGAGGAAGAGGAACAGGGGGGGAGGAGGAAGAGAAGGAGGAGGAGGAGGAGGAGGAGGGGAAGGAGGAGGAGGAGGACCAGCGTAAAACCAAGAATGATGTTCGCTGAATCGTTCGTGCCGTAGGCTGTGGCAGCCCATGGGCGCGCATATTGGCATCTCAACACGAAACGAACATAGCGCACTTCGTGTCGCCACGGGGAGGCGCCACCCACTGCATCTTGAAGCCGGCTGCTGTCCCCAGCCAACCGGTCTGCGTCGGGCAAGACACTGCGGACCCACCATTTCCTTGGTATTCCAACTCGGCGGACGTGCCAGTCGGCGGCGGGGAGGCGGAAGAGGAGGCCCAGTTTGAACGTGACCTTGCGCATGAATGAGCCTTCTGGCTGGCTCAGGACAGACGCCACTAGAAGAACTCGTCTGCGTCGGAATTGCTCACAAGCTGTCTCGAGACCCGCGCTGTGCAAAAAAGTGGCGTTGGATATTCTGGAGACGAGAGATGGCTGTATGTGTCAGACTCGCCCGAGGCACCTAGCCTGGAATCCGTCGAATCTGCGGAATGGCAGTGCGAACAGCAGCTTGGATTCGACAAGCGACTGGTAAAGCAGAAGGCGTCGCTGAGGCGGCAGAGAGGAATGCGTCCGAACTTGCCAGAGTGTCCAGAACTCTGCATCTGCCGGCCCAGTTCGGTGAACCATGTTTGGTGAATTCTACCGTCCACCGACAGCGAAGAAACGAGATACACACACAGTGGCACCCTCGCTCGGCATGGGCCTCCCCGCAATGCACACAGCACCAGCTAGCGCGAGCTCGCCTGCCACAGTTGGAATTTGTTGGAGTACAGCTTGAGACCGTATGCGCTGCCCGCGCGGACCACTCCCTCGGCGAACCGTTGGACACGCTCGGCTGCGGCACCCGAGAGCAGCGCGTCGTGCCATCGGCGAAGGCAACATCGGCGGATCGTTTGCGTCGGTGTGCCTCCGCCGCTGGCCCTAGAACCATGGCGACGGCATCCTCCACCAAGGCTGCCATTACTGCAATGAGCAACGACAGGTCTCGTGCGCATCCTTGCGATCCTCCCCATTGCTGCAGCCGCTCCTCCGACTCGATAACGAAACCATCCACGAAGAAGCGCCTGGTCATCATGATGTAGCGGATGGCGCGCACGCGTGTAGGCGTGATACCGAAACGTGCGAACGCATGTAGCAGGCGCTCAGTGTGCACGCTGCCGAAGGCCTTCCACCAGCCCAGCGGCAGGAAAGACACCGACCCGTTGCGTTTTTGCGTATGCGAACTCAAAATGCCCGTGGCTATGACGATGGCGTTTTCAGCGCAACGCCTGGCACGAAAGCCGCATTGCGATTGCCAAATACGGCTGCCCAGTCCAGCGTCTAGGAATTTGGAGTCCCGAAACGGTGCGGTGACAGACCGTGCGGTGACCTCGAAATCCCCCAAGACCTCACCGCACGGTCCGTCACCGCACGGTCTTGGGACCTCGGATGCCCCAGTCGCCCGAGACGTCCTCGGAGAACGACCCGAGTCCCAAAACCGCGCAGTGACCCCGAATCCCCACCGACTCACCGCACGGTGTGGTCACCACCCCGTTTGAGGGCCCCCGAAGGAACCTCTGCTTCAGCATGCTGGCAAACAACTGGTATGCAACTCACGTTAAGCAGATCGGTCTGTAGCTGTCCATGTAAGAAAGATCCTTGTTGAGACGACCATGGACACCCGCGCTGCCACCCAGTCGTCTGGGAGCGCTTCTGAAGCCAAGCACTCGTTCATGACGTCCAGACGGGGTTGCAGG
This sequence comes from Prorocentrum cordatum, assembly GCA_963575745.1. Lineage (NCBI taxonomy): Eukaryota > Dinophyceae > Prorocentrales > Prorocentraceae > Prorocentrum > Prorocentrum cordatum. The sequence continues at coordinate 344,918 of CAUYUJ010001447.1, read as the reverse complement.
CATTGACCATCTGCAGAAGCCAGAACTTTATGTTCCGATCGGGGTGTCGTTCTCTTGCACGCTTTTGCCCAGCGACATGCGCGAGGTGGCCTTCCGCAGCTCCTGCTGCGCGAATTTGTGGTCTCAACGGTGTCCAACTGCGGTTTGGCGTTCTCGGAGGACTCTGGCAGAACGGTCATATGCCAAATTGTCCAGTGTACTTGCTCGAAGAAATTGGCGCATGCCCCTGCTCGTTCTTCAGTGTTTACTACTTCCCCAACGTGGCGTTGCAATCGCGACTGTTGCATGCACCTCCTTCGATTCAGCTGGCGCAGCGAATCCCCCGGCCCGTCCGCAGCGAGAATCTGGGGCCAAGCCGCCCGGTCTCGACGAGCTGTGATTTCGACTTGTCTGGCCAACCTCTTCTCGCACTCCGAGTTGCCACAGGGAACCAGATCTGCGCGCTCTCTGATGAACTTCAAGGTGAGTTCGCTGATCCAGGGCCTGTGTTTTTTTTCCGCTGCGCCAACGGCAAGAGAAGCGTAGTATCCAAGAAGTTGTCTTCAAACTTGTTCCAGCCGCTGGTTCCATCCAGACTCATGGGCGATGCTGAAATCCACCGATCCGGCGTATGAACTACAAGAAGCCTCAGCAAGAGCTTCAGCTCTGAGCCTAAGCAAGAATTTCAGTTTTGCTCGGGGGGGTCGCCAGGGTGGCTCTGCCGGGAAGGGAGGGAGGGGGGGGCCGGTCCTCCATCTTGCGTTTTCTTCATGATCTGCGCCTCTGGACCCCCCTGGGAAGGGGGGAAGGGGGGCGGGGGGGTGGTCCCCCATCTGGCGTTTTCTTGATGATTTGCGCATCCCCAAGATGTTTCGGGGGGTACCAAGGACCCCCTGTCAGATCTAGCCGCTACCGCCCCCAGGACGCTCCCCTCGGAACCCTCCCCGGACCCCCCCCCGGGACCGCCCCAGGCACCCCCCCAGAGGAGAAGAAAGAGGACCACAAGAATCGAGGAGAGAGGAGGCCACAAAGCCGCGAAGATCACCGAATCCGGAACCCCCCGGATCGGCGGCACTGGCTGGAGGCCATTACAATACACACACACACATATATATATATATATATATATATATATACATACATACATACATACATACATACATACATATATATACATATATATATATACACACCATGCTTCCAAGATCCCTCTTCGTAAAAAAATCATTCCCACTGAGGGAATTGCTCCGTTGGGGAATAACCGTGTAAGCAGCCTTAAGCGTGCCAAAACACCCATCTGAGGAATTCAACGCCACGGATTAAACTGACTGTTACGTATTGGCAGTCCTGAATCAATGTAGCTGCTTCGCCCAGGCAATCCTGAACCGCTCCAAATCACCGTAGTTGGTACGTTAACCATGAGAATCAAAGAAACTCCTGCACATGCTTGAAACGAATGCGCGCGGCGCTAAGCGAGAGCCACAAATTCAAAAAATACCGCCCTCACTCCGTGAAGCTCTTGCGAAATTGTTCAACGAACGCGCGCGGCGCTAAGGCGATCTCCACATTTAAAATCGAATCGCCCTGGAACCGTGAATCCCTTGCAAATGTTTGAAACGAATGTACGCGGCACTAAGGCTAAGGCGGGAGCTACATGTTGAAAACGGCCCGCCCTCAACCTGTGAATTTTTTGCAAACAGTTAAAATGGCGAGAGCCACATTTGAAAACGGCCCGCCGTCAACGGGCCCGCCCTTTCGACCAGCCTCGTGGTGCGACAGGGAGGAGTTAGATGGATATATATATATAGATACATACATACATATATATATATGTGTGTAGATGGAAAAGGAATGAAGGAGGACGAGGAGGAGGAGGAGGAGGAGGAGCTGAGGAGAAGACGCGGAGGGGAAGAGGGGAAGAGGGGAAGAGGGGAGACAGGAGGGAGGGACGCGTGGAGTGCAAAGGAGATGGGAAGCGAAGGGAGAGGCCAAGGGAAGAGGAAACGAACAGAGCGAGGGAGGGAGGAGGAGGAAAAGGAGAAGGAGGAGGAGGGGGGAGGACAAGCTAGGTGCGCTCGCGTCATATCTGACGTCCTACCCCTCCCTCCCATCCCTTACCATGGCGCTGATTTTCTCTATCCGCGGACGCGTGTCGTAGCGGACCTGTGGCTCCGCGCGCGCGTGCGTAGTGGGTGGTGGTGCACGTGCGTGCGTGCGTGCGTGTGTGCGTGGTTGTGGTGGTGGTGGTGGTGCTGCTGCTGCTGGTGCTGGTGCTGGTGCTGGTGCTCGTGCTGGTGGTGGTGTTGGTGCTGGTGGTGATGGTGGTGGTGGTGGTGGTGGTGGTGGTGGTGGTGGTGGTGGTGGTGGTGGTGGTGGTGGTGGTGGTGGTGGTGGTGGTGGTGGGTGGTGCGGCGCGGTGGTGGCGGGCGGATGGGCGCGCGAGAAAGAGGCCCGCGCTGGGGCGAGAACGCCATCCTGAACGACGGAGGCCAAACACCGATCCGAAAATGAGGCCCACGCTGCAGCGGGAGCACGATTCGGAACGATTCGGGAGCAGAAATGAGGCCAGCGCCTCAGCGAGAGCATCATTTTTTTAAGCAAGCGAAAACCCGTTTCCCGGGAATCCTGTGTGTAAAAAAACATTGCGCGGGGGGCGTTCGGCCCGAAAATGACGCCGGCGCCTCAGCGAGAGTCGTTTCCCGAGATTTCCCGGGCATCCTGTGTGTAAAGAAACAATACGCGGAGAATGCGCGGCCATCACCCGGACGCCATCAGGGGAAGAGGGGGAGTATTTTCATATTGAGTAATTGTGGAGGAGGAAACTCGTGGCACGGTGGGCCCCCCCTCAGTGGGGAGGGCAGCTCATCGACACTGGACCCTCCCTCTGCCACCCTCGCCCCCCCCCTCTGCCACCCTCGCCCCCCGCCGCCCATAACGGAATCCAGAGCCGTCGTGCGCTTTTCGCTTCAAGCCAATTCTTCCTACGGGCTTTCAGACGCGATGCTTGTTTAACAACGGCCACGCCGGCCAAAATCTCCACTCGGCAGGGGAAGCGTCAGGCGCAGCTCCGTCCTTGCGCGGGTGATCGCGCGCAGGGAGGGGTTGCCCACCGACCTGATGGAAGAGCAGAAAAGAGGAGGTTAGCCCATGGGTTCGCCTCGCACTGAACCGCGTCGGCACTCCCGTCGTCTTCGTCCTCTTCGAAGTCAACTCGCCCGAATAACGCAACGATCAACTGTTTGCGGTTGTTGGGGAATCGACGCACATGTTTGAACCATCCGATCCGTCGCACTGGTGCTTCCTCCTTTGGTGGCAATATTTGCCAGTGGCGAACGACTTCAAGTGCGCTCGTGCTCCTCACGCTGACGCCCTCTCTGCATGTCGCCGCCCCGCCTCTCATTGCCCGTCGCAATAGCGCCCCCATCGCGCTCTGCAATAGTTGACACTCGTTCGGCGCCGGCAAGAAACACTCTACGCAAGACAACCCAGCGTTGATAGCTCTGCAAAACAATACCGCCCGTTTCCATCTGCACGGCATGTTCGCTCTGCTCCAGAAAGCCCCGCACTCGTAGTTGCTCCTCTCCATGGCCGCGATGCGCTCGTTGAGCTCCGCCCCGTAGCTGTGGTCGGGGCTGACCCGGGCCCCCAAGTGTCTCGCCGCCAGCAGCACTTCACCCGGCATCTTGCACTCGTCGCTGCTCTTCCAGACCCTGCGTGCTTCAGCCGATGCATGCCCCTGGCAATTCACGATATGCCCCTGCTTGTCCTGGGTCTGTTTCACGCCGATGTCCTCGAGCCTCGCGTTCAACATAGCATCCACTTCGCACGCTTGCTCGACCATTTCTCGCGCATCAGCGAGCGCCCCTTCCCAAGATGAGTTCGCGCGGGTCGCCCGCGTACATCCCGAGGCCGAGGTAGACTAGGCGCTGGAAGAGCTCGCTCATGCCGCACAGTAGTCGATCAGATGGTAGTTCTCGACTGCAGCCCCGCACCCATCGCCGCCTGCTCGGGGTCGAACTTACCGCGAAATTCTTCGCCACGCACGGGTTCCGAATGGGCCCTCCACAACGCGGCGCGATGCAAACTCCTTCGCTTTGATCTCGGCACGGCACGTTGAACGCGGCCCCCTCCGAACGCTGCTGTCCGATTTCCGTCATAGTATCTGGCATGATCTTGTCCTTACACTCGCCCATGGCGCCCCGCGCGCAGCTGGCGAAAGCGTTCGACCTGTCCTTCATGGAAGAGACGAAGATCCTGCCTGCACGTCGGGCCCCGTATTCCACCATTGCCATTGCAAGTATAGCTCCCTCTCGCCTTCGTCCTCGTGTAAAGCCGCAGTCCTGGCCGGCGCGCGCCCGGGCCCCCCCCGCCTGCGCAGGCAGCCCGATAAGTGCGCCTTACCGAGTGAGCCCATGATGCGGTAGATAATTGTTGCCCTGCTCGACCTGGTCGACTGTTCTTCTTAACTGCTGTCGCCGCGCTTGGATGCCATCGCACTGGCATTCCCACTGCGCATCGCTGCCAGCGAAGCCCTGAATAGCTCAGTGAATTGCTCTGGTGCTTGATCTTCTCTTGGGGCCCTTAGGCCGCGGCGTCGCTGCGGCCTGCTTCCCGCTGGACACAAAAGTAGTCACCGTAGCACTGAGGGCACTGCCGTCGGGGGCGAAGCTCTGCGCAGCCTCGCCCCCTTGCGACTATTGATCGCGCGTTCCAAGCCCTGGTCTACCATCTCCTCCAGATCGTTCTCGCAATAGTCCTGCTCCTCTGCTGCGTCTGGGATCAGCTCTAACTCCGCGGCGTTTTGCCCCGTGCCCCCCGTTCCGCCATGCCCCCCTGGTAGCTGCCAAAACTACACCCACTCTTGCTTACTAGTGCTCGCCGTCACGCTGATCCAGTAGCCTCGCCTCCGTGGTCCACATCTCCCACCTGCAAGGCCCCGCCGTTCCCATGCTTCGTACAACCCCTCGATTCTCTCGCCCCCATATGGCCTGGTATCCCGCGTGCACCGTGATCCCTTCGCACTTGATCTCTGTGCTCACAATGAGCAATACTTTTCCCCGTTGTCGTGGTAATTCGGGCAGGTCTCGTCGCCGCCGATGTAATGCCATTCATCGGTCTCGGAGTGCTCCGTATTCAGGTATGTTATGTGGTGCTTGTGACTGTCCATAGTATACTTGCTTTGTCTCTATGATCATTCCGCTGATGACCTGGAATAGCTGATCCGCGCGCGTCGAAGTTATCGACCTTGGTCTCAAGATCCTGCGTAACACTCATCCCGCCGATGCCCATTACGTGCAGCTTGCACCAGTAAGTCCCTACCCCATCGCGCTGGCGCAACAACATGTCGTACTCTTTGCCTCAGTGGAATCCGCGAAGTGACTGGTACTGGAACGTGGTCTCGGTGATGCCTGCTCGGAATGTGTTGTAGTCTCGTACCCATCCATAATAGTGGTCCCTGTGTTATCATATGTCTTATCAGGTCTTTGAGTGCCATGATGTGATGGATGCAGCTCGCGTGCTTCTCGCCGAAGAAGGTGGGGCGCCACGTTCCTTTAGTGTTGGTCACCGTCAGCTTGTGTCGTTTTGCGTATTGTCTCGCCGACTATCCCGCACCCCCTGGTAGTCCTTCCTTGGCTCGTCCTGGTCCCAAGGCTAGCGAATTGGGTAACTCGCTCTTGTGGCTGATGCAAACGCCGTCGCCGCGGTACCCTGCTGTGAATAATATCCAATCCTTCGCTGTGTTTTTCGCGGCGTCGCCCATCCACTTGAAAAGCCTGGCGATGGTCGCGAAGTACTGTTTGCGGTCGGCCGTTGTCTTTGGCTGTGGCGGGCAATAGTATCCTATAACCGTGACCCTGGTGTCGTGATGAAGTAGTTGCAGCGCTAGTCCATGTCCTCGGAGTTCAGTTGGCGGTTCGTGAATGTCTAACATACGTGCCCCCTTTCAGCTTGCATGATGCCGGTGCTGCGGTTGGTCAGCTCCCCCGTTCGCCACCTCGCGTCGATGACCCTCGTGTCGCTGATCTTTCTTTGTTCTGGATGCGGTTCGCGTCGTAGTCTTTGCGTGCACGTCAAAACTATCAGGTCGAAATTGGCTGCTGCCTCGAAGATCTCCTGCTGTCTGTCGGGCTTCGCCGTGAGTGGCTCGAATAGTAGCAGTGCAAGCGAGGCCGTCCATACCGTCGCTGCCATGCGGGCCTCCGCCCAGCTGAGTTTCACCACATACTGTGTAATAGCTGGGTGGTTTTGTGAGGCTGCCCTGACAATCTCTTAAACCCAGATGGCAGCTGGAGGAGGAGGAGGACGACGACGACCACGGCGCCAAACACGGTGACGAGGAAGCGATGAAGAAGGGGGGAGAAGGGAGGAGATGAGGAAGAAAACGAGGAGCATGGGGGAGGAGTGGTGAGAAAGCGGGAGAGGAAGAGTGGAAAGGATTAGTACAGTCGACCCGCACCTCAAGGATGAGCGACTTTCTCAAGGGTACCCTTGCATCCTCACCTCCTCGGCCCATCCTTGGCCACCTTCGTTGGCCGCACCCTGCTCGAGAAACTTCGAAATGGGCGTACAAGGCCCCTGCATCCTCATCACGCATCCTTATGATACGGGCCGACTGCATGAAGAGGTTATCGTTCGCTCGGCCCCTCCTCCCCGCGCACCGCCTGGCTGACGCTTACTCTGCGCCCCTCGGGGCCCCATTCTTTTCTGTGCCTCTTTGCCATGCCCACGTACCCGCCACGCCAGCCAGGCGTAAAATTGCTCTTATCGCAGCGCTCGGTCGGCTTATGTCTTGATGCACTCATTCACGCTCCAGGCTGCCGCCTCCAGCTGGCCGAACGTCAGAAAGGAGGAGGAGGAGGAGGCGAGGGAGCGAGGCCGAGGAGGATTGCGAGAGGAGCAGGAGGAGCAAAGCGCCGATTGCATGAGGAGCAGGAGGGGGAGGAGGAGGAGGAGGAGGAGGAGGAGGAGGAGGAGGAGGAGGAGGAGGAGGAGGAGGAGGAGGAGAGAGGAGGGAGGAGGAGGAGGAGGAGAGGAGGAGGAGGAGGAGGAGAGGAGGAGGAGGAGGAGGGAGGAGGAGGAGGAGGAGGAGGGAGGAGGAGGAGGAGGAGGGGAGGAGAAGGAGGAGGAGGAGGAGGAGGAGGAAGAGGAGGAGGAGGAGGAGGAGGGGGGGGGGGAGGAGGAGGGGGAGAGGAGGGGGAGAAGGGGGAGGGAGGAGGAGGAGGAGGAGGAGGAGGAGGAGGAGAAGGAGGAGGAGGAGGAGGAGGAGGAGGAGGAGCAGGAGGAGGAGGTGGCGAGAGAGCGAGGGCGGGAGGAGCGCGGAGGCCGAGGAGGACCGCGACGCAATACCATCGGCAGCGTCCCGCCCCTGAAGGCAGGCCAGACGCCAGACGCGCGGCTTGGGCCGCGCGGGCTCGCCGGTCCACGCCGCAGTCGAGCTGAGGAACACGACGCCGACACCGCCGCCGACGCCGCCGCCGCCGCCGCCGACAACGCCGACGCCGACGCCGACGCCGACGCCGACGCCGACGCCGACGCCGACGCCGACGACGACGACGACGACGACGACGACGACGCCGCCGACGCCGACGCCGACGCCGACGCCGACGCCGACGCCGACGCCGACGCTTACGCCGACGCCGACGCCGACGCCGACGACGCCGACGCCGACACCGACGCCGACGACGACGCCGACGACGACGCCGACGACGACGACGACGCCGACGACGACGACGACGACGACGTAGCTTTCGTCGGCCCGCCTCGAGGCGTGGGGGAGGGTTGGGGGCGGAGACGCGAAAAGCGCTCCCCGAATACATATACCCATACAGAACATACGTAAAACAAGCATCTGACCTGAGACATCCTGGGATTCTGGCCCACAGGAGAGGAACAACCCATAACGCAGAACAAGCGTTTCGCTGGAATCGCAACGTCTTCCCTGGAGAGGCCCCCAAACCGCCACCCCCTGCCCAGAGCAAGAAAAAGGGCGGCGACGGCAGGAGGAGGAGGAAAAGGAGGAGGAAGGGAGGAGGAGGAGGAGGAGGAAGAGCAGGAGGAAGGGGTGGAGGAGAAGGAGGAGGAGGGGGAGGAGGAGGAGGAGGAGGAGGAGGAGGAGAGAGAAGGAGGAGGAGGGGGGCAGGAGGGGGAGGGAGGGGGAGGGAGGAGAGGAGGAGGAGGAGGGAGAGGAGGAGAGGAAGGGAGGAGGAGGAGGAGGGGGGGGAGGGGGAGGAGGAGGAGGAGGGGAGGAAGAAGAGGAGGGGGGGAGAGGAGGAGGAGGGAGAGGAGGAGGAGGAAGGGGAGGAGGAGGAAGAGGGAGGACCCGATCCCATCTGGCAGGTCATCCGAGGCGCCCACATCGCTAGATGCCCTATCGCCGCGCCAAGGCCCGCGCCCTGGCATCCCGTCGGCAGATAAGGCGGAACCGGCCTGCAGCAAGCCGAATGGCTCGCGATGTGCTTTGGGCCCCCTCGGACCTGAGCTTATTAAACGTGTTTAAAAGAACGTCGTGTGCAATGGCAATGGAGACGATTTCATCACACGAGAGAGGCATAGAAAAAAGAAGGAGCCCAGCAAACACCTCCGCCCCCACCATGGTGGGAGCCTAGGCAGATTGGCACGCATCACTCCGAGAAGAGCTGGACAGACAAGGTAATGCACGATCTGGTCACCAGCAATACACTGACATCCGAATATGCATCCAAGCGTGGCCTGGCGGTATCTCCGAGAGGTATTCCAAGCATTACATATACTGCGCAGCAGACTGAGTTGAACGCAGGGAGCAATGTGTTGGCCGACCACTTTTAGCCGAGAGAAACACAGTTGGGCTTCAGGAGCCCCAACTTGGCCAGCTTCAGGAAACCTCGAGGCCCAATACTGGAGACGTCTCAGGATAAGCTCAGGAAACGGAACCAGGGGTTGATGCGCGAGCACAAGCTTGGTCATTTTCATCTGAAGCCCGGGCTCGAAGACGGTGGGGGCGGACGGGATTCTGGATAACTCGCGATAGGTCTGGGCCATCATTCAAACGAACGACTTGGTATACACGGGATGAAGATGAGCGTCCAGATGGCATTCGGGGTCATCGAACGCGTCCTCAATATTCTCGATGCAAGCGAAAAAGACCGACGAGGCGAGGGAAGCACGATATGCAGCGGCCCGAGCTTCGTGCGTGAGAGACCCGGCCCGAGATAGTTTTCCCCCGAGGGCCTTCATTCCCAGAAGCATGCGATCAGACAGGGCGTGCCGAGGAGCACATGTTAACGACTGTAGCCCGAGATGCACCTGCCAGCTGCAATCGGCCGTGGGCGGAAAGAACTGGGCGATGTACATGAGCACAGTGGCTGCAATCTGGTTGTACGCCACGAGAGACATCGACAGGCCTAGCTTCAAACACTTAATGAAGCGGCAGCGGTCGCGGAACTTGACCAGTGGGGCGGCCCAAGATTCCTCCTGGGCCTTGATCCCACACATCACACCAAGATACCTGGCACACTTGGACATCCCGAAGCTCCGAACTCTGATCCCCTGCCGTTGGAATTTCCTCTCCTCCTCCTCCTCCCTGTTAAAGTCGCGGTAAAATAATATCACCGTTCTTTTGAGGTTCGGGATGAGGCCAGCGGCGAGCCCCGCAATCATCATAACTTTCATGAAAATGGGCACGGCCGTGTAGATGTTAAAGGCGGCGGAGGCAACATCGTCGGCGAAGGCACCGTGCAAATGGACAGGTCGGGGCAGCCGAAGACAGAGCAAGCGCAAAACCGGATCGAACCCCAGGGCGAACACGCTTCCCGAGAGTGGACATCCTTGCTTTATCCCACGGAGGATCCGAAAAGAGCAGTGAGATACCCCGACCAGAAGAATGGTTGTGGTAACATTGGCATAGAGCGTCCGTATTGCGTTCAGCACAAACTCGGGAAAGTTAATTTTCTCGAATACGAAAAATATCCAGTCATGGCATAAGCTGGGGAAGGCGGCCTTAATGTCCAGCAGGATAGCGCCTGCAGTCTGTCGCCACAAAAGACCTGCTCCTACGACCATGTGTGTCTCGAACTCAGTCAGATTGTCACGCATGTTACGGTGTTTGACGAAGCCCCTTTGGATCCAAATAGCGGCGTCCACGCAAACCTCTTTCAGGCGGCAGTTGATCGCGACAGCGATAATTTTGTTGATCGAGTTGGAGAAGGAGATGGGGCGGGTCATTTCAGAGGTCCTCCAGAGCTCGAAACCGTCGCAGTCCAGGGAACCTTCGGGGAGGAAGACCGAGTTGCTGAGGTTGAAATCGTCCGAAACCTGGCCGAAATCCATGATATGCTGGCAATTGGCGCAGGCGGCCCACCTAACAAATAAGTCCCTTTGGACCAGGCAGAGTAACATAGCCCGTCAGGGCCAGGGGCGGAATCGCGAAGCCGATCCAAAACTCCGTAAAACTGTTCCTCCGAGAGCCTCCAAATCTGAGCCTCCCTCACTTTTTGAATATGTTCCTCCAGCTGGTCCCTCGCGGCGATTTGAGATGACACAGAAGCGTGAACTTGGCTCCAGTGAGCGGCGAGAGCATGCGCCCCAGCCTCAGCAGTCGGGAAAACGTTCCCCTCGGCATCCGCGATGCCCGTGAGGAATATTCTTCGATTCTTCGGAGACCAGGCCGATACCAATCTCTGAAGACGCGCAGCTCGATGCTCATAGAACTGGGGGGGGGTCCGTGGTATGTCCGACGATTTCCTCATATTCTTTTTGGTACCGAGCGGCAGCAATCTTGGCCATATACTCTTGAAAGGCTGACTGGCTGTGCCATGCGCCACAGCCAGGGTCGAGAAAGTTGAGCAACACGGGGATGGCCTTGACAGCCTTCTTCAGCGTGCTTTTATCTTGTGGCTCCGCATGGCGCGATTCACCGCGAACGGCCACTGCAAATGCTGCTCGGCGGAGCTGGGCGGGAGCTCGGAAAGGCGATGCTGGACGAGGCGGCCTGCTTCGTGCATAAGGCACGTGAGCTCTTCAACCATTAACGGCGGATTATCTTCGCATACCCCGTGCTCGTTGATCAGCATTTCGAGCAGGATCGGATAAAGAGCGCGACGAGAGACCCACGAGACGACGACCCGAGCGCGGTCTCCCCCTCCGTTCAGATGCAGGTACACCGGGGCGTGGTCACTCGGGAGGTCGGCTTTACAGATATTCCAGGAGGTCCCAGAGGTCGGTTTCAAATCCAAGAGATCCCCAGTGAACATATTGGTATAAATACGGTCGATCCTGGATACACTGACCACATTCCCATTCCGAGTGGCGTGGTGGGACGGATTCTCTTGATAGCATTCCATAACGTTAGGCAATAGCGACCAGAACTTGTGGGCGAGGGAGTCGGGGCTGTTGATCTGCACAGAGCCATCTACTCGCTGGGTACCCTCGCCCAGCTCGCAAAAGTTGAAGTCTCCAACAAAGAAGAAGGCCCTGGACAGCGTGCACAAAATCGGCGCACATGCGAAGAATCCGCATTTTCTCTCTGTGGCGGCAGCTCGGGTCGAGATGGAGGTTCAAGATGGTAAGCGAGAAAGAGTCGGACTGGATGGTGACGGCATGGAGACGCCCAGAAAGAATCACATCATGTTGATGTTGAGGAAGCAGAGCGAGAAGAGAGCGAGCGATCATGATCGCGTTCCCGCCAGCATGACTGTCGGGGCAAAACGTACAGAAAGATTCATAGCCAGGGAACTCGGTACGCAACGACTCGCGATCCCCTTCATGGCCGTGCGTTTCTTGTAAGCAAATGATATTGTTTGCTCTAGCTATAGTTAGTCAGTCGATCGAAGGTCTTGACCTGAGTGTCGTGGTCCCCAGAGACCGCGCCGAACAGGGTATGACAGTTCCATGTAGCAATCCGAATACCTCGACCGTTGGCCAGGGACGGCGGAAAAGAGAGGCGAGAACTGGCTGGGTTCTCAAGCGAAGGTGGCTGGGCCCCGGATTCAGCATTCGACAGAGAAGGCGAACAAAGCGCAGAAGATTCGGGCGATAGAGGCAGCGAGGAAGCGGGAAAAGACAGAACATTTGCACACGATACTAGGCTGGCATCACTTCAGCACTGCTGGACGGAGGCCTGGGCCTGCTCAACCATCCACTTGGCGGTCGACTCGGCGATGCTCCACTCGGAGAGCTGGTCGCTGATCGGCTTGAGCTCGTACATGCCTCCAGGAGCGTCGGGCAGCTTGAAGAACTCCCAGTGGTCATTCTCGGTGGTGATACTGAATGCGCCTTTGAACGGGTTGGTGCCGATCTTGATGGACGGGCTCCACTTGCCTGCATTCTCGAGGTGCTTGCGGACGAGCGGCCAGAGGGCGCTAAGGACGCGGTTCTTCTGGCGGGCCTGCAGCGGCATATCCCTACGGCAGCGCAGTGGGTGAAGGGAGGCGTTGCGATAGTCCTGCCACGTCACGGGATTCGCGAGGAACCAGTCGTGGAAGTCACGTGCCTTCTGCTCGGAGTTGAAGGTGGCTGCGAACGCTTGTGATACTTTGTGGAAATGCCCTGCCATCCCTTCGCTGCTGGCGGCAGGAAGTCGGCTTTTCATATGATTGAAGACTGTGCGCCTATATGGCTCGGTGACTGGGCGAGGAAACCCGCTGATCCACCGTCTGGTCGGGTCGATCTGGTTGTGCTCGTCGTTGGCGAGATCGATCACGGGAATCACGGAAGCGCTGGAGCCAGCGCTGGGGCCTCCCCCTAAGCGGCGAGACTTGGATGGCGGCCGAGTTGAAGCGGAGCCTGCATCGGACGGAGCTCGTTGGAGTTCGGCAAGAGACGCTTCGATTCTGGCCATCTTCTCATTCATCTGACGTTGAATCTCGAGCCCAACGTTCTTGGCGGTGGGGTTGCCGTCCTCGGTGCCAAAGAAGGCGGCGTTGGTGGCGGCTTCTTGATGGACATGCTCGGGTCGAGAAACTCGTAGATCCATGTCGAGAACGAGGGCTTGGTGAGCATTCTTAGCCCCCTCAAACTTGCCCTCCATGGCGAGCTCGAGATCGGAAATATTATCCTCGAGGCCTTCCGCTACGGCGAGACGCTCTTTGACATCTTTGATGTCGTCCATCATGGCGTTCATGCCGCCGTTCATTCCTGCAAGAACCTGAAGCAACTGAGCGTTAGATACCTCGGCAGCGGCCATTGCACTGCCAGGAAGCGAGACAAGAACTGGAGCGAGAATCTGGGCGGCAAAATGCCTTAGTGCACGAAAAGGGGCAACCCCCGACCCTTGTGTCGCGGGCCGAGTCGGGAGCAGCCCTGCTCTGACCAGGCCAACTGCCTTGAGCCAAAAAGGCTTGAGCCAAAATGGCTACGGAAGGAGGGGGAGGAGGAGGAGGAGGAGGAATAGCAGGAGGAGGAGGAGGAGGAAGAGGAGGAGGGGAGCAGGAGGAGGAGGAGGGGGAGGAGGAAGAGGAGGAGGAGGAGGAGGGGGAGGAGGAGGGAGGAGGAGGAGGAGGAGCAGGAGGAGGGGGGAAAGAGGGGGAGGAGGAGGAGGAGGAGGAGGAGAGGAGGAAGAGGAGGAGGAATAGCAGGAGGAGGAGGAGGAGGAGGAGGAAGAGGAGAAGGGGGAGCAGGAGGAGGAGGAGGAGGAAGAGGAGGAGGGGAGGAGGAGGAGGAGGAGGAGGGGGAGGAGGAGGAGAGGGGGAGGAGGAGGAGAAGGAGGAGGAGGAGGAGGAGGAGGAGGAGGAGGAGGGGCGGGGGCGGGCGGCGGCGGTAGCGCGGTCTGCCGCCCGGGGGCGCCGACGACGAGGCGGCGGCCCCAAAAGGGCGGCGCGAGCGGAGGCGCGCGAGGAGGCGCCGGGAGCCGCGAGCGCGGAGGCTCCTCGGAGGCCGCCGGCGCGAGCCCCTCCTGAGGCGCGCGGGGCGCGGGAGGCGGGCACGGCAAGAGCGCGCCTGAAGGAGGAGGGGGAGGAGGAGGAGGGGGAGGAGGAGGAAGAGGGAGGAGGGACGAGGGAGGAGGCGAGGAGTTGCCCAGATCCACTGCCTGGAGGACGAAGTCCTGGAACCCTACTGGGGGCGGTGGGCAGTGACACAGCTGGGCCCCAGGGGGCCGCCGCCTGGCGAGGTCCGCGAAGATCCATCCTCTGGGCGGTGATTACGAGTGAATCTCCGCCTCGGAAGAGCAGCGGCAGCAGTAGAACCTGAGCAGGTCGCTAAAGTGCTCGAGGTTGCTTGAGTCGGCCCGGGGACGAAGACTCCTGGTCGGTCCAGGAGGCGACGCGGCACGAGGGAGAGCTTCCGCGGCCAGCCCTGACACGGAGAGAGAAACGGGCCAGGGTCAGAGGAGGAGAGGCGAGAGAGGGGACGGCAAGGGAAGAGAAGGAACGGACGGGAGGATGGAGCAGGGAAGGGGATGGAGCGAGGATTGGGAGAGATGGGGGGGAGGAGGAGGGGGAGGAGGAGGAGGAGGAGGAGGAGGAGGAGGAGGAGGAGGAGGAGGAGGAGGAGGAGGACGAGGACGAGGACGAGGAGGAGGAGGAGGAAGAGGAGGAGGGGGAGGAGGAGGACGGGAGGAGGAGGAGGAGGAGAGGAGGAGGAGGAGGAGGAAAAGGAGGTAGCACGCTCAAGGCTGCCGACTCTAGTTGGTCTAACGTCAAAAAGGGATGAGCAGGAGGAGGAGGAGGAGGAGGAGGGAGGAGGGGGAGGAGGAGAACGAGGGGGAGGAGGAGGAGGACGAGGAGGAGGAGGAAGGAGAAGGAGGAGGAGAAGGACGAGGAGGAGGAGGAGGTTGCACGCTCAAGGCTGCCGCCTCTAGTTGGTCGAACGTGGAACAGGGATGAGCAGGGAGGGGGAGGAGGAGACGAGGAGGAGGAGGACGAGGAGGAGGAGGAGGAGGAGGAAGAAGGCGGAGGAGGAGGAGGAGGACGGAAGAGGAGAGGGACGAGGAAGAGGAAGAGGAGGAGGAGGAGGACGAGGAGGAGGAGGACGAGCAGGAGGAGGAGGAGGAGGAGAAGGAGAAGGAGGAGGAGGAGGAGGAGGAGGACGACGAGGAGGAGGAGGAGGAGGAGGAGGGGAGGAGGAGGACGAGGGGGAGGAGGAGGACGACGAGGAAGAGGAGGAAGGAGAAGGAGGAGAAGAAGGACGAGGAGGAGGAGGAGGAGGAGGAGGTTGCACGCTCAAGGCTGCCGCCTCTAGTTGGTCGAACGTGGAAAAGGGATGAGCAGGAGGAGGGGGAGGAGGAGGACGAAGAGGAGGAGGACGAGGAGGAGGAGGAGGAGGAGGAGGAAGGAGGAGGAGGCGGCGGAGGAGGAGGAGGAGAGGGACGAGGAAGAGGAAGAGGAAGAGGAGGAGGAGGAGGAGGAGGAGGAGGAGGAGGAGACGAGAACGGTCCGATGGCACATCCCTGATGGAGAGGGGCGGGGCACTGTCCGTGAGCGCTCGCGCGCCTCGTCGCTGCGTAGAGGTTAGCAATGCTGCCGTGCCGCCCGGATTGGGATCAAACGGGAGACAAAACGTGTCTCGTCCAATCCAGGTGCTCCGTACGCGCGAGTGTTGCACGTTTCTATGGGTAGCCTGGATCGGGGAGACGTGAGATTCAGGTTCGGAGGACTCGGGTTGGCCTGATAGGGGGCCATCATGAGAATGACGATGGCCCAATATGAAAATTGACGCGAGCTCCCGCTCCAAACATCCCGCGAGAACTCAACTGTCAAGATCTGGGACGCGCTCGTCAAAAAGCGTCGTCAAAGCCGTCTTTGGGCGCACTCGAGTCTTAAGTTTCCCCGACTAGAAGATTATGGCCAGAATTCGCCTGTGCACTCGAAACGCCACTCTGACCCAGCCGAACAGGTTTGGTCCCACCGTTAGCTTCCACGGCTCCAACTGTCACCCGAGCCTCCCAAGAGCGCCTCCAAGAGGCCCGAATCCTTCAAAACGCTTGAGTTTGTCAATGTTGTTTGTCTTCTCGCCCTTTCGCTTCCGATGGGCTCTTGGAGCCTCAGGATAGCTCCGAAATGGCCCCAAACGGCCCCAATCAGTTTACTCGTCGTAGTCGCTACGTGGAAACTTCACAATCGCCATCATGTGTTCTCTGCCTGGACGTTGCAAGCCCCTGGTATGCTCACAGAGCTATGCACACACAGCTACGACGCTGGCGATAGAAATGTTAGCGCCATTTGTCCTGCACTGCCCCTGCTTTTTGCCCCCTGGCTTGAACATGCGCCTCCACCGGGCTGCACTGCTCTGGCCGATGGGTCGAGCAACCACGCAGTCAGCGCGATGTGACTCCCGGCCGGAGCCGAGGCTAGATCTGCGAGGCGGGGATCTAGCCCGGTGGAACCGACGACCTGGGACCCCAGCGGGCGGTGGACATGGACACACTTGGCCTCCCCCGGGCCCGAATACGTCCATATCCCCTGCTAGCCGCCGCCCCCGAAAGATCCACCTCCCGGGCGGTGGCTGTAGATATTGAGCAGGGACCGACCGTCCCGGCATTCGTATAGTCCTACCACGAAATGTTCTTAGAACCCAAGAATGTTCTAAGAACGAAAACCAAGTTTTCAAGTTCTTAAACCATAAACCCGGTGATAAAACAGGACAGACTCCGCCAGAAATGTTCTGAGAACATTTCGTGGAGACCACAAAAGGTTCTTAGAACAGTGTTTGGTAGGGCCATAGGCGAGCCAGGACGCTTCGCCACTGCTTGAAGATAGATCCCTGCCTCGGAACCTCGACGCTGCTGCGGATCGATTTCAGTCGGGCGTGTCCCCCTCCACGGGGATTCTGGACGAAATATAAAACATATTCTAAATAGATTCGGAAGATGCCAAAACATACCCCAAAAAATAGTCCCCAGACTAGTTGGTGACTGCTTTTGAATATCGGCGGTGGACAAACCTCCCTTTAGCAAACCTCCCCTTAGTGAAAACGGCCTGGGACCGAAACCGGCGGACCTGGACCCGCAAAGATGACGGCCGCGACGCCCCCTCGCGAACCGAAAACGGCCAATTCCTGAATCGACGTGTCAGGGTAGGAGGTCCATCCACCTCCGAGAAGATTCCCCAACTACACAGGGGATCCTGGACGAAACGGGCGTGTCCCCCTACACGGGGGATTCTGGGCGAAACATAAACATGTCCAAAACAGACTCCGAAGATACCCACAAAAAAACTCAAAAAAACAGTCCCCCGACGATTTCGCGACTGCTTCTGAATTTTCTCCCCCGCAGAGGACCGCGCCCGACTCCGCGCCCGACTTTTGGAGGTAGGAAAAGGGTATGGTGTAAAGGGGTGTGGTGCTAATTTTAGGTAAAGGGGACTCTGGCGATGTTATTTGTCGCAGATAGCATCGCCATTTCCACGATTGGCACACCCCTTTCCGACCTCCAGACGACTGCGGCCGAGCGCCCTCAGAGCCGGGCGCCGCCCGGGCTGCGGCCGCGCCCCGCGCCGCAGACCAGCCGCCCCCTCGCCACGGGCCCCGGCCTCGGCGCCGCCCGCTCCACCTTTGGGAGGCAGCCGCTCTGGGAGGTCCCTCGGCGGGCAGGCCCCACAGAGGGCGCCCCTGGCCGGAGCTGCGGCCAGGGAGCTGTCCGATGTCTGGGGCCGCTCGGGCCGCTGCGCGCTCGCAGCTGTGCGATGGTCTCGGGTGCGAGGCTTTCGAGTGTCTTTGTGGGCTCTCGGCGGTTCTCCAGCTCCGGAATGCTCTCCAGCAGCTGCCCCTCGCGGAGATCTTTCTGGGATTAAGGAGAATTCATCTCCATCCGGGAGCTCTGACCACGGAGTGGGCCTCGGATTAAGCGGGAGTAAGCCGGAATAGGCGGGATGAAGCAGGATGGAGCGGGATTAAGCCAGACTAGGCCGGATTTAAACTGGATTAGGCGGGATTCAGCGGAATTAAGCGGGATGAAGCCGGACTAGGCCGGACTTCGGACCAGTGCAAAATCAGAATGTGACCTCCCAAGAGTTGCATCCCAATCCACCCAGGCGTCCAGCGCGCCCGGCACGCCCGGCGCCGGGGAAGTGATGGGACCACTTCCCACCACCACTACCAGATGTAGGAGAGGGACGAGGAGGAGGAGGAGGAGGAGGAAGAGGAGGAGGAGGGGGACCTCCTCATCCTCCCTTCCCCTCCGCCCCACACATGGATGTAGGAGAGGGACGACGAGGAGGAGGAGGAGGAGGAGGAGGACGAGGAGGAGGAGGAGGAGGAGGAGGAGCTCCTCGTCCTCCCTTCTCCTCCGCCTCACGCATGGCAGCGGTGGTGGAAAGTGTGCCCATCAGGAGAGCCTCACCGAGAGCCGGTCGAGGGCCCGGACCTCGGCCTCGTCACCAGCCTGGAACAGATCCTCATCCCTATGTCGGGCATCGCCTCATCTCGATGGCGATCTTTGAGGGATCCCCTCAGTTTCTGAGGGTGCACCCCTGAGATTGTCATCGCCTTGTGGCGTGTCGACCTTGGGGAGAGGGATAAGTTCGAGGCTGGTGAGCCTCGTAGGTGATGGCGAGGGCCCCGAGGCGCTGCCCCGCCGCCGCGCGAAGCTCGGCGCCGGCCGCGGGGTCGGCCGCGGCGGCCGCCTTCGCGTCCTCCAGGAAGCGGGCCTGGGCGGTGTGGTTCGCGTGCCTCGGGAGGGCGCCAACTGCCCTGGGATCGGACTGGGGGCACCAAGAGGTACTGGACCTCTCCCGGGGTGCGCTCTGACCAGGAATTCGGAGCGAATCCAGCGGTGGCGACGAGGGCCTCCCGGGAGGCCGAAAAAGGGGACATTGGGCGAGGAGTAGCGGTAGGGGTACCTTTGCCTCTTCTGACCGACTCTGCGACAAAATTGCAGCATCGCGAAGGATCACGACAGGGGCCCCCAGACCCGATCTTTCCGCGTCACTTTCAAGCCCGATCGACCTGCGAGGGCCCCGGAGCCCGAAATCGGGCGAAGACGCCAGGTGAGAAGAAATCGCAGCGCCAGGATCTCAGGGTTCGACGACGAGCCCAAAGGGGTGTAGGCAGAGGGGGCGGGCCTTCTCAGAAGGCTCCGAAGGCCTACCACGGCCCCCTGAGAAACGGCCCAGGCATTCTCCGAAGACTCGAGCGGCTTCAGAGAAGGCCTGGTGGCTGCTGAGAAGGCCCGCCGCCTTCTGAGAAGGCTTGCCGCCTCCCTCTTCTGCCCCAGGCTCACCGCCGACAGCTGTACACCTACACACACCGTTAGATCGGGCATGTCCTCCGAGAGGCGGACTTTGAAAACAAACATTCAGAATAATCAGAAGAATATTCCAAACAAATGTCACGAATATAATCCAGAAGTCGCCCCCCGGCCTTTTTGGGGGGACTATGTTTGAACATTTTGAGCAGGGACCGACCGTCGCATTCCTATAGCCCACCACGAAATGTTCTCAGAACCCCAAAATGCTCTAAGAACAACAATTGTGCTTAGAACATACAACCGATGTATTAAAACAAGACAGACTCCGCCAGAAATGTTCTCAGAACGTTTCGTGGAAACCGCAAAAAGCTCTTAGAACATGGTTCGAAGGCCATAAGCACGCCATGACGCTTCGCCACTGTTCGACCAGTCCTCCCGTAGAGGGGCATGCCCGACTGAAACCCACTTCGGGGATCTTCTGACCCGGATCAATCCAGACCTGGGTCAGCAGGAAACCAAAAACTGCAGTGCAGGAAAAACAAAAAACTGCAACGCAGGTCTTCGCAAACCCAGGTCAGCCAATGTGCGCGGCCGCCTCGCGGCCACGAGCGGCTCGCTAACCCGGGTCAGCCAGAGGGGGTCTTCGCAGGATCCTGCAGGATACGGTGCCATGGCTGACCCCTGTTTGCATTGACCCCCGATTCTTGAACCCCGAAAAAACTGTCGATCTACAGTTCCGGGAAGATGTAGACACCTCTTCCTCCCCAGGGGTCGGTGTTCTAAGACGGCAGCGATGTGATGGTCTAGCCGCAACCGAACGCCTGATACGCATGATGGGCATAGCCCACACAGATCCCCGTTTGCACTGACCCCCGTCTCTTGAGCCCCGACTACCCTTATGTCGGGCGTGTCCCCCTACAGGGGGATGTTCGACGAAAAATTAAAAATACCCCCAGAAATGCTCCAAAAAGGTCAAACAATACTCCCAAAACAATCTCCAGACTATTTTTGGACTACTGTTTGACTACTTGTGGGGTATTGTTTCTATTTCTCGTCGAAACTCCCCCTGGAGAGGGACAGGCCGACCTAAGATCGGGAGCGGCCAAGAGGGGGGTGCCCAAGAGAGGAGGGGGTGCAAATCATGACCGGCGGCATGTGCGCGGCCCAGCGAGGGGGGCCAGGGACGTCATGAAGCAAGAGGAGGCGCCATGGAATCCGCGGAAATATCCTGGCCCCCGCCACGATATCCACCCCCCCCCTAGTCGTCACCCCCCTCTTTTCCGCCCCCGATAAGACCACCCCGGCCAGGGCCGCGCCCGGGCCCGGGCTCGGCGCGCGCGCCGCCCCCCTCCTCGGGGTGCTCGCGCGGGGGGCGGGCAGACCGCCCGCACCGAGGTCCCGGGCCCGGCCAGGAGCGGCCCGGCCACGCCGGGCGTGGGCGTGCAGGTTTGGGTCGGGCATGCCCTGCTGCAGGCCGATGTTAGTCGAAAAATGTACGCAACCCCAAAAAATACTCCCAGAATGCCCAAACATGCTGAGAAAATAGTCCCCAGACTAGTGTTGGATTGTTTGGCATGCCCTCCTGCAGGCCGATGTTAGACAACAACTATATTTAACCCCCCCAAAAAAACTCCCAGAATGCCCAAAAATGCTGAGAAAATAGTCCCCAGACTATTTGTCGGTTTGTTTTTTGCATAAGATTCCCCCTGTAGAGGGACAGGCCCGACTTGAGCGTAGGCTTGGGTCGGGCATGCCCTCCTGCAGGTGGATTCCTGAACGGGAAAAACTGAAGTTGTCAACAAGTGCCCTGACATAGTCGAACAACTGTACACACAACCGCCCCCAGCCTAGTTATGTGCTTGGACTCTTCTCGGGTATCTCCCTCCTGTAGGCAGAGGGACATGCCCGGACTTAAGGATGAGTGGAGCCTGTTCACGTCCTCGTCGGAGTAGCGCACGAGCACGTCCACCGAGTACGCGCCCGGGGGCGCGCGCCTCGGGAGCGAGGCCACCGTGCTGCGGAGGAAGGAGCCGTCCTCGCCCGGCCCAGCGGCCGAGAGCGCCCGGACGTCGTCTGGGACGGGCGACGGCCTGAAAGCTCCGGGCGCCCCGGCGACGACGATCATCACCGTGCTGCCTGTGGCGAATCCCGCCGGCCCCCTGGGCGTATCAGGCTTGGGCAGGTTGCGTTCGCACCCCCCCTCTTCAGTTTCACCGGGGGGGGCCCTCTCACTGCCCCCCGCCCATCACCCGAGGTCCGGACCAGGGATCCGCGAGGGCTTAGGGAGGCCCATGACGGCCGAAGGTGGCTTCAAGATGGACATGGCATCTGATAGCCCAGAATTCCCTCTAAGATCTAAGGTGGCACAAGATAGCTCAAGACAACCTCCAAAATGGCCTCCCTAAAAATGTCTCTAAAAGGCCGCAAAACCGCCACCCGACAGCTCTGGGTGGCCATGGAGCCTCCCGCGAAAAAAGTAGCCCGGCGAAAGACCCAAACGTATGCAGCTGTGAGTGCCGCAGTTAAGGCGCCTCTAAGGTATATCACTTCAAGAATCCTTCCACCCCCCCCTCCAAAGGTCCGAGAGAGCCGCAAGAGACTCCCAGAGAGCTCTGGGCTCACACGCGTTGCCCCCTAATTCCCAATATGCTTATCTTACTCGCCCATTCGGGCAACTCGCCCGGGCTTCGTTCGTCTCTGGACGGGCTGGCGGGGGCGCGCGAAGCGTCAAGGATTTCTCGCCGCCCAGCAGCATCTCGTACCTGAACTCGACGGTTGTCCGGCCGACGTCCCCGACCTCCACCCTGGTCACCGCCTCCTTGCCGGCCACCGACACTGCATTGGGCGAGGAGAGCCGGATCGCCTGGGATGCCACGAGCATCCGCCGCATCATGCGGGGCTCCACCTCACTAAAGGCGCTGTAGCCGGCCTGCATCCAGGGCAGCCTCATGCGCGCGGCCTGCATCCACCTGAAGAGGGTGGCGTACGCCAGGCCGAGGTCCCTGTCGAGGTCCTCCTGGTTCAGCACCTGGACCCCGTACTCGTTCGCCCGCGACGTGATGTCGAAGTCGTAGTGCGTGCCTGAGGGACCACGGTAGGCCATCGCGAGCAGCAAGGCCCGCGGGTAGGAAAGCAGCAAGGGAGGAGGAAAGAGAGGAGGTGGAGGAGGAGGAGCAGGAGGAGGGGGCAGTTAGAGGAGGGAGGAGAGGGAGAGGAGGAGAGACGATGGGGGGCAGCATGAAGGGGAACGGAAAGGATAGGTGGAGCAATAGAAGGAGGAAAAAGAAGTGCAGGTAAGAAAAGAACTAAGCCCCGTTGGTCCCTCTTGGAAAGCCTCTCCGTTGAACCCCACAGGACACCCGCCCAAGAACCGTCCGTATGCTCCCCGCTCCTCCTCCGACCTCCAAATAACATTCCTCTGTCCTCCTCCCTCATCCCTAGACCCCCCTTCTCATTCATCCTACCCCTCCTTGTCCTCATCCTCCGCCTTCCTCTTTCTCTCCTCCATTCTACTGTTACTCCCTCTCGGAGAAGACCAGGGCCGAAGAGTCTTGCGCAATATTCCGGTGGTGGATGTTGCTTCGAATCGATTCCGACCCAAAACCGATTCCGATTCCCTCTGTCCACCTCCCGTTTCATGATCGCCCCCCCCCCCCCTGAGGAAGAGGAGGCGGGGAAACGGGCCGCGGCAAGCCTGCGGCCACTTCGGACCCAGGGTTCGAGCCAGAATGGATACGCGAGCTTCTCTTTATCCTTGCCCCCTCCTCCTCCTCCTCCTCCTCCTCCTCCTCCCCCTCCTCCTCCCTGCTTTGGAGCCATCGTCCAGCAGATAATGTGGAGGAGGGGGGGAGACAGGAGAGCGGTGGGGGTAGGAGTTTCTCGGCGAGGAGGAGGAAGGAGGGAGAAGGAGAGAGGACAAAAAAGAAGGGGGAGCACAACAGTAAATCCAATATGCCCGAACGATGCTGCAATACCCCCTTGAGGTCCCAGTCCGCTCCCCATAAGCGCGCTCTCGTAAGACCAGCACTCTACGAGCTGGCCATTCGGGCGGGAGCCCCGTTTTGAGCAGGAGCTGCACGGAGTCCTTCTGGCGATTGAGACGGAACGGGCAAGGGTATGATCGTACAGCTCACCAGGGTGTGCAACCAAATCACCAGCTTGAAAAGGTTCGCCCTCATCTGTGCAATTCTTGCACAATGTTTGAACAAAAGGAAAAACGGCAAACATAAAGTTCGGCGCTCCGCGCGGATTTCTTGAATCCGCGCTGGACCCCCTCCCTGGCGCGCGGAGCGCGCCAGGGGCGTCGCCGGATGCGCCGCTATAGGGCCCAGGCGCGGATCCAAGAAACCCGCGCGGAGCGCCGAAAGTTTGTGGGCCCAGTATCCAAGAAACCCGCGCGGAGCGCCGAAAGCTGGCGGTTTTCTGCGTCAATGAAAAAGGTTCGCCTGGGTTTCTTCTTCGATGGTTATGGCGTGTTTTCTTGTTCGTCGACGCTCGTGGCCACACTTGCAACATTGTGCAAGTCTTGCGCTCTCGCCTCGTCTCGGCATTAATTCTTTGACCGACGGTCCTTCGGGCCACCCCGGTACTCACGCAGTTGTCCGGGGTTGCGTCCTTGCAGTAATTTCGGCTTCTGGCCCGGGTCGTCGTGTGTCCCGACTTCCTGGTGTTCCCGACGCTCTGCATACTTGCACGCTGGCAGTACGACTCAGTTTCAGCTGCCCCCCCACTCGCTGGTCCGCCGCTGAGCTGCTGCGCGAGGGCCCGGTTAGCCGCTGCAGGTGTGGCCGCCCTCCGTCGCTTCAGTTTAGTTCGTCGCTGCGTGCCCCGCTTTGACTGGACTCGCCGCCGTCGCGCTCGCCCGCGGCCGCTGACTAAAAAGTATGGCCACAAGCGTCGAGGAGAAGCGCCGCAAGAGCGAAAGCCCCCCCCGTGGTGCAAGAGATAGGGCCGCCCTCGAACCGCGCGGCCGTGCCATCCGCATGCTCCGGCTTCTCTGGCACGCAGAACTCCAAAGGATGCCCCCCCCAAGCGAAAAAAAAACACGACAACGTTGAAAAGAAGGGACGAGGACGAGGACAGGAGGAAGAGGACGAGGAGGAGGAGACGGAGAAGTAGAAAGAGGACGAGGAGGAGGACGAGGACGAGGAGGTCCTGCATCCGCGCAGCTGTTACATGTGCACACGTGGCTGTCATTGACATTCGGAAACAATGAAAAAAGGGAAGGCCCCGCTTTTAAACCACCCTCCAGCCCCTGTAACTGTTGCAAGAGCTTGGGACGAATGGGCGCGGCGCCAAAACAAGAGTCCCATCTTGAAAACGCTGCAGACTCTTATGACGACCGCTTGCGACACGATGGCGAGAGCGCCATTTTGAAAACGGCCATCCCTCCATATTTGGAAATGCCGCGAACCTCTAAGACAAATGGGCGCAGCGCTAAGGCTACAACTCCATACAACCCTTCCATCCATGAAGCTGTAGCAACTGCCAAACTTCAGCAGCATAAGTGGTGAGAGGAAATATCAGGCTCCCACAGGGAGGCGTTATTCAAAGGCTTGAGATTCACCACGACGTGTACTAACTAGGCCACATGTCATGCAGACTATCTGGCCCACGGGCAGAAGGACGAGGCACCCGAAGGACCTGTACAGCAACGACCCAGCGCACAGAGCCCATCACGACATCCACCGCCAGTGCGCCATGCAACCCACGGCAATAGCAGAAAGTGACGCATCGAACTTGACAATGCATGCTCGAGAAGGAATTGAGCAGGGACCGACCGTCCCGGCTTTCCTTTAGGCCTACCACGAAAGATTCTTAGAATCCCAGAATGTAATAAGAACAAAAACCATGTTCTTATAACATAATGCCGATGTGTTAAAACAAGACAGCCCCAGCCAGACATCTTCTTAGAACAGTTCGCGCAAACCAAAGGTTCTTAGAACACTCCTTGGTGAGCCAAGACGCCTCGCCACTGCCTGAAGGAAGGAGAGGAAGCACAGAGGAGGATGGGCAAGGACACCTTAAGATAGGGGAACAAAAAGTGACACATACATAAAAACTCGGAGGTCCGCGCGGATTTCTCGGATCGGCGCTGGACCCCCCTCCCTGGCGCGCGGAGCGCGCCAGGGGCGGCGCCGGAGGCGCCGCCAGCGTGCCCAGCGCCGATCCGAGAAATCCGCGGGGAACTCCGAGTTTTTACGTTTATGTCACTCCGTGTTCACCGATTAAGAGGCGAAGGTGAAAACGGCCCAGGACCGAAACAGACGGACCTGGACCCGCCAAAGAGTGACGGCCACGACGCCCTCTCGCGAACCGAAAAAACAGCCAAGTCGCCAATCGACGTGTCAGGGCAGGAGGTCTATCATAACCAGCCTCGAACGTATCCCTCTCCCTAAGATGGGCGAGCCAAAAGCGAGGACAATCTTAGGGATAGGCCCTCACAAACTGAGGGAATCCTCAAGATCGGCATCGAGGTGAGGTGATGTCAAACATAGGGATAGGGATACGTTTCAAACTGGTTATATCAGCCTCCGATTAAGAGGCGAAGGTGAGGTCTGCCTCCCGCGGTGCTGCGCCGCTCCCCGCGCGCGGCGGCGCCGGCGCCGGCGCCGGGCCGAGGGCGCGGTTCGGGGGCGGGCGCGCGGGCCCAGCCACCTCGGCCTGGGCGGGGGCAGGGGGAGAGAGAGCGGCGAGGAGGAGGCAGACGCGCTGGCCTAGGAGGCAACGACTGGGAGGTTGTCGTCGGAAAGATTTTATAGAGGATGAAGCCCCCTTTTTGGGGGGGGCTGTTGCGCCGGAGTGGGCCTCGGAAAGAGCAGGATTGAGCCAGATGAAGCGGGATTAAACCAAATTGAACCGGATTGAGCCAGGATTGAGCCAGATTGAGCGGGATTAAGCGGGATTAAGCCGGATTAGACGGGATGAAGCCGGATTAAGCCGGATTGAGCCGGATGTCGGGCCAGGGCAAAATCAGAGTCCTCCCAGGAGTTGCATGCGAAGAGAAGGGGGCAGACGTGCTGGCGTCACGAGAAGACTCCGGCAGGCCGCTGGCCGCTGCCAATCTGCAGGGGCCCTGGCCGGGCCCCCAGGACCGTCAGCTCACCACCAGGGACGAAAAAACAGCCCTGAGAAAGGATCGGGAATAGAGGCCTCTCAGATGGGGTCCGAGTAGATGGGGTCGGAGGATCGCGCCGCATCGCCAATGCATCGGCGATGCATCGCCGACGTCGGCGACGCATCGGCGACGTCGGCGTCGAGAAAATCGAGCTCCACATCGAGCTGCATCGCCGATGCATCAGCGATGCGACGCGATCCTCCGACCCCGTGTGCTCCGAGCCCATCTAGGAGGCCTAGAGGGAAAGGGTCGGGACTTCCGGGGGCCCTGCACCGACAGAAGCAATGCATCGCGTGTCTGGGGGGACCGCGCAGGGCACTGCAGGGCAGGGCATGCAGGGTCGTCTCGCCACGTGGGCGGGCAGGCTGGGGCAGACTGGGGCAGGCTGGGGCAGGCAGAGGGCAGCGCAAAGGGCAGGGCAGGGCAGGGGGTGAGGCAAGCCAGGTGCGCCATGTTAGATACCCCCCTGGGCGACCTGGGCACCTGAAAACAAGCATTCGCCTGAGACATCCTCAGCCAGTTCTGCGAAAACAGCAAGCGTTTCGCCGGAGACATCCGCAACCAACGAAAATGTCAACTTCACAGTGTGGTCCAATCGAACGGTATTTCAAAACGAACTCTTCGCGAGGGACATCCTACGCGAATTGTTATTTATTGCAAAATACATCCGTCGGCCCTTCCCCAAAATGCACCAGGGACAAATTCGGGGATCTTCTGACCCGGGTCAATCCAGACCCGGGTCAGCAGGAAACCAAAAACTGCAACGCAGGAAAAAAAAAAAACTGCAACGCAGGTCCTCGCAAACCCGGGTCAGCCAATACGTGCGGCCGCCTCGCGGCCACGAGCGGCTCCCAAACCCGGGTCAGCCAGAGGGGGTCTTCGCAGGATCCTGCAGGAAACGGCGCCCTGGCTGACCCCCGTCTGCACTGGCCCCCGTCTCGAGGCTCCCGACAAATTCACCAACCAAAGGAGAACCCGGGCCCAGAATGAAAATTGAAAAAACAATGGGCGCTCTAGCGTTTGCGCTGTATTTGGGGACTGCAGAAGGGGGCCGCTGGACTGCTGGGACTGACCTGGGACCGGGCTGGGATCTGGGAATAGCCTTGCAGAGGGTGACAAGGATTATCCGGGCGTGGCCATGCTATCATCAGCGCATGGCCACTCTTTTATGATGCTTCACTTGGAAGCCCTAAAACACTAAGATTCATAAAGCCCTGAAGCCCTCAGACAATAACATGATCGACACACGAACCAAGAAAGGGATTGAGAACTGCGAGGCTTGGAACTGGTTCTAAGCACCTCAATTGCATATGCAACCGGGCGATGCCAGGGGGCATGCCAGGGGGACGCGCCGCGGAACGCCCCAAAGGACGCGCCAGGCGACGTGCCAGGGGACGTGCCATGGGGACGCAACGCGTGACGTGCCAAAGAGAAGCGCTACGGAACGTGCCAATGGACGTGCCACGGGACGTGCCAGAGAACGCGTCAAGGAACGAGCCACGGGACGTGGCACGGGACCGCGCTCCCAGGTAAGCTCCTGTCTCTGCTCCAGAAAACGCGGCTTGCTTCCCCCCCGCCCTACCCCCCAAGACACCGCGGAATAAAGGGACAACGCAAGGCGGACCCATGGAAAAAGCCATTACGACGGGACCGCGCTGCCAAGGCCACGATCTCTCGTAAATTATGCTGCGTCCGCTCTCCCTGGGCGACGATCACTCGCAAACTACACTGCGTCCGCGCTCCCAAGACAACGATCCATTGTAAATCACGCGGCGTCCGCGCTTCCAGGGCCGCGATCCCATGTAAATTACGAGGGAGTCACGCTCTCAAGGCCACGATCTCTCAATAACTACACTGGATTCGCGCTCCCAGGGCAACGATCCCGCGGAAATTAGATAGGATTCACGCTCCAGGGCCACGGTCTCTCGTAAATTACACTGGGTTCGCGCTCCGAGGGCCACGAATTACGCTGGGTTCGCGCTCTCAGGGCCACGATCCATTGCAAATCCAACGATCCCTCGGAAACTACGCTGCGTCCGCGCTCCATTGTAAATTACGCTGTGTCGGCGCTCAGGGCCACGTTCCTCAATAAACTACACTGCGTCCGCGCTCCCAGGGCCACGATCCACCGTGAATTACGCTGCGTCCGCGCTTCCAGGGCCACGATGCCTCGTGAATTACACTGCGTCCGCTCTCCCTGGGCCACGATCCCTCGCAAACTGCGCTGCGTCCGCGCTCCCAGGGCCGCGCTCCCCCGAAAGTTACGCTGCGTTCGGGCCCAGGCCAGGGCATCCTGGGGCGCCCAGGCAGCGTAAGTTCTGCAAAACAAGCGTTTCGCTCGAGACATCATCAGAAATTTGGCGCGCAGGGCGCGCCCTCTTCGAGCGGGCACGCAAAAAATCAACTTGCCTCATTTTCTGATAAAACTCAAAACCTCTATACCCTATACCCTATGTTTTACCGCGGATTCTGCGCAAAACGCTCCGCACCCCGCTTCACATCGGAAAATGCATGCCTGCGGGCCCCGTTATTTATCCAAGATCAGAGATAGGGGACACATTCTCCTTGAGCGGGCACACGGGGAAAAAATCACTTCACCTCATCATGTATCGAAAATAATTCAGCCGGCCCTCATCAAGTCGAAACCGGAGGTAAACGGTACACATCTAAAAAAGAACCCTGGGCTGGCGCCCTTCCCGAGAAACTGCAGCATCACAGAAAATCACGACCAGAACCCTGGACCCCATCTTTCTGCGTCATTATGCGAGCTGGATCGATCTGCGAGGGTCCCGAAGCCCGAAATTGACCGAAAACGCCTGTTGCAACACGATCGACCCACGAACCCGGAAAGGGATTGAGAACTGCGAGGCATGGAACCGGTTCTGAGGACCTCAATTGCATATGCAACCGGGCGATGCCGGGGGGCATGCCAGGGGGACGCCACAGGACGTGCCAGGGGACGTGCCATGAGGACGCACCTCGGGACGTGCCCAAGAGACGCGCTACGGAACGTGCCAGTGGACGTGCCACGGGACGTGCCAGGGGACGCGCCGCGCGACATGCCAAGGGGACCCGCCACGGAACGCGCCACGGTGCCAGGCGACGAGCAAGGGGACGTGCCAGGGAACGCGTCAGGGAACGTGCCACAGGATGTCCCTGACCCAAGGCCACGATCCCGCGTAAATTACGCTGCGTCAGCGCTCCCTGGGCCACGATCCGCCGTACATTACGCTGCGTCCGCGCTCCCAAAGCCAAGATCCCTTCTAAATCATGCTGCGCCCGCTCTCCCTGGGCCACGATCCCTCGCAAGCAACGCTGCGTCCGCGCTCTCGGGGCCGCGCCGCCTCGTGGATTGCGCAGCGTCCGCGCTCCCAGGGCCACGAACCCGCGCAAATCCCACCAGCCCGTTGGGCGACAGGTGGGCTGAGGTAGGGCTCCCAACTTCGCGCTTCGCGCTGCGCGAAGCGCGAAGCGCGAATAACTTCGCGCTCTCGCGCCGCCCTCCCAAAGGGAGAATAGGAGGACGAGGAGGAGGGGGGAGAAGGAACGAGGACCGCGAAGCGCGAAGCGCGAATAACTTCGCGCCCTCGAGGGAGCCCTTGCTCTTCCACAGCCCCCCTCCCCTTCTGTGTCCGCTCCCCCAGGGCCACGATCCATCGTGCATCGCGCTCCCTCCGCGCTCCCAGGGCCCCGATCCGTCGCAGCTTGCGCTGCGTCCGCGCTCCCACCAGGGCGACGATCCCTCGCAAACCTGCGCTGCGTCCGCGCTCCCGAGACGACGATCCATCACAAATTACACCGCGTCCGCGCTCCCACGGCGGACGATCCCTCGTGAATGACACTGCGTCCGCGCTCCCAAAGCCACGATCTCTCGAGAACTACGCTGCGTCCGCGCTCCCTGGGCCACGATCCCTCGCAAACTACGCTGCGTCCGCGCGCCCAGGGCCGCGCTCCCGCGTGAATTGCGCAGTGTCCGCGCTAGTAAGTTACACTGGGTTCGCGCTTCCAGGGCCACGATCCCTTGTCAATTACACTGCGTCCGCGCTCCCAGGGCCAGGATCGCTTTTCGCTCGACGCATCCTCAGAAATTCGGCACGCGTGGTGCGCTATCCTCGAGCGGTTACGCAGAGAGGCAAACCTTCCTTCTGCAAAACAAGCGCGGGGCCCGAGCCATCCTCGAAATTCCTGCGCGCGGGACGCGCCATCCTCCAGCCGGCACACAGAAGTCCACTGGTCAATATTTGTTGTAAAAGCTTAGAGTCTCCATACCTAGTTTTAATGGCGGTTTCTGCGCAAAACGCTCCGCACTCTGTTCTTCATGGAAAAACGCATGTCTGCGGACCCAGTTGTTATTCATCGAAGATACGAGATGAAGGGCATTTTCGTCGAGCGGACACGCGCGAAACGGACCCATGAACCCAGAAAGGAATATAGAAATGTGAGGCATGGCAACGTGTTCAAGACACCTGATTGGGCGACGGGCACTCGTAATGCTGAATGTGCCAAGGGCTGTGCTGTGCTGCGCGGTGCTAACTTGCGATGTGTCATGCCGCGACTGTGTTCTATAATGTTGTCGACCGAGTCTTCTTTTGCAACCGAGTCTAGACGGAACTGGTCTGGATCTTAAGCTCGAGCTGCCTGAGCACATAGTAGCTGCCCCAGAGCTAGTTGATGCCAAGGGACATTGCAAGAGGCGCTCCACGGAACGGGCAGGGGAAACGCCTGGGGACGAGCCAGGAAACGCGACAGAGGACGAGCCAGGGAACATGCCACGCCGAGTGGCGTGCTGGGGGGCGTGCCAGGGCACGTCACGCCAGAACGTCGCAAGGGACGCGCCAGGGGACGCGCCAGCGCGCCAGGGGACGCACAACGAATGGGTAAGCGGTTCGCTCGAGACGTCCTGCCCAACTCCTCATGTTAGACATCTGCCTGGGCGACCTGGACACGTGAAAACAAGCGTGTCGCTCGAGACATCCTCCACACATCCTCATGCTAGACATCCGCCTGAGCGACCTGGACACGTGAAACCAAGCGTCTCGCTCGAGACGTTCCCAACATCCCCTCATGATAGACATCTGCCTGGGCGACCTGGACGCGTGAAAACAAGAGTTTCGCTAGAGACATCCTGCCCAAATCCTCAAGCTAGACATCCGCCTGGGCGATCTGGACACGTGAAACCAAGCGTCTCGCTCGAGACATCCTCAACACATCCTCATGATAGACATCCGCCTGGGCGACCTGGACACGTGAAACCAAGAGTCTTGCTCGAGACGTTCCCAAAACCTCTTCATGCTAGACATCTGCCTGAGCGCCCTCGACACGTGAAACCAAGCGTCTGGGTCGAGAGTATCTCGACACCTCCTCATGCTAAACATCACCCTGGGCGACCTGGACACGTGAAAGCGTCTCGCCCGGAACATCCTGAATACATCCTCATACTAGACATCCGCCTGGGCGACCTGGACACGTGAAACCAAGCGTTTCGCTTGACACATCCTCAACACATCCTCATGATAGACATCCGCCTGGGCGACCTGGACACGTGAAACCAAACGTCTGTGTCGAGAGTATCTCGACACCTCCTCATGCTAGACATCACCCTGGGCGACCTGGACACGTGAAAGCGTCTCGCCCGGAACATCCTGAACACATCCTCATACTAGACATCCACCTGGGCGACCTTGACACGTGAAACCAAGCGTTTCGCTTGACACATCCTCAACACATCCTCATGCTAGACATCTGCCTGTGCGACCTGTCAAAACAAGCGGCTCGTTCG
Organism: Prorocentrum cordatum; assembly: GCA_963575745.1. Lineage (NCBI taxonomy): Eukaryota > Dinophyceae > Prorocentrales > Prorocentraceae > Prorocentrum > Prorocentrum cordatum. Next base: position 312,947 of record CAUYUJ010001447.1, on the reverse strand, counting down.
AGACATTCTCGACACATCCTCATGCTAGACATCCGCCTGGACGACCTGGACACGTGAAACCAAGCGTCTCACACAGGCAGGAGCTCCGACCCGCGCCGCTGCCCTGGGGGGGGGGGGGGGGGCGGCGCCCTTTCCAGGGCGGACCCTCCTGCTGGCGCAGCGCTCGCTCGAGGAGCTCCTGCGCCCTCCTCTCCTGGGGGGCAACGATGGAGGACAGGGCTGAACCTGAACGGTGTTCGCTGTGTTTTCGTTTTGATGTCGTTTTCCCTCGCTTTTGCCTCGAATCCGCCTTTGGCGCAGAACGAAGTCGAAGCGAAAACGGCCCACGAAAATCACCAAAACACCGTTTATGTCCAGCCCTGGGGGGCAACGATGCAGGAGGAGGAGGAGGAAAATGAGGAGGAGGGGAAGGAGGGGGAGGAGGAGGAGGACGAGGAGGAGGAGGAGGAGGAGGAGGAGGAGGAGGAGGAGGAGGAGGAGAAGGGGGAGGAGGAGGGAGGAGGAGGAGGGAGGAGGGGAGGAGGGAGGAGGGAGGGAGGAGAGAGAGGAGGAGGATGGAGGAGGAGGAGGAGGAGGAGGAGGAGGAGGAGGAGGACGAGGACGAGGGAGGAGAGGAGGAGGAGGAGGAGGAGGAGGGAGGAGGAGGAGGAGGAAAAGGAGGAGGAGAGAGGAGGAGGAGGAGGAGGAGGAGGAGGAGGAGGAGGAGGAGGAGGAGGGGGAGGAGGAGGAGGAGGAGGAGGAGGAGGAGGAGGAGGAGGAGGAGGAGGAGGAGGAGAGGAGGAGGAGGAGGAGGAGGAGGACGAGGGAGGAGGAGGAGGGGGGAGGAGAGGAGGAGGAGGGGGAGGAGGAGGAGGGGGAGGAGGAGGAGGGGGGGGGACCCATCGACCTGCAGATGGGCGACACGACGCCGCCAGATGGGCGGCGGGCCCCCCGCCAACTGGTGGCTCCGCGCGTCGCCCTGGGCAGGTCGAGGCTGCCAGGCCCGATGCAGAGGGCCCACGCCATGCCCCCCTGCGCCTAGCCTTAGGTCGGGCCGAGGGCTGTGCTGTGCCTGGGCGACCTGGACACGTGCAGACAAGCGTCTCGCTCGAGACTTCCTCGACACATCCTCATGCTGGACATCCGCCTGGGCGACCTGGACACGTGAAATTAAGCCTCTCGCTCGAGACGTCCTCAACAATTCCTCATGCTAGACATCTGTCTGGGCGACCTGGAGGCGTGAAAGCAAGCGTCTCGCTCGAGACATCCTCAAAACCTGGGCACGTGAAAACAAGCGTTTCATTTGAGAGATTCTCTGAACTCTGGCCCCCAGGAGGAACCAATCTAGACCACGAAACAAGCTTTTCGCTCGAGACATCCTCAACAAATTCTGGAAAGCAAGCATTTCGCTCGAGGCATCCTCAAAAATAATCCTGCCGGCCCTAGCCGACCTCGTTATTTATCACAAAATAATGTCGCCGGCCCTAGAGCCGTCGGGGCTGGGGGGTTAACCTACTAAAAGAGAACCCTGGGCCCCCGCCCTTTCCAGGAACATGATCGACCCACGAACCCGGAAAGGAATATAGAAACGTAAGGCATGGCAACGTTTCAAAAACACCTGATTGGGCGACGGGCGAATGCAATGCTGAATGTATCGGTCTTGGAGTACTGTGCCGAAGGCTATGCTGTGCTACGCCGTGCTGAACTACGATGTGCCATGCCGCGATTGTGCTCTATATAGCGTTGTGGATCGAGTCCTCCCTGGCATCCGAGTCCTCACCGAACTGATCTGGATCGTAAGCTCGAGCTGCCTGAGCAGATGGTAGCTGCCCCAGAACTAATCGACAGAGGGGACATGCCAGGAGGACGCGCCGCGGAACGTCCCAAGGGACGCGCCAGGCGACCTGCCAGGGGACGTGCCATGGGGACGCACCGCGGGACGTGCCAAGGGGACGCACTACGGAACGTGCCAATGGACGTGCCGCGGGACGTTCCAGGGAACGCGCCGCGCGACGTGCCAGGTGGACTCGCCACGGAACGCGCCAAGGAACGTGCCAAGGTGCAATGTTGAGTGGATCGATCTTGATGTACCGTGCAGACGGCTGTGCTGTGCTGGGCCGTGCTGAACTGCGATGTGCCATGCCGCGATTGTGCTCTATATAGCGTTGCGGATCGAGTCCTCCCTGGCATCCGAGTCCTGACCGAACCGATCTGGATCTTAAGCTCGAGCTGCCTGAGCAGATGGTAGCTGCCCCAGAACTAATCGACAGGGGGACATGCCAGGAGGACGCGCCGCGGAACGTCCCAAGGGACGCGCCAAGCGACCTGCCAGGGGACGTGCCATGGGCACGCACCGCGGGACGTGCCAAGGGGACGCGCTACGGAGGGTGCCAATGGACGTGCACCGCGCGACGTGCCAGGGGGACTCGCCACCGGACGCTCCGCGAACGTGCCAGGCAACATGCCATGACGAACGATCAACACGCACCCATACCCATAGGGGGGACGGAATGAGCTATGGATGCGTGTTGTCGGATGGCGGTCCCGGCTCGAACGGGAGCCTTCCCAGTGGTCCGACAACCCGCACCCATACCCATAGCCAGTCCTTCTCCCTCCGACCTCCCTATGGGTATGGGTGTATGTTGTTCGTTCGTCATGCCAGGCTGCAATGCTAAGGGTATCGATATTGATGTACCGTGCCAAGGGATGTGCTGTGCCTGGGCGACCTGGACACGTGAAAACACGCGTTTCGCTCAAGACGTTCTCAGCACATCCTCATGCTGCTGGACACGTGCAAACAAGCGTCTCGATCGAGACTTCCTCGACACATCCTCATGCTAGATATCCGCCTGGGCGACCTGGACACATGAGAACAAGCCTCTGGTTAGAGACATCCTCAACAAATCCTCATGCGAGACATCTGTCTGGGCAACCTGGAGGCGTGAAACCAAGCGTCTCGCTCGAGACATCCTCAAGATCTGGGCACGTGAAAACAAGCATGTTACTTGAGAGATCGTCTGAATTCAGGTCCACAGGAGAGGACTATCTATAATACAAAACAAGCGTCTCGCTCGAGACATCCTCAACAAATTCTGACAAACAAGCGTTTCGCTCGAGACATCCTCAAAAATAATGTCGCCAGCCCTACGGCACCTCGTTCTTGATCGCAAAATAATGTCGCAAGCCTTACAGCCGTCAGAACCCTGGGCCCGACCCCTTTCCGGGAAAAGATGCCCAAAAATACTCTTAAAAAAAAAGTCCCCAGGCTATGTTTTTACTATTGTTGACTATTCCCCCTGTAGAGGGACAGTCCCGACTTAAGAATCGACCCCCCTATCGTTGCCCCCCATCTCCTTCGCCTCGCGCCGGAGGCGCGCTCTCGCGGACAACTCCGCGGCCCGCGCGCCGAGGCTCGCCGCCGCGCCGCGGGCGACGAAGGGCTGCGGTTAGGTCGGGCATGTCCTCCTACACGCGGATCGCACAGGAGAAATCAGAAATCCGCCGATCCGGCGTGTGAGGTTAAGAAGTCTACGCTGAAGCTCTGCTTCAGCATGAGCTTTAGCTCTGCTTTGGAGGGAGGGAGGAGGGGGGGGGCGTGATTACCTGACGAATTATGTGCTCGGCACCTCCCCCCACCCTGCCAGGGAGGGGGGGGGGACGTAATTACCTGACGAATTATGTGCTCGGCACCTCCCCCACCCTGCCAGCTCCCAGGAAAGAGGGGGGAGGGGACAGAAGAGAGGGGGGGGAGAGGGGGGAGGAGGTGGGGGACAGGAGAGAGGGGGAAGGGGGGGACAGGAGAGAGGGGGGGGGGGCCAGGAGAGAGGGGGGGGGACAGGAGAGAGGGAGAGAGGGGGGGGACAGGAGAGAGGGGGGGAGGGAGAGGGGGGGGGGGACAGGAGAGAGGGGGGGACAGGAGAGAGGGGGGGGGAAAAGGGGGAGGGGTGGACAGGCAAACTAGGTGCGCTCGCGTCATATCTGACATCCTACCCCTCCCTCCCATCCCTTACCATGGCGCAGACCCCCTCTCTACTCGCACAGTCGGATGTCGAGCAGGGCAATGATCCCGAAAGGGTACGCGATGCATTGTAGAGCACGGCATGGCATGGCGTAGAAGAGCATCACAAAGCGTAGTACCAACCTAGCATTGCATTGCATGCCGTGGCAAGGCACGGGAAAAGACGCCAGCGCTGCAGCGAGAGCACGAGTCGGAACGAGCGGAAGCGTGGAAATGAGGCCAACGCTGCAGCGGGAGCACGATTCGGAACGAGCGGAAGCACGGAAATGAGGCCAGCGCTGCAGCGGGAGCACGATTCGGAACGAGCGGGGCCCGAAAATGAGGCCGGCGCCTCAGCGAGAGCAGCATTTTGGAAAAAATGCAGGCGAAAACCCAACTCCGGGGAATCCGGTGTAAAAAAACAGTACGCGGGGGGGGGGCTAACACTTTCAAGCCGTCATCAGGGGAAGAGGGAGAGTAGTATTCATATTGAGTAATTGTACAGAGAGGAGAGAGGGAGGAGGGGGAGGGGAGAGGAGAGAGGGGGGGGGGGGAGGGGGAAGAAGAGAGGGGGGGGGACAGAAGAGAGAGGGGGGGGGGGGGAAAGGAGAGAGGGGCGGGGGGGGGACAGGAGGAGAGGAGAGGGGGGGGGGGACAGGGAGAGAGAAGGGGGGGACAGGAGAGAGGGGGGGGAGGGGGGAAAGGAGAGAGGGGGGGGGGCAGGAGAAGGGGGGGGGGACAGGACAGAGGGGGAAGGGGAGAGTGGGGGGGGGGGGACAGGAGAGAGGGGGGGGGGACAGGAGAGAGGGAGGGAGGGAGGGGGAAAGGAGAGAGGGGGGGGCGGGGGGACAGGAGACAGGGAGGGGGGGACAGGAGAGAGGAGAGAGGGTGAGGGGGGGCTGGGATCATCACAATCTCGATCACCATCTCCATCACCATCACCATCACCATCACCATCACCATCGTCATCATCATCATCATCATCATCATCATCATCATCATCATCATCATCATCATCATCATCATCATCATCATCATCATCATCATCATCATCATCATCATCATCATCAGCATCATCATCATCATCATCATCATCATCATCATCAGCATCATCATCATCAGCATCATGATCATCATAATCATCATCATCATCACCATCATCATCATCATCATCATCAGCATCATCCTCATCATCACCATCATCATCATCATCATCATCAGCATCATCCGGAGCGCCCCGGATCGGCGGCACTGGCCAGAGGCCATTACAATACTCAAACATGATCGACCCACGAACCCAGAAAGGAATATAAAAATATAACGCATGGCAACGTGTTCAAAGACACCTGATTGGGCGACGGGCAAATGCAATGCTGCGTGTATCGATCTTGATGTACCGTGCCGACGGCTGTGCTGTGCTACGCCGTGCTGAATTGCGACGTGCCATGCCGCGACTGTGCTCTATAGCGTTGTGGATCGAGTCCTCCCTGGCGTCCGAGTCCTGACCGAACTGATCTGGATCTTAAGCTCGAGCTGCCCGAGCAGATGGTAGCTGCCCCGGAACTAATCGACAGAAGTGACATGCCAGGAGGACGCGCCGCGGAACGTCGCAAGGGACGCGCCAGGCGACGCGCCCAGGGACGTGCCATGGGCACGCACCGCGGGACGTGCCAAGGGGACGCGCTACGGAACGTGCCAATGGACGAGCCGCGGGACGTGCCAGAGGACGCGCCGCGCGACGTGCCAGGTGGACTCGCCACGGAACGCGCCAAGGAACGTGCCAAGGTGCAATGTTGAGTGCATCGATCTTGATGTACCGTGCCAACGGCTGTGCTGTGCTGCGCCGTGCTGAACTGCGATGTGCAATGCCGCGGTTGTGCTCTACATAGCGTTGTGGATCGAGTCCTCCCTGGCATCCGAGTCCTGACCCAACTGATCTGGATCTTAAGCTCGAGCTGCCTGAGCAGGTGGTAGCTGCCCCAGAACTAATCGACAGGGGGACATGCCAGGAGGACGCGCCGCGGAACGTCCCAAGGGACGCGCCAGGCGACGTGCCAGGGGACGTGCCATGGGCACGCACCGCGGGACGTGCCCGAGGGGACGCGCTACGGAACGTGCCAATGGACGTGCACCGCGCGACGTGCCAGGGGGACTCGCCACGGGACGCTCCGCGGAACGTGCCAGGCAACATGCCAGGCTGCAATGCTAAGGGTATCGATATTGATGTACCGGGCCGAGGGCTGTGCTGTGCCTGGGCGACCTGGACACGTGAAAACACGCATTTCGCTCAAGACGTTCTCAGCACATCCTCATGCTAGACATCCGCGTGGGCTACCTGGACACGTGCAGACAAGCGTCTCGATCGAGACTTCCTCGACACATCCCCATGCTAGACATCCGCCTGGGCGAACTGGACACGTGAAAACAAGCCTCTGGTTAGAGACATCCTCAACAAATCCTCATGCGAGACATCTGTCTGGGCGAACTGGACACGTGAAAACAAGCCTCTGGTTAGAGACATCCTCAACAAATCCTGGCGCTAGACCTCTGCCTGGGCAACCTGGAGGCGTGAAACCAAGCGTCTCGCTCGAGACATCCTCAAGACCTGGGCACGTGAAAACAAGCATTTCACTTGAGAGATCCTCTGAATTCAGGTCCCCAGGAGAGAACAATCTATCGCACAAACTCGCCAGCCCTACAGCCATCAGAACCGGGGGTAAACACACTCAAAGAGAACCCTGGGCCCCAGTCCTGTCCGGGAACATATGGTTCCAGCTCGGGACCACCATGTTCGATACCTGCCTGGGTGGCCTGCACAAGTAAAAACACGTGGTCCAGCCCACCCAGGGGGGATATCTAACATGCGGTCGTCTGGAGCGCAGGAGGGCCCAGGAACGCCCAGAGGAGCCTGGAGGTCCAAAAAAAAAAGAAATCGATACCAAATACAAATAAGTTCTCGACGTTCCGTTCCGAGTCCCAGGAAGGATCCAGGAGGCACATGTTAGATACCCCCTGAGTGGCCTGGACGCGTGAACACACATGGTTCCAGCTCGGGACCACCATGTTAGGTACCCCCCATGGGTGGCGTGGACACGTGAAAACACGCGGCTCCAGCTCGGGACCACCATGTTAGATCCTCACCTGGGTGGCCTGCACACGTGAAATCACGTGGATCCAGCGCGGGACCACCATGTTAGATACCCCCCGGGTGGCCTGGGCATGTGAAAACACGTGGTCCCAGCTCGGGACCACCATGTTAGATACCTCATGGGTGGCTTGAACACGTAAAAACACGCGGTTCCAGCTCAGGACCACCATGTTAGATACCTCCCTGGGTGGCGTGGACACGTGAGAACACGCGATTCCAGCGCGGGGCCACCATGTTAGATACACCCTCTGTGCGACCTGGGCACGTGAAAACACTTGGCTCCAGCGCGGGACCACCATGTTAGATACCCCCTGGGTGGCCTGGACACGTAAGAACACGTGGTCCCAGCTCGGGGCAAACCATGTTAGATACCCCCCTGGGTGGCCTGTACACATGAAAACACGTGGCTCCAGCGCGGGACCACCATGTTAGATACCCACCTGTGTGGCCAGGACACGGGAAAACACGTGGTTCCAGCGCGGGACCACCATGTTAGATACCCACCTGTGTGGCCAGGACACGTGAAGCGACATGGTTCCAGCTCGGGCAGAACATGTTAGATACCCCCCTGTGTGGCCAAGGAAATCCTGCAAAAAACAAGCGAATTAGTCGAGACATCCTCGAAATATGTATCGATCTTGATGTACCGTGCCCAGGGCTGTGCTGTGCGCCATGCCGCGATTGTGCTCTATAGCGTTGTGGATCGAGCCCTCCTTTGCATCCGAGTCCTGACCGAACTGATCTGGATCTTAAGCTCGAGCTGCCTCAGCATATGGTAGCTGCCCCAGAGCTAATTGACAGGGGGACATGCTAATTAGGAGGACGCGCCGCGGAACGTCCCAAGGGACGCGTCAGGCGACGTGCCAGGGGACGTGCCATGGGGACGCACCGCGGGACGTACCAAAGGGACGCGCTACGGAACGTGCCAATGGACGTGCCACGGGACGTGCCAGGGGACGCGCAGCGCGACGTGCCAGGAGGACCCGCCACGGGACGCGCCACGGAACGTGCCAAATTGCAATGCTGAATGCATCGATCTTGATGTACCGTGCCGAGGGCTGTGCTGTGCTGCGCCGTGCTGAACTGCGATGTGGCATGCCGCGATTGTGCTTGATTTAACGTTGTGGATCGAGTCCTCCCTGGCATCCGAATCCTGACTGAACTGATCTGGATCTTAAGCTCGAGCTGCCTCAGCACATAGTGGCTGCCCCAGAGCTAATTGACAGGGGGATGTGCTGGAGGACACGCCGCGGAACGTCCCAAGGGACGCGCCAGGCGACGTGCCAGGGGACGTGCCATGGGGACGCACCGCGGGACTTGCCAAAGGGACGCGCTACGGAACGTGCCAATGGACGTGCCACGGGACGTGCCAAGGGACGCGCCGCGCGACGTGCCAGGGGGACTCGCCACGGGACGCGCCACGGAACGTGCCAAATTGCAATGCTGAATGCATCGATCTTGCTGTACCGTGCCGAGGGCTGTGCTGTGCTGCGCCGTGCTGAACTGCGATGTGCCATGCCGCGATTGTGCTTGATTTAACGTTGTGGATCGAGTCCTCCCTGGCATCCGAATCCTGACCGAACTGATCTGGATCTTAAGCTCGAGCTGCCTGAGCAGATGGTAGCTGCCCCAGAGCTAATCGACAGAAGGGACATGCCAGGAGGACGCGCCGCGGAACGTCCCAAGGGACGCGCCTGGCGACGTGCCAAGGGACGTGCCATGGGCACGCACCGCGAGACGTGCCAAGGGGACGCGCTACGGAACGTGCCACGGGACGTGCCGCGGGACGTGCCAGGGGACGCGCCGCGCGACGTGCCAGGGGGACTCGCCACGGAACGCGCCACGGAACGTGCCAAGGTGCAATGTTGAGTGTATCGGTCTTGATGTACCGTGCCGACGGCTGTGCTGTGCTGCGGCGTGCTGAACTGCGATGTGCCATGCCGCGATTGTGCTCGATTCAACGTTGTGGATCGAGTCCTCCCTGGCATCCGAATCCTGACCGAACTGATCTGGATCTTAAGCTCGAGCTGCCTGAGCAGGTGGTAGCTGCCCCAGAACTAATCGACAGAGGGGACATGCCAGGAGGACGCGCCGCGGAACGTCCCAAGGGACGCGCCAGGCGACGTGCCAGGGGACGTGCCATGGGGACGCACCGCGGGACGTGCCAAGGGGACGCGCTACGGAACGTGTCAGGGACGTGCACCGCGGGACGTGCCAGGGGGACTCGCCACGGGATGCTCCGCAGAACGTGCCAGGCAACATGCCAGGCTGCAATGCTAAGGGTATCGATATTGATGCACCGTGCCGAAGGCTGTGCTGGGCCTGGGCGACCTGGACACGTGGAAACACGTGTTCCGCTCAAGACGTTCTCAGCACATCCTCATGCTAGACATCCGCCTGGGCAACCTGGACACGTGCAAACAAGCGTCTCGATCGAGATTTCCTCGACACATCCCCATGCTAGACATCCGCCTGGGCGACGAGGACGCGTGAAACCAAGCGTCTCGCTCGAGACATCCTCAACAAATCCTGGCGCTAGACCTCTGCCTGGGCCACCTGGAGGCGTGAAACCAAGCGTCTCGCTCGAGACGTCCTCAAGACCTGGGCACGTAAAAACAAGCATGTCACTTGAGAGATCCTCTGAATCCAGGTCCCCAGGAGAGGACAATATATAACACAAAACAAGCGTTTCGCTCGAGACATCCTCAACAAATCCCACCAGCCCTTTAGGGCGTAGGTGGTCTAGGGAGTTTCCTCTGCCAACCCCCTTCTTCCCCTTCGGGGAGGGGTTTACCCCTCCCCTTACCCCTCCCCACTGACCTGGACGGGGCCGGTCGCGAGGTGTCAGAGCGTCCAAGATGGCCCAAGACAGCTCCAAGAGCGAACAGGCGAGAAAACACAAAACATTGATTTTACCTAGGTTTTGGAAGGATTTTGGCATCTTGGGGGGGCCCAAGAGGCGACTCGAGGCACTCTGGAGGGGCGGGGCTAATAAGCAACCCCCCTTCTTTGATAGATCTCCTCCAAGATGGCCCAAAGAGCGCCCCGAAGGCTCCCAAGAGCGCCCCAAGAGCGCCTCAAGAGGGCCCCAAGAGACCCCAAGAGGCCCCCAAGAAGCCTCCAAGAGGCTGCCAAGAGACCCCCAAGAGGCCCCAAGAGAGTCCAAGATGGCCCAAGACGGCTCCAAGAGCGAAAAGGCGAGAAAACAGAAAACATTGATTTTATCTAGGTTTTGGAAGGATTTTGGCCTCTTGGGGGGCCCAAGAGGCGACTCGAGGCACTCTAGAGGGGCAACGCTAATTGGGGACCCCCTCTTCTCTGATCGATCTCCTGCAAGATGGCCCCAAGAGCGCCCCGAAGGCTCCCAAGAGCGCCCCAAGAGCGCCCCGAGAGCGCCCCAAGAGGCCCCAAGAGGTGCCCAAGAGGCCTTCAAAAGGCTCCCAAGAGACCCCCAAGAGGCCCAAGAGGCTCCCAAGACGGGTCCAAGAGCGAAAAGGCGAGAAAACAAAAAACATTGATTTTACCTAGGTTTTGGAAGGATTTTGGCCTCTTAGGGGGGGGCCCAAGAGGCGACTCGAGGCACTCTAGCGGAGCAGCGCTAATTGGGGACCCCCCCTTCTTTGATAGATCTCCTCCAAGATGGCCCCAAGAGCGCCTCGAAGGCTCCCAAGAGCGCCCCAAGAGCGCCCCAAGAGGGCCCCAAGAGGCCCCAAGAGGCCCCCAAGAGGCCTCCAAGAGGCCCCCAAGAGACCCCCAAGAGGCCACAAGAGGCTCCCCGAGATACGCAAGGGGCCCCCCGGGACCGCCAAGAGGCCCCAGTGACGGCCCAAGAGGCCCCCAAGCTCGCAATTGTCCTCCTCCTCCTCCTCCTCCTCTTTTTCTTCCTCCTCCCTCCTCCCCCTCCCCCTCCTCCTCCTCCTCCTCCTCCTCCTCCTTCTCCTTTTCCTCCTTCTCGTCCTCCTCGTCCTCGCAGTCCTCCATCTCCTCCTCCTTCTATTCCTCCTCCTCCTCCTCCTGCTCCTCCTCCTGCTCCTCCTCTTCCTCCTCCTACTCCGACGACGACGGCTCCTCCTACATCCTCCCCCTCTTGGGATATATGGCGGCTCACCCCGCCCTTTGTTTTTCTGCATGCTCCCCCGCTTCCCTCATAACCTCCACTCCCCTGGGACTCATTTCTGGACGGGCTGGTGGGGATACGCGAAGCGTCTAGAATTCTGAAAAACAAGCGTTTTGCTCGAGACATCCTCAACGTTTTAATTCGCCGGCCCTAGGCGACCTCGTTATTTATCGCAAAAGAAATTCGCCGGCCCTACAGCCGTCAGATCCGGGGGCAAACCCCCAAAAGAGAACCCTGGGCCTGTGCCCTTTCCGGGAATAAAAAATACCCCAACATGATCGACCCACGAACCCGGAAAGAAATATAGAAATGTAAGACATGGCAACGTTTCAAAGACACCTGATTGGGCGACGGGCAAATGCAATGCTTAATGTATCGACCTTGATGTACCGTGCCGAGGGCTGTAATGTGCTGTGCCGTGCTGAATTGCGATGTGCCATGCCACGAGTGTGCTCTATAGCGTTGTGGATCGAGTTCTCCTTTGCATCCGAGTCCTGACCGAACTGATCTGGATCTTAAGCTCGAGCTGCCTAAGCACATAACTAGTAGCTGCCCCAGAGTTGATTGACAAGGGAACATGCCAGGAGGACGCGCCGCAGAACGTCCCAAGGGACGCGCCATGCGACGTGCCAGGGGACGTGCCATGGGGTCGCACCGCGGGACGTGCCAAGGGGACGCGCTACGGAATGTGCCAATGGACGTGCCACGGGACGTGCCAAGAGACGCACCAAGCTAGGTGTCAGGGGGACGTGCCACGGGGACGTACCGCGGGAAGTGCCAAGGGGACGCGCTACGGAACGTGCCAATGCATTATGGACGTGCCACGGGACGTGCCAGAGGACGCGCCGCGCGACGTGCCAGGGGGACTCGCCACAGGACGCGCCACGGAACGTGCCAAAGAACGTGCCAAATTGCAATGCTGAGTGAGTGTATCGATCTTGATGTACCGTGCCGCGGGCTGTGCTGTGCTGCGCCGTGCTGAACTGCGATGTGCCACGTGACGATGGTGCTCTATAGCGTTGTGGATCGAGTCCTCCTTTGCATCCGAGTCCTAACCGAACTGATCTGGATCTTAAGCTCGAGCTGCCTCAGCACATAGTAGCTGCCCCAGAGCTAATTCACGGGGGGCATGCTAGGAAGACGCGCCGCCGAAAGTTCCAAGGGACGCGCCAGGCGACGTGCCAGGGGACGTGCCATGGGGACGCACCGCGGGACGTGCCAAGGGGACGCGCTACGGAACGTGCCAATGCATATGGACGTGCCACGGGACGTGCCAGGGGACGCGCAGCGCGACGTGCCAGGGGGACTCGCCACAGGACGCGCCACGGAACGCGCCAAAGAACTTGCCAAGTTGCAATGCTGAGTGAGTGTACCGATCTTTGTGTAATGTGCCGAGGGCTGTGCTGTGCTGCGCCGTGCTGAACTGCGATGTGCCATGCCGCGATTGTGCTCTACAGCGTTGTGGATCAAGTCCTCCGTTGCATCCGAATCCTGACCGAACTGATCTGGATTTTAAGCTCGAGCTGCCTGAGCACATAGTCCACGAAGTAGCTGCCGCAGAGCTAATTGACAAGGAATTATGCCAGGAAGACGCGCCGCGGAACGTTCCAAGGGACGCGCCAGGCGACGTGCCAGGGGACGTGCCACGGGGACGCACCGCGAGACGTGCCAAGGGGACGCGCTACAGAACGTGCTGGGGACAAGCGTCGTGTTGGTGGCCTGGACACGTAAAAACACGGTGCCAGCTCGGGACAACCATGAGAGATACCCCCTGGGTGGCCTGGACACGTAAAACACGTGGTTCCAGCTCGGGACAATCATGTTAGAGATCTCCCTGGGTGGCCTGAGCATGAAAAAACACGTGGTTCCAGCTCGGGACAGCCATGTTAGATACCCCTCTGCGTGATTGGATACGCTGAATTCGCGCTCCCGCTCGAGACATCCTCACAACGTCTTCCCTGGAGAGGCCCCCAAAGCGCACCCCCCTGTTCAGAGCAAGAAGCCATCACTTTTCCTCATAATTCGGCGTTGGGCCCGACGCCATGTTAGATACCCCAACTCTGCAAAACCAGCGTTTCGCTCGAGACATCCTCAACAAATTCTGAAAAGCAAGCGTTTCGCTCGAGACATCCCCCAACTCTGCAAAACCAGCGTTTCGCTCGAGACATCCTCAACAAATTATGAAAAACAAGCGTTTCGCTCGAGACATCCTTTCAAAATCCCAAGAAATCTAAATTCCTGCGCGCGGGACGCGGCACGCGCGAGACATCCTCAGAATTCCTGCGCGAGGGGCGCTTTTCCGTGCGTTTCGCTCGAGACATCCTCAACAAATTCTGAAACCAAGCGTTTCGCTCGAGACATCCCCAACTCTGCAAAACCAGCATTTCGCTCGAGACATCCTCAACACATTTAGAAAAACAAGCGTTTCGCTCGAGACATCCTAAAAAATAATTCCGCCGGCCCTACTCCCGCACGTAATTTATCGCAGAATAATTTCGCCGGCCCTACAGCCGTCGAAACCGGGGGTAAACCTCTAAAAGAGAACCCTGGGCTCGAGCCCTTTCCGGGAAAAATGCCTCCAAAAAGTCACAAAAAAAAGCTCCCAGACCATCTTTGGACTACCTTTTGACATTGTTTGGGGTGTTGTTTATGTCTCGTCGAAAATCCCCCTGCAGGGGGACACGCCCGACTTAGACCCTCTGAAAGAGAACCCTGGGCTTAAGCCCCTTCCCGGGAAAAATACCCCCCCGAAGCTCCCAAAATAACAGAGAATACCGTCCCCACACTATTCTCCGACTGCTTTGGGATGTTCCTCCTGTGGGAAGACCTGCCCGACCCAGGGCTGGACGCCCGAAATGGGTACGGAAAGGATGGGTACAATGCCCAACAACAACTGTTGTCCCAAACCAGCAGCGGCCGCCGGTCGGGCAGGCGGCCTCCCGTCTCGAATGGACACAGGCCGCGGCGGCGCGGACAGCGAGCCCTGTTCAAAATGAACCAGATCCGCTGTTGGGCATTGTGCCCATTCTTTTCGGGGGCGGCCAAGAGGGGGGTGTCCAAGAGGGGGGGTGCAAATCATGACCGGCGGCATGTGCGCGGCCCAGGGGGGGGGGGGCCAGGGACGTAATGAAATCAGGAGAGGCGCACGAGATCTGGGGAAAAATCATGGCCCGCGCCATGATGTCCACCCCCCCCTAGTCATCACCCCCCTCTTTTCCGCCCCCGACCCCAGAGGAGGAGGAGGAGGAGGAGGAGGAGGAGGAGGAGGAGGCGGAGGAGGAGGAGGAGGAGGAGGAGGAGGAGGGAGGAGGAGGAGGGAGGAGGAGGAGGAGGAGGAGGAGGAGGAGGAGGAGGAGGAGGAGGAGCAGGAGGAGGAGGAGGAGGAGGAGGAGGAGGAGGAGGAGGTGCCCATTTCGCTCGTCCAGGGCTGCGGCTCGGCCGCCCCCCGCGCGGCGGCCGCCCCCGGCGCCAGCGCGGCCTCGGCCGCCGGGCAGAGGAGGCGGCGCACGGGCTGCGGACACCAGGCCCGCCGCTGCCGCGGGGGGCGCGGAGGTGGGCACCGGCGCCGGCACCGAGGATTTTAGAGGCCTCCTGGTAGGGCTGCCTCCCGAGGGGGCTGCCTCCATAAGAGGCCTCCTGGAGTGCTCTGCCTCCCGAGAGGGCGCCTCCATAAGAGGCCTCCTGGAGGGCTCTGCCTCCCGAGAGGGCGCCTCCATAAGAGGCCTCCTGGAGGGCTCTGCCTCCCTAGAGGGCTGCCTCCATAAGAGGCCTCCCGGAGGGCTCTGCCTCCCGAGAGGGCGCCTCCATAAGAGGCCTCCTGGAGGGCTCTGCCTCCCGAGAGGGCGCCTCCATGGAGGCCTCCTGGAGGGCTGCCTCCAGCACGAGAGGATCACAGGGCTGCCTCCACAGAGGCACCAGGCCTGCCGCTGCTGCGGGAGGCTTGGCTTATGTCGGGCGTGTCCCCCTACAGGGGGATTTTCGCCGAAAAATTAAAAATACCCCAAAAGTAGTCCAAAAATACTCCAAAAATAGTCTGGGGACTATTTTTTGAACATCTTTTGGCCTTTGGGGGGCATGTTTGGGGTATTCTTTATTTTTCGTCGAAAATCCCCCTGTAGGGGGACACGCCCGACATAAACCGAGAGCTGCCTCCACGGGAGGCCTCCTGGAGTAGACACGCACGCTCCACGACTCGCAGAAAATACCCCAAAAGTAGTCCAAAAATACTCCAAAAATAGTCTGGGGACTATTTTTTGAACATCTTTTGGCCTTTGGGGGGCATGTTTGGGGTATTCTTTATTTTTCGTCGAAAATCCCCCTGTAGGGGGACACGCCCGACATAAACCGAGAGCTGCCTCCACGGGAGGCCTCCTGGAGTAGACACGCACGCTCCACGACTCGCAGAAGGAACTGCTCGCAAACGGCCTGGATCCGCCACGGGGGATCTACGATACATCACCTCACATCGATGCCGGCATGTGTTTTTTTTCGGACGCTTGCGCGTAGGCACTCTGCGAGCAGTGGAGCGCGCTCGGTGATAGATGGGGTCCGAATAGATGGGGTCGGAGGATCGCGCCGCATCGCCGATACATCGACGATGCATCGGCGATGCATCGGCGATGCACCGGAGATGCATCGGCGACGTCAACGTCGAGCCGCATCGGCGCTGCATCGGCGATGCGGCGCGGTCCTCCGACCTCATCTACTCCGGTCCCATCTAGGAGGCCTAGACTCCGCCAGGGGAAGGTGGCCCTGGATCCTAGATCTTGGTGTGGCGGTGATGCTTCGGCCACCTCGGAGGCCCGAATCCGTCCACCATCGCAGAGATCGGGATCGCCCTTACCCCTCGGCGGAGACACATCGCCGAGGCTGGTGCCGGTGCCAACCTCTCGGCCTCCCGTGCTGCTCCCGGCGCTCCTCCGCCTCGAGCCGCGCCACCACGCAGGCCAGGGCGGGCACGGCCGGGGCGCCCGGGCCCACGGGGCGGCACCGCAGGCACGCCTCGAAGTCGCACGAGGCACAGCGCCAGCGCAGCGGTCCCGCCCCTGCGCGGCAGAGGTCGCACGGCTGACTAGGGGGAACGAATGATGACCCAAGCCTAGGTCGGGCATGTCCTCCTGCAGGCGGATGTCGGGCGACAAATAGAACATATACTCAAAACATGCTCGACCCACGAACCCGGAAAGGGATTTAGAACTGCAAGGCATGGAAACGGTTCAAAGCAGCTCAATTGGGCGATGGGCAATGGCAGTGCCGAACATATCGATGTTGATGACACACACTGTGCCATAGGCTGTGTTGTGCTGCGCTGCGCTGCGCCGTGCCGCACTGGGACGTGCCAGGGGACGCGCCACGGGACGCGCCAGGGGACGCGCCGCGGGACATCCCAAGGGGGCGCGCAGCGAAACGACCCAAGCCCCGACACCTCCCGCACTTACGCCGAGGGCCGTTAGCCGCCCAGGGCCTTCGAGAACCGCTGACGGCGCAGGCTCGGGACCCCGAACCTCGTGACCCCGAACCAGAAGCAGACAATTCGTCTCTGGCGCTCGCAGCGCAAGGAATGTCTGCGGCCGAGACGCCACGTCGCATCAGTGCAGGGTGAAACGGGGCAGGCACTGCGCATCGCGACCAGCGCTCGCACCAGCGTGGTAATCAGCATGGCCGAAGGGCGGCGTAGGCCTGGAGCGGACGCACGACTGGCATGTAGGCGGGAGCTGCGCAAGAACAACTCCATGCGGCTCTAGCCAACGATATACACTGTTTTGATCTGCGGGTCGAGAGCGAGCCTCTTCCGATAAAAGCTAGGCGGGCCGCGCACAGCTTTAATTAGCAGAGGGGAGGGCAAAAAGAAGGCGGGGCCATAGCCAACGATATACACAGAACGGGGCCGCTTGCCATGAAGGCGCGTGCGGCGGAGGTCGAATGCGGTCGCGACGGTCTCGCCAGCCAGGGCGCCTCGCTGAGGAGCCGTCGGTCTGGCAGAAGGCCATCGGCCCGATCGAACTCAGGGCCCAGCCTGCCTGCACTGTGCTGGGTCGCCAGCTGAACGAGAACACCTGCGAGCAGAGCGTTGGGCGACGCCTGAGTGGCCTGGACACGAAACATGATCGACCCACGAACCCGGAAAGGAATATAGAACTGTAACACATGGCAGCGTTTTCAAAGACACCTGATTGGGTGACGGGCAAATTCAATGCTGAATGTATCGATCTCGATGTACCCTGCCGAGGGCTGTGCTGTGCTGCACCGTGCTGAATTGCGATGTGCCATGCCGCGAATGTGCTCTGTAGCGTCATGGATCGAGTCCTCCTTTGCATCCGAGTCCTGACCGAACTGATCTCGATCTTAAGTTCGAGCTGCCTGAACACATAGTAGCTGCCCCAGAGCTGATGGACAGGGGAGCATGTCAGGAGGACGCGCCGCGAAACGTCGCAAGGGATGCGCCAGGCGACGTGCCAGGGGACATGCCATGGGGTCGCACCGCGGGACGTGCCAAGGGGACGCGCTACGGAACGTGCCAATGGATGTGCCACGAGATGTGCCAAGGGACGCGCCACGCGACGTGCCAGGGAGACTCGCCAAGGGACGCGCCACGGAACGTGCCACGGAACGTGCCAAATTGCAATGCTGAGTGTATCGATCTTGATGTACCGTGCCGAAATCTGTGCTGTGCTGCGCCGTGCTGAATTGCGATGTGCCATGCCGCGATTGTGCTCTATAGCCTCGTGGATCGAGTCCTCCTTTGCATCCGAGTCCTGACCGAACTGATCTGGATCTTAAGCTCGAGCTGCCTGAACACATAGTAGCTGCCCCAGAGCTAATGGACAGGGGGGCATGCCAGGAGGACGCGACGCGGAACGTCTCAAGGGACCCGCCAAGCGACGTGCCAAGGGACGTGCCATGGGGACGCACCGCGGGACGTGCCAAGGGGACGCGCTACGGAACGTGCTGGGGACAAGCGTTTCGCTCGAGACATCCTGCCAACATCCTCAGAATTCCTGCGCGCGGGACGCGGCACGCGCGAGACATCCTCGGAATTCTTGCGAGCGGGACGTGAAAACAAGCATGTCGCCTGAGACATCCTCTGAATTCTGACCCCCCACGAGGCCCCCCACGAGGCCCCTGCTCGAGACATCCCCCAATTTTGCAAAACCAGCGTTTCGCTCGAAACGTCTTCAACAAATTATAAAAGACAAGCATTTCGCTCGAGACATCCTGCCAAAATTCAAGGAAATCCTAGCAAAACAAACGAATTAGTCGAGACATCCTCGAAATTCATGCGCGCAGGACGCGGCACGCGCGAAACATCATCGGAATTCCTGCGCGCGGGGCGCTTTTCCGTGTCGCGGTCGGCTCTGCAAAACCAGCGTTTCGCTCGAGACATCCTCAACAAATTCTGAAAACAAGCGTTTCGCTCGAGACATCCCCAACTCTGCAAAACCAGCGTTCCGCTCAAGACATCCTCAACAAAGTCTGAAAAACAAGCGTTTCGCTCGAGACATCCTCAACAAATTCTGAAAACAAGCGTTTCGCTCGAGACACCCCCAACTCTGCAAAACCAGCGTTCCGCTCGAGACATCCTCAACAAAGTCTGAAAGACAAGCGTTTCGCTAGGGACATCCTCAAAAATAATTCCGCCGGCCCTACTCCCGCACGTAATTTATCGCAGAATAATTTCGCCGGCCCATCAGCCGTCAGATCCGGGGGTAAACCTCTAAAAGAGAACCCTGGGCTCGAGCCCTTTCCGGGAAAAACACGAGGTTCCGGCAAAACACTTGGTTCCAGCGCGGGACCGCCATGTTAGATACCCCCCTGGATGGCCTGGACATGCAAAAACACGTGGCTCCAGCTCGGGACCACAATGCTAGATACCCCCTGGGTGGCGTGGACACGTATAAACACGTGGTTCCAGCGAGGGACCACAATGCTAGATACCCCCCCCTGGGTGGCCTGGACACGTAAAAATACGTGGTTCCAGCCCACACAGGAGGATATCTAGCTTGCGGTCGTCTGGGGCGCAGGAGGGCCCAGGAATTCCCGGCGCCTGGAGGCTAAACATGATCGACCCACGAACCAGAACCGTTCCGGGCCCCAGGAAGGCCCCAGGAGGCCCATGTTAGAACAGAGTGAAGGGGCCGAACGGTCATTCATTGTCCCTGGGTGCGTGGCTGAATAAGGAATTCGTGGTGAGAATTCTGCTTGTTGCGTTGCTGTTGCTGTTATTGTTTATTGTCGTCGTCCCACCCGCGACCCACCCGCGACCCACCCCAAGACCAAACCCGCGACCCACCCCGCGACCCACCCCGCGACCCATCCCGCGACCCACCCGCGACCCAACCCGCGACCCACCCGCGACCCACCCCAAGACCCACCCGCGACCCACCCGTGACCCGCCCGCGACCCGCCCCACGACCCGCCCGCGAGCCGCCCCGCGACCCATCCGCGACCCATCCGCGACCCACCCGCGACCCACCCGGCGATCCACCCGCGACCCACCCCGCGACCCACCCTCAAGGGAGGAAAAAACACCCGGACCCGACAATTGACGTTTACTGAACGGCCCTGGGCGTTTACTAAACAGCCCTGCCCTGTTCGATTCATTCCTTGTGTGCATTTACTAAACGGCTTCGCTTGCCGGGGTGATTATTATGGTGGATTTTCTGCCCTCTACACCCGCGACCCACCCGCGACCTAACAGCGACCCACCCGCGACCCACCCGCGACCCACCCGCGACCCATGTGCGACCCACCCGCGACCCACCTGCGACTTACACATATGGTTTAACGAAACATGATCGACCCACGAACCCGGAAAGGAATATAGAAATGTAAGGCATTGCAACATTTCAAAGACACCTGATTGGGCGACGGGCACATGCAATGCTGAATGTATCGATGATGATGTACTGTGCCGAGGGCTGTGCTGTGCTACGCCGTGCTGAACTGCGATGTGCCACGCCGCGATTGTGCTCTCTATAGCGTTGTGGATCGAGTCCTCCCTGGCATCCGAGTCCTCTCCGAACTGATCTGGAGCGTAAGCTCGAGCTGCCTGAGCAGATGGTAGCTGCCCCAGAACTAATCGACAGAGGGAACATGCCAGGAGGACGCGCCGCGGAACGTCCCAAGGGACGCGCCAGGCGACGTGCCAGGGGACGTGCCATGGGCACGCACCGCGGGACGTGCCAAGGGGACGCGCTACGGAACGTGCCAATGGACGTGCCGAGGGACGTGCCAGGGGACGCGCCGCGCGACGTGCCAGGTGGACTCGCCACGGAACGCGCCAAGGAACGTGCCAAGGTGCATAGTTGAGTGTATCGATCTTGATGTACCGTGCCGACGGCTGTGCTGTGCTGGGCCGTGCTGAACTGCGATGTGCCATGCCGCGATTGTGCTCTATATAGCGTTGTGGATCGAGTCCTCCCTGGCATCCGAGTCCTCACCGAACTGATCTGGATCGTAAGCTCGAGCTGCCTGAGCAGATGGTAGCTGCCCCAGAACTAATCGACAGAGGGAACATGCCAAGAGGACGCGCCGCGGAACGTCCCAAGGGACGCGCCAGGCGACGTGCCAGGGGACGTGCCATGGGCCATGGGCACGCACCGCGGGACGTGCCAAGGGGACGCGCTACGGAACGTGCCATGGACGTGCACCGCGCGACGTGCCAGGGGGACTCGCCACGGGACGCTCCGCGGAACGTGCCAGGCAACATGCCAGGCTGCAATGCTAAGGGTATCGATATTGATGTACCGTGCCGAGGGCTGTGCTGTGCCTGGGCGACCTGGACACGTGAAAACACGCGTTTCGGTCTAGACGTTGTCAGCACATCCTAATGCTAGACATCCGCCTGGGCAACCTGGACACGTGCAAACAAGCGTCTCGCTCGAGACATCCTCAACAAATGCTCATGCTAGACGTCCGCCTGGGCGACCTGGACACGTGAAAACAAGCCTCTGGTTCAAGACATCCTCAACAAATCCTCATGCTAGACATCTGTCTAGGCCACCTGGAGGCGTGAAACCAAGCGTCTCGCTCGAGACATCCTCAAGACCTGGGCACGTGAAAACAAGCAATCCGCTTGAGAGATCCTCAGAATTCAGGTCCCCAGGAGAGGACAATCTATAACACAACACAAGCGTTTCGCTCGAGACATCCTCAACAAATTCTGAACATGATCGACCCACGAACCCGGAAAGGAATGTAGAACTGTAACACATGGCAGCGTTTTCAAAGACACCTGATTGGGTGACGGGCAAATGCAATACTGAAGGTATCGATCTTGATGTACCCTGCCGAGGGCTGTGCTGTGCTGCGCCGTGCTGAATTGCGATGTGCCATGGCGCGACTGTGCTCTATAGCCTCGTGGATCGAGTCCTCCTTTGCATCCGAGTCCTGACCGAACTGATCTGGATCTTAAGCTCGAGCTGCCTGAACACATAGTAGCTGCCCCAGAGCTAATGGACAGGGGAACATGCCAGGAGGACGCGCCGCGAAACGTCCCAAGGGATGCGCCAGGCGACGTGCCAGGGGACGTGCCATGGGGTCGCACCGCGGGACGTGCCAAGGGGACGCGCTACGGAACGTGCCAATGGATGTGCCACGGGATGTGCCAGGGGACGCGCCACGCGACGTGCCAGGGGGACTCGCCAAAGGACGCCCCACGGAACGTGCCAAGGAACGTGCCAAGTTGCAATGCTGAGTGCATCGACCTTGATGTACCGTGCCGAAATCAGTGCTGTGCTGCGCCGTGCTGAATTGCGATGTGCCATGGCGCGATTGTGCTCTATAGCCTCGTGGATCGAGTCCTCCTTTGCATCCGAGTCCTGACCGAACTGATCTGGATCTTAAGCTCGAGCTGCCTGAACACATAGTAGCTGCCCCAGAGCTAATGGACAGGGGAACATGCCAGGAGGACGCGACGCAGAACGTCTCAAGGGACGCGCCAAGCGACGTGCCAAGGGACGTGCCATGGGGACGCACCGCGGGACCTGCCAAGGGGACGCGCTACGGAACGTGCTGGGGACAAGCGTTTCGCTCGAGACATCCTGTCAAAATCATCTGAATTCCTACGCGCGGGACGCTGCACGCGCGAGACATCCTCGGAATTCCTGCGAGCGGGACGTGAAAACAAGCATTTCGCCTGAGACATCCTTTGAATTCTGGCCCCCCACGAGGCCACCGCTCGAGACATCCTCCAATTTTGCAAAACCAGCGTTTCGCTCGAGACATCCTCAACAAATTATGAAAAACAAGCGTTTCGCTCGAGACATCCTGTCAAAATCCAAGAAATCCAAATACCCGCGCGCGGGACGCGGCACGCGCGAGACATCCTTGGAATTCCTGCGCGAGGGGCGCTTTTCCGTGTCGCGGTCGGCTCTGCAAAACCAGCGTGTCGCTCGAGACATCCTCAACAAATTCTGAAACCAAGCGTTTCGCTCGAGACATCCCCAACTCTGCAAAACCAGCGTCTCGCTCGAGACATCCTCAACAAATTCTGAAAAACAAGCGTTTCGCTCGAGACATCCTCAAAAATAATTTCGCCGGCCCTACTCCGTGCGTGCCCGCTCGCAAAATAATTTCGCCGGCCCAAGTCGCAGGGGGGCCGGGGGGTTAACCTACTAAAAGAGAACCCTGGGCCCGCGCCCTTTCCGGGAAAAACATGCATTTCGCTCGAGACATCCTCAAATTTTAATTCGCGGGCCCTACTCCCGCACGTAATTTATCGCAGAATAATTTCGCCGGCCCAAGTCGCAGGGGGGCCGGGGGGTTAACCTACTAAAAGAGAACCCTGGGCCCGCGCCCTTTCCGAGAAAAATCGGCGCCTGCGGCGGGCTCGTTATATAATTTGTAAAACTTCGGCGCCTGCGGTGGGCTTCTCCGGAGTCTCGCAAACTGCCGACGTCCCCACCGCCCCCTCACTCTTATCCGCATCTGCGTGCTGCTACGTACTTCCCTCTGGATGGCCTGGACATATAAAAACACTGGTTCCAGCGAGGGACCACCATGTCAGAGAACCCCCCTGAGTGGCCTGGACATGCAAAAACACTTGGTCCCAGCTCGGGACAAACCATGTAAGATACCCCCCTGGGCGGCTCTAACTTGCGGTCGTCTGGAACGCAGGAGGGCCCAGGAACGCCCGGAGGCGCCTGGAGACCAAAAAAATCCTCTCGACATTCCGTTCCAGGCCCCAGGAAGGCCCCCCAAGGCCCATGTTAGATACCTCCTCTGGGACACGTGAAAACACGTGGCTCCAGCGCGGAACCACCATGTTTGATACCCCCTGGGTGGCCTGGACACGTCAGAAGACGTGGTCCCAGCTCGGGACAAACCATGTTAGATACCCCCTGGGTGGCCTGGACACATAAAAACAAATGGCTCCAGCGCGGGACCACCATCTTAGATACCCCCCTGGGTGGCCTGGACACGTGAAAACACATGGTTCCAGCTCGAAGCCACCATGTTAGATATTCCCTCGGTGGCCTGGACAAGTAAAAACACATGGTTCCAGCCCACACTGGGGAGGGCCAATATGTAGGCACACACGTAAAAACACGCGGAGTCGTGCCCTAGGAGAGGGCCCAGTCTATAGTGAAAACACACGGAGGCGCGCCTCACAGGGGCAGTTTTTGCGACTTGGTCGTGTCTCCAGACCTCGTCTTTTCTCGAGGACAGTGCTCGAAACGCGCCGCACCCTCTTTCTCACGAAAGGAAACGCTAGTCTGCGGACCCCGTGATTGCGTCGAGGATCCGACATGGGAGGCGCATTTTCCTCGAGCGGGCACGCACGAAACGCACCTAGACGACAAGAAAATCATAATTTACTATGTTTTCCATCGCAGAATAATTCCGCCGGC
Source organism: Prorocentrum cordatum (assembly GCA_963575745.1). NCBI lineage: Eukaryota > Dinophyceae > Prorocentrales > Prorocentraceae > Prorocentrum > Prorocentrum cordatum. Next base: position 288,855 of record CAUYUJ010001447.1, on the reverse strand, counting down.
CTTCTTCAAGTCGAGGCGGGGGGGGGGGACCCACTAAAAGAGAACCCTGGGCCTGAGCCCTTTGCGGGGAAATATTGGCGGCGCCTCCAGAGCCGCCCCTGGCGCGCTCCGCGCGCCAGGGAGGCGGGTCCAGCGCCCGCGGACCTCCGAGATTTTATGTGATGTCATTGTTCGTTCCCGTACTGACCGCCCGGCCCGCCCTCGCAGAGCGCCATGGCGCAGCCTCGCTTCCCGCAGACTGCCGGCGACTCCGCGGACAGGCGCGCCCGCGCAGCTTCCGTCAGCACCTGGCCGGGCCTCCCAGCGCACCCGCCGGGCAGCCTCCACGCGGCCTGTTCGGGCCCCTGCACCCTCTCGTCTGCGGGCACGGTCCTCGGGACAGCTGCAAGCGGAGTGGCAGCGAGACTCGGCCTCGGTGAAGGGGGAGGGGAGGGAGGGTAAAGAGCGAGGACGACGAGAGGGTGTGAGGTGGCAGGGAAGGCCGAACCTCGAGACCCCCACGCTGCTTTCGCCGCCCCAGGGGCCCGGGCGCCAGCGGAGACGCCTCCGCCGCTGGCGCTGGCGCCTCCGCGGCCGAGGCTGGAGCCTCCGCCACCAGCGCCGCCGCCGGCGCCAGCGGCGCGGCGCACTCAAGAGGTGCGGGCGGCGGCGCCACCGCCTCCACGCGCACGCTCCAGAGGAGCGGGCCCACGGGTGGCGCGCCGCCCGCCGCGCCCCCGCCGCTGGCCGCCAGCCCCGCGAGGCCGAGGTGCCGCAGCTCACCGCCTGCGCCGCCGGGCGCCACCCGCAGGAAGCAGGCCGCGGGGAAGCTGCCGAGGCCCACCTCCACCCGGCGGCGCCCGTCGCGCGCCGCGAGCACCGCCAGCCACAGCTCGGCCGCGCCCTCCGACCAGCCCGCCGTGCCCGCCGCCCTCTGCCTGCCCTGCGGCCTCCCGGCGAGCAGCTGGCCGGCGCGGCCGAACTCCGCGTGCCAGCAGCGGTCCCGCCCGCTCGGCGGGCGCAGCAGCACGACGTACGGGTCCTCCGTGGCCTCGGGGCCCTCTGCGCAGGCGCCGCCGCCGCCCAGCAGGCTCCGGAGGGTGCTCGACCCCAGGGACGCGGGGCCGCTGCACAGCGCGACGCCGAGGCCACCGCAGGCTGGCGGCACGTCGAGCCGCAGCGCGGCCACGGCGCCCCCGCCGCCCGCGCCGCGGGGCGGCAACGCCCACGAGGCGCTGGTCTCCCACGCCCCGCTGGAGAGCCGGCGCGGGCCGGCAGCGAGGTTGTCCCCGGCGTCGGGCCCGTCCTCGGCGGAGGGGGGGGGGCGAAAGGGGAGGGGAGGAGGAGGAGGAGGAGGAGGAGGAGGAGGAGGAGGAGGAGGAGGAGGAGGAGGAGGGGAGGAGGAGGAGGAGGAGGGAGGAGGAGGAGGAGGAGGAGGAGGAGGAGGAGGAGGAGGAGGAGGAGGAGGAGGAGGAGGAGGAGGAGGCGGAGGAGGAGGCGGGGAGGAGGAGTAGGAGGAGGAGGAGGAGGAGGAGGAGGAGGGACGAGGGAGGGGGAGGAGGAGGAGGGAGGAGGAGGAGGAGGAGGAGGAGGAGGAGGAGGAGGAGGAGGAGGAGGAGGAGGAGGAGGAGGAGGAGGAGGAGGAGGAGGAGTGGAGGAGGGAGGAGGAGGAGGAGGAAGGAGGAGGAGGAGGAGGAGGAGGAGGCAGGAGGACGAGTGCAAACCCATGACTCATCAACGATGTCGGAATAAACCCTCCCTCCAAGCTCCGTCCTCGTGGGCCCCATACAAGGACTCAGTTCCACTGAAGGAAGTGCCCCGCTGGGAGACAACAGTTCGAAGATCCTGAAGCGCACCAGAACACCATTATCAGACCTTCAACGTCACGAATCGACTTGACAATGGCGTAATGATGATCCTGAATCGTGACAGGACACCGTTCCTGGGACTGAAACACCGCGAATCAACGTAACGGTTGCGCCCTGACAATCCTGAATGGCTGCAAAATACCACTTCTGGTTCATTAACCATGGGAACCCGTGAAACCCTTACACATGTTTGAAAAGAATGTGCGCGGCGCTGGGGCGAGAGCCACATTTTGAAAAATGCCCGCCCTCTATGTGTGAAGCTCGTGCAATTTGGTTTAAGCGAATGTGTGCGGCGCTGAGGCGAGAGCCATATTTTGAAAACTGCCCACCCTCAACACCTGAAACTCTTGCAAATATTTAACATGAATGTGGGCGGCGCTGAGGCGAGAGCCACATGTTGAAGCCGCTCGCCCTCAATCCCTGAAACCCTTGCAAAGGTTTAAACGAATGTGCGCGGAGCTAAGGCGAGAGCCACATGTTGGAAGCGGACCGCCCCATCTATGAAACTGCTGCCATGTCTTCAAAATCATAAATGATAAGGAATTCTCAGGCGAAACGCCCAGCCCAGCCTTCCGACTGGCCTCGGGGTGCGACGAGGAGGAGTTAATTACAAGAAAAAGAAATGCAGGAGGGGGCGGGAGGAGGAGCAGCGCAAGGCCGAAAGAGGGCCAGGACAGCCTCACGGGTCGTCAAGAAGCAACTCATCTTGAGCCACTGCCCGTCACAGGCCGAAAACCGCGAACCTCATATGTGGATCGATCCCTGGAGCCTCCCTGCGACTAAAAAACTTCTGGTGTTAAAACTTCGCCCCCGCATCCTCCTCCCCCTTATTCTCAATCATCATCATGGTCCCCACTACCACCACCACCATCATCACCATCACCATCAGCATCATCTTCATCATCATCATCAGCAGCAGCAGCATCAGCCATCAGCATCAGCAATCATCATCGTCATCATCATCATCTCATCATCATCATCATCTCATCATCACCATCCACCAACCACACACCACCCACCACTTCATCATCATCATCATCATCATCATCATCATCATCATCATCATCATCATCATCATCATCATCCTCATCATCATCATCATCATCCTCATCATCATCATCATCATCATCATCATCATCATCATCATCATCATCATCATCATCATCATCATCATCATCATCACCATCACCATCACCAGCACCAGCACCATCACCATCATCAGCATCAGCATCAGCATCAGCATCAGCATCAGCATCATCGTCCTCATCATTATCCCCGTCCTCCTTATCATCATCCTCACCACCACCATCACCAGCATGAAATCCCACCCGCCTGGTAGGGCATGAAAGGTTCAGAACGTGTATTCTTCCAGTCCCCGTCTTCCCCTTGGGTAAGGGGTCTGCCCCTCCCCCTGCCCCCCTGGACCTGGACAGGGGGGCTCGCGACCCCGTCATTCTGGAGGGATCTGAGGGATCTGGTGAAACGCCTTGGTCTGCAAGGCCCGCCACCTAGGCACGCATCTCGGACCTACGCCGAGAAGCACAGTGCCAGGCCAATGCCCAGCGCAAGCGAGGGGGATCCAGCATGGCGACGAGACCACAAGACCCCGAAGCACCGCCCGACGGCGGACAATTCGAAGGGAATCCAGACGAGGACTGTAGAGGAGGAGGAGGAGGCAAAAAGAAGAAAGGAAAGGGGAACGAGGGAAGGATGACGGGGAGAGCAGGCGGAGGGGCTCGGGGCCCCGAGGAACGGCGCGGGGGGGCCTCGGCGTCGAGCGCCTCGTCGAAGTCGAAGAGGCCGTAGGCGCCCATGGCGCAGGCATGGCCCCCCGCCGACAAGCGGCTCTCGAGCCGACGAGCGGCCACTGCCCCGCGCATCTGGAAGAACAGAACACAGCCGCGAGCAGCAAAATGAATCCCAGACTGCCCTGGTCCAGCTCATCGCTGGGCTATCAATAATACAAACGAATAAACCACGAACGCTGAACACGATCGACCCACGAACCCGGAAAGGAATATAGACATGCAAAGCATGGCCACGTTGCAACGGCACCTGGTTGGGCGACGGGCAGATGCAATGCTGAAAAATCGGTCTTGCTGTACTGTGCTGGGGGCTGTGCTGTGCTGCGCAGTGCTGAATTGCGATGTGCCATGCCGCGATTGTGCTCTATAGCGTTGTGGATCGAGTCCTCCTTTGCATCCGAGTCCTGACCGAACTGATCTGGATCTTAAGCTCGAGCTGCCTCAGCACATAGTAGCTGCCCCCAGAACTAATTGACAGGGGAACATGCCAGGAGGACGCGCCGCGGAACGTCCCAAGGGACGCGCCAGGCGACGTGCCAGGGGACGTGCCACGGGGACGCACCGCGGGACGTGCCGAGGGGACGCGCTACGGAACGTGCCAATGGACGTGCCACGGGACGTGCCAAGGGACGCGCCGCGCGACGTGCCAGGGGGACTCGCCACGGGACGCGCCGCGGAACGTGCCAGGTTGCAATGCTGAGAGTATCGATCTTGATGTACCGTGCCGAGGGCTGTGCTGTGCTGGGCCGTGCTGAATTGCGATGTGCCATGCCGCGATTGTGCTCTATAGCGTTGTGGATCGAGTCCTCCTTTGCGTCCGAGTCCTGACCGAACTGATCTGGATCTTAAGCTCGAGCTGCCTCAGCACATAGTAGCTGCCCCCAGAACTAATTGACAAGGGAACATGCCAGGAGGACGCGCCGCGGAACGTCCCAAGGGACGCGCCAGGCGACGTGCCAGGGGACGTGCCACGGGGACGCACCGCGGGACGTGCCGAGGGGACGCGCTACGGAACGTGCCAATGGATGTGCCACGGGACGCGCTCCCAGGGCAACGATCCCTCGCAAATTACATTGGGGTCGCGCTCCCAGGGCCCCGACCCCTTGTAAATTACGCTGCGTCCGCGCTCCCAGGGCCACGATCCCTCGTAAATCACGCTGCGTCCGAGCCACCAGGGCCCCCATCCACCATATTTTACGCTGCGCCCGCGCTCCAAGGGCTACGATCCATCGTAAATTACATTGCGTCCGAGCTCCCAAGGCCCCGACCCCTCGTAAATTACGCTGCGCCCGCGCTCCGAGGGCCGCGATCCCTCGCAAATTACACGTGGTCCGCGCTCGAAGCGCCTCCTGGGGCTTGCTGGGGCGCCCAGACCAATCAAGTTTTGCAAAACAAGCGTTTCGCTCGAGACATCCTCGATGTTTTGGCGCGGGGGTGGCGCGGGGGGGCGCGCCATCCTCGAGCGGGCACGCAAAACGTCAACCAACATGTTTACATGTGTTGTGTCCCAGTAGGGGTTCCACGGACCTCATTCCCCAATTTTCTGCCCAAGACGGCTCCAAGATGGCCTCCAAGATGGCCAAGACGGCCCAAGATGGCCTCCAAGATGGTCCAAGATGGCCTCCAAGTCCGCCCAAGATGGTCCAAGGCGGCCTCCAAGACGGTCCAAGAGAGTCCAAGAGGGTCCCAAACGGGCCAAGAGGCCCCCAGAGGCCTCCCAGACGGCCCAAGAGGCCTCCAAGAGGTCATCCCTGCAGGAGGGTCCGAAGAGGCCAAAATCATTGATTTTCCGTAGATTTTTGAAGGATGTCGGAATGTGCTTCTTCTCGGCATTCCGACGGCTCAAGACGGCCCAAGAGGCCCCCAAGATCGCCAAAGAGGCTCCCAAGAGAGCCCCACGACGGCCCAAGTGGCCTCCAAGATGGCCCCCAGAGGGCCCCAAGATGGCCCAAGAGGCCTCCAACACGCCCAAGATGGCCTCCAAGACGCCCAAGATGGCCTCCAAGACGGCCCCGAAGCGCCCCAAGAGGGCCCCCCGTTGGCCCAGAAAGGCCCCCAAGACGGCTCCCGACGGCGTCAGACGTGCCAGAAACCCAGAAGTTGGCTCGAAGCTGGCCCAACAGGGCCCAAGAGGCCCCCAAGAGGGCCTCCAGGAAGGCCAGAAGAGGCCAAAAACATTGATGTTCCTTAGGTTTTTGACGGATTTTGACATGTCCTTCTTTTCGGCCTTCCGACGGCCCGAGACGGCCCAAGAGCCCCCACAGATCGCCGAAAGATCGCCCAAGAGGCCTCCAAGGCGGCCAAGATGACCTTCAAGACGCCCAGGTGTTCCCCGAAGGCTTTCCAAACCGATTCGGGGAACACATGGTCCGATGGCTTGACAGGTCTGGCCTCAACGTTCGGCCACACAAGACGGCCAGGATGACCTCCAAGACGGCCGCAGATGGCTTCCAAGTCCGCCCAAGATGGTCCAAGACGGCCTCCAAGACGGCCTCAGAGAGTCCAAGGCGGCCCAAGACGGCCCACGAGGCCCCCCAGAGGCCTCCCAGACGGCCCAAGAGGCCTCCAAGAGGTCCTCCAGGAGGGCCCGAAGAGGCCAAAATCATTGATTTTCCGTAGATTTTTGAAGGATGTCGGAATGTGCTTCTTCTCGGCATTCCGACGGCTCAAGACGGCCCAAGAGGCCCCCAAGATCGCCCAAGAGGCCCCCAAGAGGGCCCCCATGACGGCCCAAGTGGCCTCCAAGATGGCCCCCAGAGAGGCCCCAAGACGGCCCAAGAGGCCTCCAACACGCCCAAGATGGCCTCCAAGACGCCCAAGATGGCCTCCAAGACGGCCCCGAAGCGCCCCAAGACGGCTCCCGACGGCGTCAGACGTGCCAGGAACCCACCAAGATGGCCGAAGTTGGCTCGAAGCTGGCCCAAAAGAGCCCAAGAGGCCCCCAAGAGGGCCTCCAGGAAGGCAAGAAGAGGCCAAAAACATTGATGTTCCTTAGGTTTTTGACTGATTTTGACATTTCCTTCTTTTCGGCCTTCCGACGGCCCGAGACGGCCCAAGAGCCCCCACAGATCGCCGAAAGATCGCCCAAGAGCCCAAGAGGCCATCAAGACGGCCACGATGACCTTCAAGACGCCCACGTGTTCCCCGAAGGCTTTCCAAACCGACTCGGGGAACACATGATGGTCCGATGGCTTGGCAGGTCTGGACTCAACGTTCAGCCACATAGGCGCTTCCACAAAGGCAGGGGGCGGCGATGATTCGCCGTAGGCGTCTTAGATCCGCCGCCCCCTTTTGATATATCAAAGGGGTGCCCGGCGTGCCAGATTATGTGGCGTTTGGTTTTGGTTCTTTTTCCAAAAGAACTCCCCCCGGGGCTTCGGCCCGCCCCGCCGGCCACCCGGAAAGGATCTCAAAACGCGCCCGTCGTACCTCTGTTTCCTCCAGTTGGCCCAAGATGGCGTCCAAGACGGCCAAGATGGCCCAGGATGGTCTCCAAGACGTCTCCAAGACGGCCCAAGATGGCCTCCGAGACGGCTAAGATGGCCCCCAGATGCCTCCAAGAAGGCCCAAGATGGCCTCAAGATGGTCTACGACGGCCCAACAGGCCCGCAAGAGGCCTCCAAGACGGCCCAAGAGCCCTCCAAGACGACCTCCAGGAAGGCCCGAGGGCAGATTTTCCTTAGGTAATTGGAGGATTTGGGCATTTGCGCCTTTTCGGCTTTCCGACGGCCCAAGACGGCCTAAGAGGCCCCCAAGATCGCCCAAGAGGCCCCCAAAAGGGCCCCATGACGGCCCAAGTGGCTTCCAACACGTCCAAGATGGCCTCCAAGACGCCCAAGATGGCCTCCAAGACGGCCCCGAAGCGCCCCACAAGGGCCCCAAGTTGGCCCAGAAAGGCCCCCAAGACGGCTCCCGACGGTGTCAGACGTGCCAGGAACCCACCAAGATGGCCGAAATTGGCTCGAAGCTGTCCCAAGACGGCCCAAGAGGCCCCCAAGAGGGCCTCCAGGAAGACCAGAAGAGGCCCCAAATATTGATTTTCCTTAGGTTTTTCACTGATTTTGACATTTGCTTCTGCTCGGCCTTCCGACGGCCCGAGACGGCCCAAGAGCCCCCACAGATCGCCGAAATGGCCTCCAGGCGGCCAAGATGACCTTCAAGATGCCCACGTGTTCCCCGAAGGCTTTCCAAACCGATTCGGGGAACACATGGTCCGATAGCTTGGCAAGTCTGGCCTCAACGTTCGGCCACATAGGCGCTTCCACAAAGGCAGGTGGCGGCGGTGATTCGCCGTAGGCGTCTTCGGTAACACCAACGTTTCAATATGCGCTGATGACTCCTATCCGCCCCCGCATGCTGTTCTCAGATGCGCCAAGGCAGCGCCAAGACGCACCGACGCGACTCTGTTATGAAAACCCACTATAATAGAGAGGGAGCCGGCGGCAGGGGGTGAAGCCCTTACGGATAACAAGTGTTCAGAAGTGGAAGCTGGCAGCTCAACATGTTAATCCTGAGCATCATCATCACCATCAGCAGCCTCATCATCAGCATCATCATCACCCCATCATCATAATCATAATCATAATCAGAATCCTTATCAGCATCATCATCAGCGGCAGCATCACCATCATTACCATCACCACCATCACCATCATAGTCGTTTCCACCACCACCACCATCATCATCAGCAGAATCAGCATCATCATCGTAGTCGTCAACGACATTGGCATCATCATCACAATCAGCATCATCAACCTCATCGTAGTCATCGCCACCATCACCACCACGACCACCATAACCACCACAATCATCACCACCATCACATCATCAGCATCATCATCATCATCATCACCACCATCATCATCATCATCATCATCATCATCATCATCATCATCATCATCATCATCATCAGGATCATCATCGACAACAGCATCATTAGCATCAGCATCAGCATGAGCATCATCAGCAGCAGCAGCAGCAGCATCAGCAGCATCCTCATTATCATCATCCTCAGAGTCGGCATCCTCATCCTCATCCTCATCATCAGAATTCTGAATACATCTGGCGATCCATCCATCCATACATACATGCACACTCCCATACCGTCCTACATCTTACCTGGAAATCGGCGACTGCTTGTGGCTGCGTGTGCTTCCCCTCCTGAGTACCCCTCTTCGCCTCCTCACTGCTCCTCCTCCCGCTCCCGCCTCCCCACCCGCCCTGGGCAGGGACGCGGGCCCCCGCTCCTCGGCGAGGACGCCCTGGAACTGCGGCAGGAGCTCTGCGATCATCTGCCTGGCCAAGGGCGCCGGCAGGGGGGCCGATCGGGAGGAGCGGGGCGGGGAGGGAGCTGGGGACCAGGAGGAGGGAGGGACGAGGGAGGGAAGGGGGGAGGGAGGGAGGGAGGGAGGGAGGGGGTAGGGAGGGCGAAGGAGAAAGGGAGTGAGGGAGGGAGGAGGGGGCGAAGGGGAAGGAGAGACGAAGGGGAGGAGCGCGGCGCGCGCCGCCGATGCCGAGGAGCCCCGGGGGGTCGCCAGCCTGCCGGGGGAGGAGAGGGCCGCCGAACAGGAGGGGGGGCGATGGGGGGGGGGGGAGGGAGGGAGGCAGGGAGGAGGGGAGGGAGGGAGGAGCAGGTGGGGGACGGGGGGGGAAATGAGAGGGAGGAGGGGGCGATGGGGGGGGGGGAGGAGGGAGGGATGAGGGGCAGCAAGCAGAGGGAGGAGGGAGTCTCCACCGAGCTCCCCGACGGCCACGGTGCCGCCGCCCACCTCGGAGGCCTCCGCGGGCCACGAGGAGGGGGCGATGGGGGGCGGCGGCGGGCGCCCTGCCGCCGGGCGCCCCCCTCGCCGCGGGCTGCCGCCCTCGGCGAGAGGCCGCGGCGGCCCGGGCGCGGCTCTCCGCGCCCGCGCGCTCGCGGCCCTCTGCGGAGGGGGGCGGGGGCCCTCGGCGCCCTCCCCGCTGCGGCGGCGGGGGCCGACGGCAGCGAGGGGAGGAGGGCAGGGGGCAGGGGCGGGAAGGGGGGGGGGAGGGGGGAGGGAGGAGGGCAGGGGAAGGAGAGAAGAGGGGAGGGAGGCAGGGGAAGGAGGGAAGAGGGGAGAAGGGAAGGAGGAGGAGGGAGGGGAGGGGAGGGGAGGGAGGAGGGGGGCAAGGCAAGGAAGGAGGGAGGGGAAGCAACGGCAGGGATGAGAGGGAGAAGGGGGAGGATATGTTTGACCAGCATGACGGCTCGAATCTCGAGCACCGCACATCTCCATAGCAAGGCTGCGCCGCAGGCTGAGACGGAGGAGCGGATGGCGGCCGTCGAACCGCCCGAGTTGACGAATTCAGCAACCTCGACTGCAAACGTCGTTTTAAGGGATGGTGACGCTCCAGCTGGCAATCATTGAATATGCGTGCACGTCCGCTGGAAGTGCATGGCGAAGGGCGTCGGAGCCCTGGGGCGAAGACTACACCCCGCCTCCCCGTCCACATCGCCTCCTGACGGAATTACGGGGGGGGGCATGGGCAGCAAATTCTGCCGACGGGGGAATGGGATGGGTGCGGGGGTAAGACCTCCAGGATCCAAGAGTGAAGGGTCCCATGGACACATCAATAAAGGGACACAAATCCCAGGGTGCTCCATTCTTATTCCTATGTTCGGGAGTTTCGTCGTCCCCACCCCCCACCGCCCAAAGGTTCCCATATGTTCTGGGGAATCGACGGTGGATTGTGTCTTTGTGTGTGTTCTCCCCTCCTGAAGGGGGGCAGGACCAGTCAGCATTCCATCGAGACATTGACGATGAGTTGTGTCTTTGTGCTTTTGTCCCCCTCCTGAAGGGGGGCAGGATCAGTCAGCATTCGACCGAGACATCGGAGCAGGTCGGGCCGCATCGGCACAGAGCCGAGCTCGGACCCGATCGGCCGCGCCAGGATGCACAAGCGCGCTGCGCAGGCATAGGCCGCACCCGGGCCGTCGGATCCACGGCATCGGATCGGATCGGACAGGGCCGACCGGCATCGACATCGAAGCGGAGTGGTCGGATCGATCGGGTCGAATTCGGGTCGAACTCGTGTCGAATCAGGTCGAATCGGATCGATAGAGAAAGGGGGGGAGGAGGGGGGAGGAGAGGGGAGGAAGGGAGGCAGGCAGCATCCTGTGCGCAAAAGAAAACAGTACGCGTAGGGGGGCGGCCCGGGTGACTCCCTGGCCGTCTTCGGGAGAGAGAGCGAGAGCAAGTAGCGTCATTGAAGTGTAAGTGTGAGGGGGGGAGGGGGAGGGGGAGGGGACAGGAGGAGGGGAGGGGGGAGGGGGGGGGGGGGAGGAGGGGGGGAAGGAGGAGGGAGGGCATGGGGAGGGGCAGGGGGAGGGGGGAGGAGGGGGAGGAGGGGGGAGGAGAGAGGGGAGGCAGGCGGCGCCAGCCTCACGGCCAGCTGCAGGTCCTCCTGCTCTGCTTGGGCTGGCGGGGGCCTCGCGCGACAAGGGGGTTGGAAGGCTTCACCACGGCGGCCCGAAACAGGCTGTAGCGGGGGGCGCGGCGGCGAGGGCCTCCTGCTGCTCCTCCTCTCCTCCTCCTCCTCCTTCTCTCCTTCCTCCTCCTCCTCATCCTCCTCCGCCCCTCATCCTCCTCCTCCTCCTCACTCCCCCCTCCTCCTCCTCCTCCTCCTTCCTCATCCTCCTCCCTCCTCTCCTCCTCCTTCCTCCTCCGCCTCCTCATCATCATCATCATCCTTCACAGCATCACTCATCAAACAATATGATTCCTCCTCCTCCTCCATTTCCTCCCTCCTCCATCACTCCTCCTCCTCACCTCCTCCTCCGCCTCCCCTCCTCCTCAATCCTCCTCCTGCTCATCGTCCTCCTCCCTCCTCATCCTCTATCCTCATACTCATTCCCCTCCTCTCATCCTCATTCCTCCTCCCTCCCTCCCTACTCCTCCTCATCCTCCTCCCTCCTCCTCCTTACTCCTCCTCCTCCTCTCTACTCCTACTCCTCCTACTCTACTTTTTCTTATAGATTCGGCTCCGCGCCCCATCCAGAGAGATGTCGCTGTCGCATCGCCTCGCCGTCGCCATCCCCGTGACGGCTCGCAGAGGTGGCGCGCCGTACGAGCAGACCCTGCCCGAGGCCAAGTGGCAGCGCGCGAGGCCCCTGCGGGCAGCGCGCCCCGCAGGGTGGCGCCCTCGCGGGGAGGCCGAACGTGCGCGCTTGCCCGCAGGAGGCAGGCTAGAGGTTGACACCAACACCAATATCGGCGGTGTGCTTCCACCGAGGGAAGACGATCCCGATCTAGGAGAGAGCGTGATCCACCGCCGCTTTACTGTGGAAAATTGCCAACCTTTTCCTCCGGAAACCGGGGGTCTCCCCCCCCCCCACCCCTCCGAAAATCCCCCCCCCCTGCCGAACCCCTCCCCCCCACCCCCCCCCTTCCCCTCCCGGCAAAACCCCCTCCCCTCCCTACCCCTCCCCCCCCCCCCCCCCCCCCCCCCCCCCCCTCCCCCCCCCCCCCCCCCCCCCCCCCCCCCCCCCCCCCCCCCCCCCCCCCCCCCTCCCCCTCCCCCTCGAAACCGGGGGGGGGTCACTACCGGGTTCGAAAACCCCTCCCCCCCCGCCCCCGGAATCCGAAAAAAACGGGGGGGTCACTACCGGTTGAGAACCCCCCCCCCCCCCTCGAAAACCGGAGGGGGGTCACTACCGGTTCGACCCCCCCCCCCCCCACGCACCGCCAGCAAACGACTCCCGGTCCCTACCACCGCTCGCATCACATCCCCCACTGTTGTTCCCAGCACCACTGTCCTCACCACCACTGTCCCCACTGGTTCCACCACCGTCCCTATTGTCCCCACCAATGCCCCCACCACTGGCACTGTTCCCACAACTGTTCCCACCACGGTTCCACTCTCCCCACTGTCTCCACGGACCCAACCACTGCCTATCCCCATTGTCCCCACTGTCCCACTGACTCCTCCGCTGTCCCACTGAGCTGTCCCACTGTTTCCACCACTGTCCCCACTGTCCCCGCCACTGTCCCCACTGTACCTCTGTCCCATTGTCCCACCGCCGTCCTCGCCACCGCCTTTACCAGTGTCTCCACCACCATTGTACCCTCCACTGTCCCAATGTTTCCACCTCATTCCCACTGTCCCCACACCACTGTCCCCACCACCACCGTTCCCACCACTGTCCACTGTCCCCCCTGTTCCCACCATTGTCCCCACCACTGTCCCCACCACTACCGGCCCTCTACTGTCCCACTGTCCCACTGTCCCCACCACTGTCCCGCTGTCCCCTCACCACTGTCCCACCAACACCGTCCCCACCTCTGTCCGCACCCCCACTCGGTTTTCGAGGGGGGGAGGGGGGGAGGGGTTCGAACCGGTAGTGACCCCCCCCCTTTTCATGATGAGCTGGGGGGGGGGAGGGGTTCGAACCGGTAGTGACCCCCCCCGGTTTTCCGGAGGGGGGGGGGGGGAGGGGTTCGAACCGGTAGTGACCCCCCCCGGTTTTCCGCCAGCAGCGGTAGAACACGCTCTTTCCGATCTAGGTGATGATGGCAAGATTCGGGCTTTCTAGGTGGCCGAAAAAATACCACCAACACCAAAATCCAGGATCAGCTTCCTCCCGTGGAGGCAACCCCTGATGTTGGTGTTGGTGCCCATTTCCAAGCTTCCAACAGGAGGGAGGATGGCAACGACCCCGAGGAGCGACGTCCACGGAATCATCGACTAGGGACCAGGGCCCTTCGATCGGCCATCCGCCTCGACCGAGCAAGCAGGAGCTCCATCCTGGCAGGCCGAATAACAGATTGCGAGCGCCACGCAGCTGCAGCACGCGAAGACCAACCCGTGCACTGTGAGGCAAGCGTGCGTGAAATCCATCAGGCAGCGTCATCCAGATGCAGACCCTCGCGCAGACACGCCGAGGGCACGCGGGACCAAAGCAGGCACCGGCGGGGTGCCGAACGGCCGCGCGCTCGAACCCGGGGGACGGCATGATCACAGCCTCTCCGAAGGATTCGAGCCCACGCGTCTGCTTGCCCTGGATGAGCCGAGCGCCAGAAACAACATATGAAACGCAGGATGCCAACCTCAACCCGAGGGCCACAGGAAGCATGAATGCCCACACTGGGCATTGCAGGCAGGCACAAGCTGGCAGGTGCGCAGCAGGACGCAGGATCACGAGCAGACTGGGAGCCTAGAACCTACACGCAGGACTTGCAAGCCTGCGATTGAAGTTTCCTCTCAGTACCTGCGGGCTTCGGCCCAGCGCGCGATCAACGAACTAGAGTCGCCACTGGCAGCAAACCTCGAAGACCTGGACATCAGATCCGCCACCGTGCCGTAGCCACTGAGTGGAATGTCCTCAGGTCCTTTCGTCGCGTGACGCTTCTGGATGTTGAGTCGCTTAAAGCTGCCAAAGATGGCCCCAAGAGGGCCCCAATAGGGCACCCAAGGCCTCCAAAAGGCGCCCCAAAGAAGCCCCAATAATGCCCAGCGAAACTGCCCAAAGGCTGCCGTATCGAAAAATCCGCGAAGGCATTTGGGATGACCCCAGGGACTGCTCAGGCAAATCCCGACATGTTTGACGGCTGCCCCCCCTTCTTGATTCCAAAGCGTGCTCCAACACTTGCCTGATCAATACAACTCGGCTGGGCATCGTTGCTGGGTGGACTGGCGGGGATACGCGAAGCGTCAAGAACTGAGGGCACCACGATCCTTGCAAGATTGACTTGAATACGCATGCCAACGTTATCCAGCACGTATTCTCCAAATGCAATCCCAAATCCACTTGACCAAGCCGGAAGCTTGCCGTCCCGAGAATGGAGTTTGTAGCTTGTGGAGCTTGATCAAAGGCGTGACCGCCGAGTTAGTCTCCATGACAGGCATGTCAAAGTGGAGCTGCACTATACACTCTGGGCAACAGATACTTCATCGAAATCTTGGCAAGGACAGCAGCAGCCACATCCATCGCGTGTACACTGTGGGCGCGAGCGATGGCAGCAAGAGAAGCACAGATGGCAGCAGCAACCAGGGCAACAGCAATAGGATGGCCACAGCCGTCGCTTCAGAAGTGCTCTGCGGAAGATCCCCGCGCCTGCTTGGCGGCATCCTTCTCCACCTTCTCCTTGGTCCTGCCGCAGTCGAAGTAGGCCTTGGCCGAGAGGATGATGGGCGCTTTTCTGCGAGGATCCTGGCTCGCGGGACATCTCTCTCTCTCTCTCTCTCTCCCTTGCTGGCGCTCTCTCTCTCTCTCTCTCTCTGTCTCTCTCTCTCTCTCTCTCTCTCTCTCTCTCTCTCTCTCTCTCTCTCTCTCTCTCTCTCTATATATATATAAAAGATTATAGATGTCCCTCTCTCTCTCTCTCTTTCTCTCCCTCCGTCTCTCATTTTATCTCTCTCTCTCTCTCCCTCTCTCTCTCTCTCTGTCTTCGTCTCCGGAAAATACCAACTACATCAGCGGCGGCAAACAAAGGTGGCCTGAGATAATAAACAGTGTCGTACGAACTTCGCAGATGCACCACGGACACTTCAACGCAGAGGGGTAACGATGTCTGATACCTCTCTTAGTCCCCACACAATGCTTGCTCACCAATCCAAGAAAAAGCAATCCCCTGTGCACTGGGAATCCGCCGACCCCTTGGGTCATCGGCGTGTGAGATGCTTCCCCCTCCCCAAACCCCTCCCCCGGGAACCTGGTCCGGTCGATTTGGAGGGGGGGGGAGGGCCCACCACGAGCGACTCACGACGCTCTTCCGGGCCCAAAAGGGCCCAAATACGGGCCAAGAAGGCCCCAAGAGGCCTCCCAGACGTTCCAAGAGGCCCCCAGACGCCCCAAGAGACCGCCTAGACGCCCTAAGAAGCGCCCAAGAGGCCCCAAGAGGCTTCCAAGACGCCCCACGAGGGCTCCAAGACGCCCGAAGAGACCTCCAAGACGCCCAAAGAGACCTCCAAGAGGCCCCCGAGGAGCGCCCCAGGAGGCCAAAATCGTTGATTTTCAATTGTTTTTTCTATGTTTTCATCACTTTCGCCTTTTCGGCTTTCCGCCGCTCCAAGACAGCCCAAGAAGCTCCCAAGACTGCTCCAAGACGGCACAAGAGGCCTCCACGACGCCCCCAAGACGGCCCAAGAGAGCCCCCAGACGGCCCAGGAGCCGCCCAAGGCGGCCCAAGAGAGCCCCCAGACGGCCCAAGAGCCGCCCAAGACGGCCCAAGAACCTCCCGGAGACGGGCCCAAGAGGGGCTCCAGAGAGAGACCACGCACCGGAAAACCCAGCCTTACGCCCCAAGAGGCCCCCAGGAGGCCCCAAGAGGCCCCAAAGAGGCCCCAAGAACCCCCCAAGAGGCCCCCAAGACGTTCCAAGAGGCGCCCAAGAAGCCACAAAGAGGCCCCAAAACGGCCCCCAAGAGCCTTCGAAACTGCTCCAAGAGGCCCGCAAGAAGCCCCCCCGCAAGATCCCAACGGACATCTCCGAACACACCGGTTTTTCGAGTCGCGCCCAGCCCCATAACCCGGAGCCTCATCTCAGTGTCCCCTCCTCCTCCTCTTCCTCCTCCTCCTCCTACACTTCCTCCTCGTTCCCCTCCTCCTCTTCCTGCCCCGCTTCAGCTCATCCTCACCGATGCTTCTCCCCCCCATTTTCCGCCTCACCCCCCATCCTCCTCTTCCCGTCCTCCCTTTCTGCCCAGTACGCGCAACCGATTGGGCATCATTTGCACGTCTTGCACTTTAGGGTGCCCTTCTTTGCGTCGCGCGGGACATTGTGAGGGTCGGGGAACGCCGACTTTGGTAGTCCTCTCTTGCACGCGCCGCTGCACTGATAAGCCTGGCAACTGCGTGCTGTGAACCCGAGTTCCTCGCAGCTTCTGCACACCACTTTAGCTCCTTTCGCCGCTCGATGATGTTCCACTTGCTTCTGCTTCAAATGTTTCGTGTCCGAGAACGCGCCTTTGCACGCCGCGCACGTCAGCGGCTTCGCGTCCGCCTCTGCTTTCCGCTTGCGATTCTCTGCATCCGCCTCCAAAAAAAAACAAGGGGTCGGCGGTGTGGCGTAAGCCTAAAGAATCACTACGGAGCCCAGCATTCACCACTAACCTCGACCAGCCCTACTGTCCCGGCGCGTTGACATGCCCGCTGGTTCGAAGTAGCCCGCTGCCCTAGTGGGCTGAAATACTATACCCGCTGGTCCGCCACCAGCCCTAGCTAGGCCTAAAGGACTCTTGTTGCACATGTCTTCAAGCACCTCCATGATGTCAGGCGGCCGTGGCCCGTGTCCCTCTCATGCCCCTCCCGTGGCCCTGCCGTGACCTTGTGAGCGTGCCAGCTCGCGTCCAGTGCACCTCGCGCTGCCAGCGTCGCTGGCAGGAAGCGGCTCCAAGCGTTCCAGTTCGCTCCCGGCGCACACCGCGGTGCAAGAGTTGTCGGCGGAACCAACGCTCCAAGCTCCCAGTGCATTTTCCCACAGATCTAGATGCCAGCAATGATACAACAAAAACCAGCGGAACGCGCGAAGCGATTGGACACACTTTCGAATGTTAGCCAGCGTGGACCCCCACATTGTGAGTCGTTGCAGCTTGGCGCTAAAAGCGATGCGGCATAAGCTGGGCGATGCAAGCCACGTGATGCAATCCGTGCGGTGCAAGCTACGTGGTGTAGGCTATGACGCGTCAGCAGTACATCCAGAGAGAGGGGATGCGGGCTGGAAGGAGAAACTGCGCGGCGCAACGCTCGAGCTTGGCCACGCTGCGTGCCCATGTGGCGCACGAGATGTTGTGTACTCCGGATTCCATAACAAAGTGGGGGGGTCACATTCGGGGGGGTCTAATTTGAGCTGTCTTGGAGGGCTCGGGGGGGTCTGGGCAAAGGGCCGCCCTTTCATGGATGGTCTGGGGGGGTCTAAAACTTCTCGTCTGGGAGGGTTGTGACCCCCTCCCTTTTATTACGAAATCTGGTGTAGGCCGTGCCGTGGTGGCAAGCTGCGCGGCGGCAGCTCCTCGCACACGGGGCCGCCGACGCGGCGCCCACGGGCGGAGGCGCGGCAACAACAACACGAAGGGCGCCCACGGGCGGCAGCGCGGCGGCACCTCGGCGGACCCCCCCAGCGGCGCACACGCAGGCGCCCGCGGGCGGCCACGCGGCGGCACCTCGACGGACCCCCCCCCCCAGCGCACGGGGCCTCCCCGCAGGCGCCCGCGGGCGGCCACGCGGCGGAACCTCGGCGGGGCCCCCCGAGCGCACGGGGCGCCCACGCAGGCGCCCACGGGCGGCCACGCGGCGGAACCTCGGCGGGACCCCGAGCTCTGACCGGGCGGCGGCGAGCAGGAAGAGCAGGTGGCCACAGGTCCAACCGCGCGCGGGCGCGGAGGGGCGCGGCGGACGTACGCGGGCGCAAGATCGCCACGGCCCGCGGCTGCACGGTCTTCCTCGTGCCATCGTTGAGCGGGTCGGCGTGCAGAAGGGAGGTGAGAATCCCTCTGGATCGCGCCTGCTGCCTCAGCGAGCCTGCAAAGCGAGCGGATCCAAACCCGCGCTATAAGATCAAGGCTGAAACCATCCGATGACAAACTGCGCAATCGGTCTAGCGGCTTCTGGGCTCCCTCGCGCTCGAAACCCTACATCGACGCGGCCCTCGCAGGGGCAAGTCCGCACGGCCGCAGCGGTCGCACACGAGACCGTGGAACCGAACCCGCAGCCCATGTCCAAGTCAATGATTAGGTCGGGCCCATCCCCCTACAGGGGGATTTTGGACGAACATTTAAAAAATTATCCAAAAATGCTCAAGAGATGCCCAAAAATCGTCCAAAAATGGTCACAGACTATTTTGTAAGTATTTTCAAATATGCCCCCTGTAAAGGGACAGGCCCGACCTAAGTCAATGAGCGGCTGCAGCACGTCTGCGCCCACCCCGTCCGCCGGCCCAGGCACAAGCCGGAGGAGAGCCCCCGCGCTGTTTGAGCCTACTTTTTTTCTTGTGCCGGAGGAAAGCCGCGATAACAGGCGCGATCGGGGGAGGGGAGGAGGAGGAGGAGGAGGAGGAGGAGGAGGAGGAGGAGGAGGAGATGGAGGAGAGGAGGACGAGGAGGAGGAGGAGGAGGAGGAGGAGGAGGAGAAGGAGGAGGAGGAGTCGCGACCCCATGGAGCGACGCGCCGAGCTCGGAGTGCAGAGAGGGGCGGCGGCGGCGGCGGCGGAAAAAGGCGAGAGGCGCGCAATCGAGCACAGAAAGTTTCGGGTCCCCAGGACGCCCACGGCCCAGCCGAAGCCTCACGGCCACGCCGAGCGGACCCGGGGCGAGGGGAAAGCCCAAGGCCGAGAAAACAGCGCCAGACCCCCAGGAATAGAAAGCACGGGAGGCCCCGCGCCTGAGGCATATGGAGTGAGCAAGGCCGCCTGCCGAGCTCAAGACACGGAAATAAGGCCAAGCCACTGGACGGCATCGTCCGTGACCTGGAGCCTGCGAGTGATCGGAAGACGAGGGGTCTTCCCACCTTTGGGGGGGATGCCCTTCATAACATTGTCCCTCCTCCACTTTCTCTGGGGGTTATTAAGGAGGGCCGCCTCGGGGTCACACTCTCAAAACAACTGGGTACGCGCCGTCCTGGCAGAAAGGCTCCACAATGGCTGCACCCCACAAGATCCCCAGAGACATACAGGACGTGCCCCCTAGCGCTCTCGGGAGGTACCTCTCCCGAGCGCGGCAGGGGGGCAGTCGGCACAGTCGCATCCGCTCGAGACGGCGGAGCCCCACGACAGGCGCGCTTCACGCCGTGCGATGTGACAGCCTGAGCCGCCGCGTGCACGACATCCTGGGGCCTATCGGGCCTCTCGAGGACCTCCGCAAACCAGACCCTCGGGCGGCGGCCGACAGGATCGGGCGGCTTCGGCTCGGCGGAGGAAGAAGGCGGAGGGGAGGCAGAGTCGGAGGGAGGTCGGGGCGAAGAGGGAGAAGGCGACCCCTGAGGATGGGGGGCAGTCTCCAAAACACTGGGCTCCTCCCCCTGACTCGGACGGCGCACCCCGTTGTCTGTGCAGGGGGAGGCGAGGAGACGAGAGGGATCAGACGTGGAGGACGAGGGGAGGGGGGTGGATATATCAACCCGAGGCCGTACCCCCTTTGAAACCTATCGTCTTCCTCGACGCCGTCCAGACGACGACGACGGTCGACGGCCCGTTTATTCGAATCGTCATCCGAGGCCACTGACCCCTCAGTCTCCTGCGCCAAGGAGCCCTCCTGGGCCCCACCGCAGGATCGCTCAAACCTGGGCGACTCGTCATTGCCTCCCTGGTCGTCCAGCTGCCGCTTCCGCGAGGAAGCGGCGGCCGTGGGGTGGGCCAGAAACGCCCTCACGGGGCAAATCTCGCGTCGGAGCCTCTGGAGGCCCCTGATGTTTCGGGCGAAACGTGGGCAGTGGCGACACCGCCAACCCGCAGCAGAGGCGATTGGAGTGTGTAGCTTTTCACTCCTCACCGCTGGGACGCCAGCGGTCGTCAGGCGTCCGCCGCTGGCTCGGCGGCCGCGCGCCTGGGGGAGGAGGAGGAGCAGGAGGAGGAGGAGGAGGAGGAGGAGGAGGAGGAGGAGCAGGAGGAGGAGGAGGAGGAGGAGGAGGAGGAGGAGCAGGAGCAGGAGGAGGAGGAGGAGGAGGGGGCAATTCCCCCGCCCCGATTACATCACGGCGGGGGGCCGCGGGAGATCTTCGGACATCCTGGGAGAAACCGCAGGACATCTTTGCAACTGTGGGCAACACGGCGCGACGTGAGCCGGGAGAGGGGGGGGGGAGAGGGCCGGTCACGGCCGCCATCGCCCAGTCCTTCTGCGAAACAGGCTCCGAGCATCTCCGCGGGGATCCGCTCCAGTTGAGCGAGGATCGGCGGCGCGCACAAGGGGGTGGAGGGAGGGGGAATGGGCTTCTTAGAATAGAAGGAGGCGGCGGCTGCTTCTTGGAAGGCGCCGGCCTCACATCTATGGACAAGGCCCACGCCTTCTAAGGAGCAGGGGTGCTTCTAAGAAGCCCTCCCCCCTCCCCCCACCCCCCTCTGCGCGTGGCCGAGAGGAACCTGAGCGCACCCAGGACGTGCACCCGGCCCTGCCTCCACCGCCCGTCGGAGCCCGGCGCCCGCCTCTCGCCTGCGCTCCACGCGGTCGCGGGAATGTGACGCGGGGTGCTCCACCATCGGGGATCTTCTGACCCGGGTCTATCCAGACCCGGGTCAGCAGGAAACCAAAAACTGCAATGCAGGGGGAAAACAAAAAAAAAAAAAAACTGCAACGCAGGGCTCCGCAAACCCGGGTCAGCCAACAGGCGCGGTCGCCTCGCGGCCACGAGCGGCTCGCTAACCCCGGTCAGCCAGAAGGGGGGGTCTTCGCAGGAGACTGCAGGAGGCGCCCTGGCTGACCCCCGTCTGCACTGACCCCCGTCTCGAGGCTCCCGACTGGAGGAGGAGGAGGAGGAGGAGGAGGAGGAGGAGGAGGAGGAGGAGGAGGAGGAGGAGGAGGAGGAGGAGGAGGAGGAGGGGGAGGAGGAGGAGGCGGAGGAGGAGGAGGAGGAGGAGGAGGAGGAGGAGGAGGAGGAGGAGGAGGGGTGCTCCACCAGGAGAGTCGCCGCGGCCCGGCCCCGCCCCGCAGCCGCGGCGACGGGCGTGGCGGGCGATGCCGGCCTGCACCCACCGAGGGGCGCGCGCGCTCCGCGACGGCAGCTCGGAGGCCCATCCGCTCCAGGACAAACGGAAGGGGCCACCGCCGCGTTCCTCGTGTCAAGGCCCGGGCCGGAGATGCCGGCGAAATCCTGGAACATACCATCCACGGCAAACAAAAAAAGCATGCAACATGACCTGGCATTCTGAAAATGGCGGCAAAACGCAGCAGCAGTGTAGCTGGCAGCGTACATCGTATAGTCAGAGCATGGCTGGCAGAAAAACTGCGCAAAGTGGGCATGACAGCAGTGGATTCTCGGGTTCGCCCCCCTGATTGGGATCCAGATCGTTGCCGGCGCGGTCACAGAGAAGCAGGATGGCCACGTCGCCCGCGCACGAGCGTCGAAGTGCCTCGCGAAAGGCGAGGGCGACCCACCTGTGCAAGCAACCAGTCCGAGGACGCGGCAGGTAGAAGAGGGGATAGCGGGCAGCCCTGGCGAACGCCCCGCGCGACCACGAAGCCGTCGAAGGGCGGGCCCCCGGACGAGATCAGGCATGCGCTATTGTCGCACAGAGCACAGACTAAGGGGGTACTGCAAAAACCACTCCACCCAGCCAGGCCGCTAAGAACTCCAGAAGGAAGCCGTGCTCCACGGAAGGGGAAGGCCGCCTCGAAGTCCATAGAGCACGCGAAGGAATCCCGAGCTATGAGCACGTCGTTGGCCGCGGCTTCTTCCGCGTCGATGACATTAGCCAGCATAGACCTCCAGCGCAGGAAGCCGCAGTGGTCCCGGATGATCTGGGAAGCCACGGCTGGTGCCAGCATGAGCCGAACCGCGCCGGCTGTAATCCTGTTCTCCCTGTTCTCCACGCTCAGAGTGCGTGTCGCGCCTGCGCTGCAGACTGGGGCGCCCTCGTCGGTGGTGCCCACCGCCTTCTTCGGAAGCGGGTGCGAAGGCTCGCACCGAGCTCGAACCCCAGAGAGGCAAGCTCGACCAGCGTATCCTCGGCAACGGGGCCATGGAGCGCGCCGAACAAGAGGTCCACCGACAGATATCCCCGAAGAGACGCCAGGCCAACAAGAAGCAAAACAAAATGCTGCATAAACATGAGCTTGTGGCGCTCCGCGCGGACTTCCTGGATCTGCGCTGGACGCACCTCACTGGCGCGCGGAGCGCGCCAGGGGCGGAGCCGGAGGCGACGCCGGGGGGGGCCCAACGCCGATCCAAGAAAAATCCGCGCGGAGCGCCAATATGTTCATGGCGCCTGTGCTTCTGCGACGACCCGGGATGAGGTGCCGTTGGTGCCAGGGGCTGCGTTGCCAGTGATCTTGCTGGCCCGACTGGTGTGGCGCTGCCGCAGCTGGAGGCCCTGGGGAAACCCCAGTAGCGGGCGGTCCAGGGCTCGAGCGGCCTGGTCTTGGTCAACCCCTTCGCGGAGACGAGCCGAAGTGTGGCTCCGTCTCGTGAGCACACCTTTCCAGAGCGACCGGAGATTACAGTGGTGGCTCGACCACAGGAAACCTTCGACAACAAGCCCAACCCTGAGACCCCTGGACGTCCACTGTTTTTTGGTGTGGGAGCGTCACGCTTTTCATAGCAAACCCGTCGAGACCCAAGAAGCCCAGGGCACCCAGGAGGCAAGCAGGGTGTGTCTTGGCAGGGGTCTCCACTGAAGTCGCTGTCCGTGAGCTGGCTTCCAATGGGGAGGTACGCCACGATCAGATCAGAAGCCCCCGTCGGGACCGCGCAGCTCCAACTTGGCCACCCTGCCTGGGAAGACGACCTTCCACGCTGGGGTCGAGCCGAACTTCTTCAGCAACTCGTCCTCAACAACGGGACAAATCTCCGCATGGGCAATCGTAGCGCCTGCCGATCACCACTACGCCGATGTTCCCGAGGGTGGACGCCAGACATGGTGGGCACCTACGGTCCCATTGGCCTCCGTGAAGGCAACCACCAGCGCACGGTCGAGGAGCGAGCGCACGTGCGAGCTGGCGTGACTGCGAAGACGGCCTGCGACTTCCACACGATGACCGAGATGTCTGGTCCATGTCGGTTGTCCTTTCCAAAGGGGTAACTCGGCTGTTGAAGGTGGGGGAGCGAGAAGAGAGGACTCGAGAGAGAAGAGGGAGGAGGGGAGGGGAGATGAGAGAGGAGAGGAAGGACAAGGAGGAGGGGGAAGGACAGGCGTGGATGAAAAGGAGGGATAGACGAGGAGGGAGGGAAGCTGGCTGGTGGCTGGGAGAACGGGGAGACTTGCCGGGGAGGGGTGCTGGGGACTTGCTTTTGCCCCCCCTCATTCGTCCATCTTTCCCTCCCATTCCCTCCCTCCCTCCATCCATTCCACTCCCTCCCTTCCACTCCCTCCCTTGGAAGGCCGTGCCGATACATTTTAAGCGCGAAGCAGACAGGAAATGTGGTTATGGATGGGCCGAAGGGGCAAGGATGCAAGGGTAACCTAGGAAAGCTGGTCATTCATACTATGCGCTTTAACTGTACATCGAAGTCTTTGGGCAAGGAACGAACCCACTTGGAGATTCCTCCTCCTCCTCCTCCTCCTCCTCCTCCTCCTCCTCCTCCTCCTCCTCCTGCTCCCTGCTCCCTCCTCCCTCCTCCCTCCTCCCTCATCCCTCCTCCTCCTCCCTCCTCCTCCTCCTCCTCCTCCTCCTCCTCCTCCTCCTCCCGCCCCTCCCCTGCCCGCGTCCCTCCGCCCATCCTAGAGGAACAAAAATCGGCATGAACATAAGCTTTCGGCGCTACGCGCGGATCTCTTGGACCCGCGCTGGGCCCCCCCCGGCGGCGCCTCCGTCGCCGCCCCTGGCGCACCCCCGCGCGCCAGGGAAGAGGGTCCAACGCGGATCCAAGAAGACCGCGCGGAGCGCCAACAGTTTATGCTTGCAGCGCTTTCTTTTGTTCGATGCTCTGCACTAAGGGGCTCCCCGGGCCCCAGGGCCCGTCGAACAAGAAGCCCGGGATGAGGACTGCCCCGTGGTGCAGGACTCCGTCGCCCTCGGGACCCGCGCGCTTCGTGCCAATTCTCAGGGGAGGAAAACCACCTCCATCCCTCCGTCCCACCCCTCCGTCCCTCCACCCCTCCCCTCCGCTCCCGCCCACCCTCGCCCCGGATCTCGCGCGCGCCTCGAGGCGCCCTCGTCCCGCGGGCCCGCGCACGCGCAGCCCCTCAGTCGCTCTTCTGCTCGCGGACCGCCGGCGGCCTCGGCGGCCGTCTCCTCTCGGGGCCGTGGTCGGCTGGGCGCCCTCTGAGGGCCCTCGCCGTCGACGACGAGGGCTCGCCCAGGAGGCGAGCCCCCGCCGACGCCGCCGACGACGACCCTCGTACTCGTCCTCGTCCTCGTCCTCGTCGCCGTCGCCATCGCCATCGCCGTCGCCGTCGCCGCCGCCGCCGCCGCCGTCGTCGTCGTCGTCGTCGTCGTCGTCCGTCGGGCAGGAAGCACGTCCGTGTCCACGGCCTCGCGGCCGCGGGCTCCTCGGACGCGGCCCCACGGAGACCCGAGGGCAATGTTGCTCGCATCGTATCTAGGGACTACATCTCAGAAACAAGTTCGAACACAAAAAAAAACATCGAAACCTCAAAAGAAAGTGCCGAACGAGTAACCATCGCCCCCCGGGGCCCGACGGCCTCTTCTCGGTGCTCGAGCTCTTCTTTCGGCGATCAAGGCTGAGAGAGGCCAGGAGGAGGAGGAGGAGGCAGGAGGAGGGGGAGGAGGAGGAGGAGGAGGAGGGAGGAGGAGGAGAGGAGGGGAGGAGGAGGAGGAGGAGGAGGAGGAGGAGAGGCAGGAGGAAGAGGAGGAGGAGGAGGAGGAGGAGGAGGAGGAGGAGGAGGGGAGGAGGAGGGGGAGGAGGGAGGAGGAGGAGGAGGAGGAGGGAGGAGGAGGAGGAGGGAGGAGGAGGAGGAGGAGGAGGAGGAGGAGGAGGAGGAGGAGGAGGAGGAGGAGGAGGAGGAGGAGGAGGAGGAGGAGGAGAGAGGAGGAGAGAGGCCTGGCCGGTCCCGCGAGGGTGACCCCCCACGCGGCGCCCACCACCTGCATGGGGCCGCGCGCGCCGCCCCCCCCGTGGAGGCAAGGCGCCAATCGGCGGCCCAGGGCAACGCGACGGGCGCGGGCACGGACGTGTCCGCCTCGCCGCCCGAGGGCCCCCATGCAGAGCGGGGCAGAAGCCACGGGGGGGGACTCGAAGGAGGAGGAGGAGGAGGAGGAGGAGGAGGAGCGGAGGAGAAGGAGCAGGATGAGGGGGGACGAGGAGGAGGAGGGGAGGAGAGGAGGAGTGAAGAATGAGGAGGAGGAGGAGGAGGAGGAGAGGAGGAGGAGGAGGAGGAGGAGGAGGAGGAGGAGGAGGAGGGGGGGGAGGAGGAGTTCAGGAGGAGGAGGGGGGGGGAGGAGGGGGAGGAGGAGAAGGAGGAGGAGGAGGGGAGGGGAGGAGCGAGGCAGGAGGAGGAGGAGGAGGAAGAGGAGGAGGAGGAGGAGGAGGAGGAGGAGGAGGACTCGAAGGAGGAGGAGGAGGAGGAGGAGGAGGAGGAGGAGGGGGAGGGGGAGGAGAAGGAGGAGGAGGAGGAGGAGGAGGAGGAGGAGGAGGGGAGGAGGAGGGGGAGGAGGAAAGGAGGAGGAGGAGGAGGAGGAGGAGGAGGAGGAGGAGGAGGAGGAGGAGGGAGGAGGAGGAGGAGGAGAGGGAGAGGAGGGGAGGAGGAGGAGGAGGATGGAGGAGGACAAGGAGGAGGAGGAGGAGGAGGAGGAGGAGGAGGAGGAGGAGGACGAGGGGGAGGAGAAGAAAAAGGAACACTATGTTATTCTTCGGACTATGTTATTCCGGACGGCCCCCAGGGGGTCCCCGAGGGGCTGGGGTACTCCCCGGCGCGGGAAAACATCCGCCCCCTGGACCTTCGGGTCCCGCGCCTTGGGGGGCCGGGGGCCCCTGCCCCATGGGGGACCTTGTACGAGAGAGCGCGGCGCCTCCGTCCGCCATGGGGTGTGGGATGGGCGCGTCTGGCCCCCCCGCAACGCCCCACCCGCGGGCCTGCCTGGCCGCAAGGGGGGCGCCCTCTTCCCAATGCACCACTTCCCACCCCGAGCCCCCCACGCGAAGAAAAGCGCGGAAGGGGGGGGACGGGGGGGAGGGCGACCTTCCTCCGCGGCTCCGTCACAGCGCTCCCGTCCGCGCCCCGCGTGGCCGAATTCGGCCGGAACTCGGCCAGGCGCCGCGCGGGCGGTGGCGCCCTCCCCCCAGCGCGCCAGCCCCCCAGTGGCCCTCCCCCGAGCCCCCCACGAGAAGAAAAAAGGGGGAGGAGGAAAGCGACCCTCCTCTGGGGCCCGCGGCCCTGTCAGCGCTCCCGTCCGCGCCCAGCGTGGCCGAATTCGGCCGGAACTCGGCCAAGCGGGCGGTGGCGCCCTCCCCACCGCGCGGCGGCCCCCCAGCGGCCCTCCCCCGAGCCCCCCACGAGAAAAAAAAAAGAGGGGGGACGTAGGAGAAAGGCGACCCTCCTCTAGGGCTCGCGGCCCCGTCAGCGCTCCCGCCCGCGCCCCGCACGGCCGAGTTCGGCCGGGCCGCGCGCCGCCGGGGTCAGCCGCGGCTACCCCCCGCGATGCGCCCACCGCTTCGCCATGGAAGCGTGGAGCGTCACACTTGGGTTACCGCCCACCTCCCCGGCGCCCGCGTGGCCCCGCTGGTCAAGCCTTGCACTTCCCGCCAGACAACGGGGGAGCCATGGCGCCGCCCCCGCCCACGCCCGAGCCCAACCCGGCGCCGACGGGGGCGGCGGGGGGCAACCTGGCGCGGGGTGCTACGCGCGGTCTGGAAGCGCCGACGCCCCAGGGAGCGACGGGCAACCGCGCGGGGCACGTGCGCCAGGATCGCCCCCCAGCCTCTCCCGGCGGCAACGACCCGGAGGAGCCCAGACCACGGCGCCAACGACGCGGCCCAGCAGGGTACGCGGGGGCGGGAGAACAGAGGGGCGAAACGGCGGGGCAAGGCGGGGGGGCAGGGGCAGGCAGGCACACCGAGTGCCGCGCCAATGCGCTGTGCCCCCACGTCGCCCCGCGGGCGCCCCCCGTCACAGCCGCGCCGCCCGATCAGCCCGGCCCAAGCCTGGGCTCACCGCCCCTGGGGCCCCCAGCAGCAGAGAGCGCCCGCCGCGCGACGCGCCGCCGGGCCAGCGGGCTCACCACGCCGCCATGAGCCTGGCCCAAGCCCCGCCCCCCCCCGGCGGCATGCGCGCCCCGCGCCGACCGTCAGCGGCCACGCGCACCCTGCTCTGCGCGAACTCAAATTTCACAAGCCACCACCCGGCCCTGGCGCCGCAGCCCCTCGCCGCGAGCCCGGCCCAAGCCAAGGCCCCACCCCGCGACGGCGGCGCCACGCGCTGGCGGGCGGGGCGGCCGCCTCGGCCGCGACGCGGCCGGGCCTGCGGCGCCCGCCCCCATGCGCCTCGCATCCGCCGCCCCCTGCTGCAGCCAGGCCGCCACGGACGGCTGGCCCGCCGGCGGCGCCGCAGCCGTCGGCATGAACGAGCCTGGCGACGGGTTCACCTGGTTCGCGGGCCCGAGTGCCGCCACCCAGCGCGCGGCGTACTCGGGGTCGGGGATGTTGAGCTGCACAGCCTCCACGACGACTTGGTTCGCGGTCGGCGGCCACTGCACAACACAAGCCCCCGCGTTCTTCTACAGCAAAGACTGGCTCGGGACGCGGAGACGCAAGCCCAAGAGGCGGCTGTCCCCGCCCTTTTCCGCGCCCCAAGCGGACGCCGCCTGGCGGCGCCAGGGGCGGCCCGCCTCCTCCTCGAGGATCTACACCAGGATGGGCGGCTGGGCGGGCACATGGAAATCCCGCGGCCTCTCCGCCACCAACCTCGCGTCCGGGACGGTGAGCCTGAACTGGACGTCGAAGCTCACCGACGAGCCCGGGACGGTCGGTTTGACGCCCGCCGCCGCGCCAGACAGCCGCGCGATCAGGGTCGTGGGCCACAGCGCGCGCGTCCTCCGCAGGCGCCGCCGGAGCCGCCGCTGGCGCGGCCCCAGCCGCGCCTTCTGGGGGTGGCCGCCCTCGGGGGGGCGCCACGGGCGTCCCAATCAGCGTGGTCAGGAACCTGTCCAGGACCTGCTGCAGCGCGTAGCCCGCGATCTCGATCTGCTCGATGTCAGCGCGAACGGCCGCGACGCGCTCTTCCACGCCGTCGACGTCAGGCCTTGCGTCGGCTGCTTCGGCGGGGGCCGCCGCCGGCGCGCCCGCCCCGCCCCCGGCTCCAGCGGCGGGCGCCGCCACCCGCGCGACCACAGCACCTCCGCCCAAATCCTCCTCGGGGGCGCCCGCCAGCCCCGCCTTGCCAGGGGGCGGGCGCATCGCCAACGTCGGCTGCGAGCCGGCCGGATGAGAGCCTGCCGCGCCCAGGGCGCCATGGGCGTTGGGACTGCGCCCGCCGGCGGCGCCCCCGGCGTCTCCACCCCTCCCCCCGACGAAGACGGCGCCTCGGGCGCCCGCGAGGCGGCCGTGCCCCCCGGGCCGATGCACCCGCCGGGGGGGCCAGCGCGCCCACCACGGCTGGCCGGGCCCGGGAAAACCACGGCCGGCCCGGGCACCTCGGGGAGCGGCGCGCGCGGGGGGCACGCGGCCCTGCGGCGTCGGAATCCACTGCGAGAAAGAGGCCCTCGGGTTCCATTGCTGCGGCGCGCCGCCACGGGCCCCCAGCCCCGCCGGCGCGCGCGCCCATATCATGGGGCCGGGGAACATCCCGCCGTGGAAGGGCCAGCCTGGGAGGAGGAGGAGGAGGAGGAGGAGGAGGAGGAGGAGGAGGAGGAGGAGGAGGAGGAGGAGGAGAAGGAGGAGGAGGAGGAGGAGGAGGAGGAGGAGGGAAGGAAGGGGGAAGAAAAGAGAGGGAGGAGAGGAAAGGGGGGGAGGGGAGGAGGAGGAGGAGGAGGACGAGGAGGAGGAGGAGGAAGAAGAGGGGAAGAGGGGAGGAGGAGGTGGTGGAGGAGGAGGAAGAGGAGGAGGAGGAGGGGGGGTGGGAGGGAGGAGGGGAGGAGGAGGAGGAGGAGGAGGAGGAGGAGGAGAAGGAGGAGGAAGAGAAGGAGAGGAGGAGGAGGATCGAGCGAGCGAGCGTCCATCCGGCTCTACTGCGGGTAGAGCCGCGCCCATTGGGCGGGACGAGCAGAGCCGTAGCCCTTTTGGAAAAAAACAAAGCGTGAATGATCTCATGTCGCGGTCACGAACTGGTCCTCCATACTCCGCCATTACTGCAGGGGCAAAAAACAATTCTGAAATAATTCCCTGAACAATTTTTCCGGTAATGTAATGGGCGTGCGTGACTTTCTGGTTGGATTTGTTTGTTCAGGAAGGTGGGTGGATTCTAGAAGGGAATTAACAGGAGTTGGGGAGGATTTGGGAATTGGGGGGGATACAAAGGAAAGAGCAGGAGTTGGGAAGTTGGGACCCGGGGATGATTCTACAAAGGAAAGAGCAGGAGTTGGGGGGGATTCTGGAATTGGGGAGGATTCTACAAAAGGAAAAAAGAGGAGTTGGGGAGGATTTGGGAATTGGGGAGGATTCTACAAAGGAAAAGGAGGAGTTGGGGAGGATTTGGGAATTTGGGGGGGGGGGGTTCTACAAAGGAAAAAGGAGGAGTTGGGGAGGATTTGGGAAGTGGGGAGGATTCTACAAAGGAAAAAGGAAGGGTTGGGGAGGATTTGGGAATTGGGGAGGATTCTACAAAGGAAAAAGGATGAGTTGGGGGGGATTTTGGAATTGGAAATGATTCTACAAAGGAAAAAAGTAGAGTTGGGGAGGAATTTGGAATTGGGGAGGATTCTACAAAGGAGGAGTTGTGGAGGATTTGGGAATTGGGGGGAGGGGGGGCTTCTACAAAAGAAAAAGGAGGAGTTGGGGAGGATTTTGGAATTGGGGAGGATTCTACAAAGGAAAAAGGAGGAGTTGGGGAGGATTTTGGAATTGGGGAGGATTCTACACAGGAAAAAAAAGAGCTGGGGAGGATTGAGGAATTGGGGATGATTCTACAAAAGGAAAAAGGAGGAGTTGGGGAGGATTTGGGAATTGGGGTGGATTCTACAAAGGAAAAAGGAGGAGTTGGGGAGGATTTTTGGCATTGGGGAGGATTCTACAAAGGAAACAGGATGAGTTGGGGAGGATTTGGGAATTGGGAAGGATTCCACAAAGGAAAAAGGAGGAGTTGGGGAGGATTTGGGACTTGGGGAGGATTCTACAAAGGAAAAAAGATGGAGTTGGGGAGGATTTGGGAATTGGGGAGGATTCCACAGGAAAAAAAGGGAGTTTGGGGGGGATTTGGGAATTGGGGAGGTTTCTACAGAAAGGAAAAAGGAAGAGTTGGGGAGGATTTGGGACTTGGGAGTATTCTACAATGGAAAAAGAAGCTGGGGAGGATTTGGGAATTGGGGAGGATTCTACAAACGAAAAAAGAAGAGTTGGGGAGGATTTGGGAATTGGGGAGGATTCTACACAGGAAAAAGGAAGAGTTGGTGAGGATTTGGGAATTGGGGAGGATTCTACAAAGGAAAAAGGAAGAGTTGGGGAGGATTTGGTAATTGGGGAGGATTCTACAAAAGAGAAAGGAGAAGTTGGGGATGCTTTGGGAATTGGGGAGGATTCTACTTACACAGGGAAAAGGATGAGTTGGGGAGGATTTGGGAAGTGGGGGGGATTCTACAAAGGAGAAAGGGGAGTTGGGGAGGATTTGGGAATTGGGGAGCGTTCTACAAAGGAACAAGGAGGAGTTGGGGAAGATTTGGGAATTGGGGCGGATTCTACAAAGGAAAAAGGGTGAATTGGGGCGGATTTGGGAATGGGGTGGGTTCTACAAAGGAAAAAAAGAGGAGTCGGTGAGGATTTGGGAATTGGTGAGGATTCTACAAAAGAGAAAGAAGGAGTTGGGGAGGATTTTGGAATTGGGGAGGATTCTACAAAGGAAAAAGGAGGAGTTGAGGGGATTCTTTGGGCATTGGTGAGGATTCTACAAAGGAAAAAGGATGAGTTGGGGAGGATTTGGGGATTGGGGAGGATTCTACAAAGGAAAAAGGAACAGTTGGGGAGGATTTTGGAATTGGGGTGGGGAATATTCAAAGGAAAAAAAAAAAGAGTTGAAGATGATTTGGGAATTGGGGCGGATTCTACAAAGGAAAAAGGAAGAGCTGAGGAGGATTTGGGAATTGGGGAGGGTTCTACAAAGGAAAAAAGAGGATTTGGGAAGGATTTGGGAATTGGGGAGGGTTCTACCGAGGAAAGTGGAGGAGTTGGAGAGGATTCGGGAATTTGGGAGGATTCTACAAAAGGAAAGAGGAGGAGTTGGGGAGGATCTGGGTATTTGGGGAGGATTCTTCACAGGAAAAAAACAATTGGGGAGGATTTTGGAATTGGGGAGGATTCTACAAAGAAAAAGACGGAGTTGGGGAGGATTTGGGAACTGAGGAGGATTCTGCAGAAAGGAAAAAAGAGGAGTTGGGGAGGATCTGGGAATTAGTGAGGATTCTACAACGGAAAAAGGAAGAGTTAAGGGAGGATTTGGACATTGGGGAGGATTCTACAATGGAAAAAATGGTGAGATGGGGAGGATTTGGGAATTGAGGGGGATTCTACAAATGTGAGAAGGATGAGTTGGGGAGGATTTGGGGATTGTGGAGGATTCAACAAACGAAAAAGGATGAGTTGGGGAGGATTTGGGAATCGGTGGGGATTCTTAAAAAAGGAAAAAGGATGAGTTAGGGAGGATTTGGGAATTGGTGAGGATTCTACACAGGAAAACGACGGAGTTGGGGGGGATTTGGGAATTGGTGAGGGTTCCACCAAGGAAAAAAAGTGCGTTGGGGAGGATTCGGGAATTGGTGAGGATTCTACAAAGGGAAAATGAATAGTTGGAGAGAATTTGTGAATTAGGGATGGTTCTACACATGAAAAAAGAAGAGTTGAGGATGATTTGGGAATTGGGACGGATTCTACAAAGGAAAGAGGAGGAGCTGGGGGGGATTTGGGAATTGGGGATGATTCTACAAAGGAAAAAGGAGGAGTTGGGGAGGATTTGGGAATTGGGGAGGGTTCTACAAAGGAAAAAGGAGGAGTTGGGAAGGATTTGGGAATTGGTGAGGATTCTACAAAAGGGAAAAGGATGAGTTGGCGAGGGTCTGAATATTTGGGGGGAGGTTCTACAACGGAAAAAACCGAGTTGGTGAGGATTTGGGGATTGGGGAGGATCCTGCAAATGAAAAAGAGCGAGTTGGGGAGGATTTGGGAATTGAGGAAGATTCTACAAAGGAAAAAGGAGGAGGTGGGGATGATCTGGGAATTGGGGATTATTCTACCAAGGAAAAAGTAAGAGTTGGGGGGGATTTGGGAATTGGGGAGGATTCTACAAAGGAAAAAGGAGGAGTTGGGGAGGATTCGGGAATTGAGGAGGATTCTACAAAGGAATAAAGGAATAGTTGGGGAGGATTTGGGAACTGAGGAGGATTCTACAAAGGAGAAAGGAGGAGTTGGGGATGATTCGAGAATCGGCGAGGATTCCACAACGGAAAAAGGGTGTGTTGGGGAGGATTTGGGAATTTGGGCGGATTCTATAAAGGAAAAAGGAAGAGTTGGGGAGGATTTTGGAATTGGGGAGGATTCTACAAAGGAGCAAGGAGGAGTTGGGGAGGATTTGGAATTTGCGGAGGATTCTACAAAAAATGAAAAAGTACGAGTTGGGGGGGATTTGGGAATTGGGGAGGATTCTACAAAGGAAAAAAATAGTGTGGTGAGGATTTGGGAATTGGGGAGGATTCTACAAAGGAAAAAGGATGAGTTGGGGAGGATTTGGGAATTTGGGAGGATTCTACAAAAGGGGAAAACAAAAAAAATAAGAATTGGGGAGGATTTTGGACATTGGGGATGATTCTATAAACGAAAAAGGATGAGTTGGGGAGGATTTTGGAATTCAGGAGGATTCTACACAGGAAAAAAAAAAAAAAAAAAAAAAAAAAAAAAAAAAAAAAAAAAAAAAAAAAAAAAAAAAAAAAAAAAAAAAAAAAAAAAAAAAAAAAAAAAAACAGGAGTTGGGCAGGACTTGGGAATTGATGAGGGTTCCACAAAGAAAAAAAAGTAGGAGTTGGGGAGGATTTGGGAATTTGGGGAGGATTCTACAAAGGAAAAAGGAGGAGTTGGGGAGGATTTGGGAATTGGGGAAGATTTTGCAAAGGAACAAATGTGTTGGAGAGGATTTGGGAATTGGGCAGGATTCTACAAAGGAAAAAAAGAGGAGTTGGGGAGGTGGGATTCTACAAAGGAAAAATGAAGAGTGATGATTTGGGAATTGCTGGTGATTCTACAAAAGGAAAATGAGGGAGTTGAGGAAGAGTTGGGGGGGATTTTGGCCTTGGGGAGGAATCTACAAAGGAAAAATGAGGAGGTGTGGAGGATTTGAGCATTGGGGAGGATTCTACAAAAGAGAAAGGAGGAGTTGGGGAGGATTTTGGAATTGGGGATCCTACAAATGAAAAAGACGGAGTTGGGGAGGATTTGGGAATTGAGGAGGATTCTACAAAGGAAAAAGGAGGAGTTGGGGAGGATTTGGGAATTGGTGAGGGTTCTACAAAGGAAAAAGGAGGAGTTGGGGAGGATTCTGGACTTGGGGAGGATTCTACAAAGGAAAAAGGATGAGTTGGGGAGGATTTGGGAATTGGTGATTTTACAGAGGAAAACAGAGAAGTCGGGAGGGATTTGGGGATTTGGTGAGGATTCTACAAAAGTAAAAAGGGATGAGTTGGGGAGGATTTGTGAATTGAGGGGGGATTCTACAAAGGAAAAAGGAGGAGTCGGGGAGGATTTGTGAATTGAGGGGGGATTCTACAAAGGAAAAAGGAGGAGTTGGTGAGGATTTGGGAATTGGGGAGGATTCTACAAAGGAAAAAAGAGGAGTTGGGGAGGATTTGGGGATTGGGGAGGGTTCTACAAAGGAAAAAGGACGAGTTGGTGGGATTTGGGAATTGTGGGAGGATTCTACAGAGGAAAAACGAGGGGTTGGGGAGGATTTGGGAATTGGGGAGGATTCTACAAAGAAAAAAGGAGGAGTTGGGGAGGATTTGGGAATTGGGTGGATTCTACAAGGGAAAACAGATGAATTGGGGAGGATCTGGGAATTGGGGCGGATTCTACAAAGGAAAAAAGAAGGAGTTGGAGAGGATGTAGGAATTTGGAAAGGATTCTACAAAAGGAAAAAGGATGAGTTGGGCAGAATTTGGGAATTGGTGAGGATTCTACAACGGGAAAAGGAGGAGTTGGGGAGGATTTGGGAATCGGTGAGGGTTCTACCAAGGAAATCTGGATGAGTAGGGGAGGATTTGGGAAGCGGTGAGGATTTTACAACGGGAAAACGCGGAGTTGGGGAGGATTTGGGAATTAGGGAGGATTCTACAACGGAAAAAAACCGAGTTGGGGAGGATTTTGGAATTGTGCAGGATTCTACAGAGGAAAAAAGAGGAGTTGGGGAGGATTTGGGAATTGGGGAGGATTCTACAAAGGAAAAAGGATGAGTTGGGGAGGATTTGGGAATTTGGGAGGATTCTACAACGGAAAAAAGGAGGAGTTGGGGAGGATTTGGGAATTGTGGGTGATTGTACAAAGGCAAAATGATGATTTGGTGAGGATTTGGGAAGTGGGGAGGAATATACAAAGTAAAAAGGAGGAGTTGGGGAGGATTCTACAAAGGAAAAAAGAAGGAGTTGGAGATGATTTTGGAATTGGAGTTGGTTCTACAAAGGAAAAAGGAGGAGTTGGGGATGATTTGGGAATTGAGGAGGATTCTACAAAGGAGCAAGGAGGAGTTGGGGAGGATTTGGGAATTGGGGAGGATTCCACAAAGGAAAAAGGATGAGTTGGGGAGGATTTGGGAATTAGGGAAGGTTCTACCAAGGAAAAAGGAGTTGAGGAGGATTTGAGAATTTGAGAGGATTCTACAAAGGGAGAAAGGAAGAGTTGGGGAGGATCTGGGTATTTGGTGAGGATTCCACAAAGGAAAAAAAAGGAGTTGGTGAGGATCTGGGGAAGATTCTACAAAGGAAAAACGAGGTGTTGGGGAGGATTCGGGAATTGAGGAGGTTTCTACAAAGGAAAAAGGAAGAGTCGGGGAAGATTTTGGAATTGTGGAGGATTCTACAAAGGAAAAAGGAGGAGTTGGGGAGGATTTGGGAATGGAGGAGGATTCTACAAAGGAAAAACGAGGAGTTGGGGAGGATTTGGGAATTGGGGAGGATTCTTATAAAGGAAAAAAGGAAGAGTTGGGGAGGATTTGGGAATTGGTGAGGATTCCACAGGAAAAAAGAGGAGTTTGGGGGGGGATTTGGGAATTGGGGAGGTTTCTACAAAGGAAAAAGGAAGAGTTGGGGAGGATTTGGGACTTGTGAGTATTCAACAACGGAAAAAGAAGCTGGGGAGGATTTGGGAATTGGGGAGGATTCTACAAACGAAAAAAGAAGAGTTGGGGAGGATTTGGGAATTGGGGAGGATTCTACACAGGAAAGAGGAAGAGTTGGGGAGGATTTGGGAACTGGTGAGGATTCTACAAAGGAAAAAGGAGGAGTTGGGGAGGATTTGGTAATTGAGGAGGATTCTACAAAAGAGAAAGGAGAAGTTGGGGATGCTTTGGGAATTGGAGAGGATTCTACACAGGAACAAAGATGAGTCGGGGAGGATTTGTGAGGTGGGGAGGATTCTACAAAGGAGAAAGGGGAGTTGGGGAAGATTTGGGAGCGTTCTACAAAGGAACAAGGAGGAGTTGGGGAAGATTTGGGGATTGGGGCGGATTCTACAAAGGAAGAAGGGTGAGTTGGGGCGGATTTGGGAATGGGGTGGGTTCTACAAAGGAAAAAAGAGGAGTCGGTGAGGATTTGGGAATTGGGGAGGATTCTACAAAAGAGAAAGAAGGAGTTGGTGAGGATTTTGGAATTGGGAAAGATTCTACAAAGGAAAAAGGATGAGTTGAGGGGATTCTTTGGGAATTGGGGAGGATTCTACAAAGGAAAAAGGATGAGTTGGGGAGAATTTCGGGATTGGGGAAGATTCTACAAAGGAAAAGGGAACAGTTGGGGAGGATTTTGGAATTGTGTTGGGAATATTCAAAGGAAAAAAAAAGAGTTGAAGATGATTTGGGAATTGGGGCGGGTTCTACAAAGGAAAAAGGAAGAGCTGAGGAGGATTTGGGAATGGAGGAGGGTTCTACAAAGGAAAAAAGAGGATGTGGGAAGGATTTGGGAATTGGGGAGGGTTCTACCGAGGAAAAAGGAGGAGTTGGGGAGGATTCGGGAATTTGGGAGGATTCTACAAAAGGAAAGAGGAGGAGTTGGGGAGGATCTGGGTATTTGGTGAGGATTCTTCAAAGGGAAAAAACAATTGGGGAGGATTTTTGGAATTGGGGAGGATTCTACAAAGAAAAAGACGGAGTTGGGGAGGATTTGGGAACTGAGGAGGGTTCTACAAAGGAAAAAGACCGAGTTGGTGAGGATTTGGGAATTGGGGAGGATTCTACAAAGGAAAAATGAAGAGTTAAGGGAGGATTTGGAAATTGGTGAGGATTCTACAATGGAAAAAATGGTGAGATGGGGAGGATTTGGGAATTGGGGAGGATTCTACAAATGGGAGAAGGACGAGTTGGGGAGGATTTGGGGATTGTGGAGGATTCAACAAACGAAAAAAAGATGAGTTGGGGAGGATTTGGGAATCGGTGAGGATTCCAAAAAAGGAAAAAGGATGAGTTAGTGAGGATTTGGGAATTGGTGAGGATTCTACACAGGAAAACGACGAAGTTGGGGGGGATTTGGGAATTGGTGAGGATTCCACAAAGGACAAAAGGTGTGTTGGGGAGGATTTGGGAATTGGTGAGGATTCTATAAAAGAAAAATGAATAGTTGGAGAGAATTTGGGAATTGGTGAGGATTCTACACATGAAAAAAGAAGAGTTGAGGATGATTTGGGAATTGGGACGGATTCTACAAAGGAAAAAGGAAGAGTTGGGAAGGATTTGGGAATTGGGGAGGATTCTACAAAGGAAAAAGGAGGAGTTGGGGAGGATTTGGGAATTGGGGAGGGTTCTACCAAGGAATGAGGAGGAGTTGGGAAGGATTTGGGAATTGGGGAGGATTCTACAAAGGGAAAAGGAAGAGTTGGGGAGGATCTGAATATTTTGGGGGGGTGGGATTCTACAACGGAAAAAACCGAGTTGGGGAGGATTTGGGAATTGGGGAGGATCCTGCAAATGAAAAAGAGCGAGTTGGGGAGGATTTGGGAATTGAGAAAGATTCTACAAAGGAAAAGGGAGGAGGTGGGGATGATCTGGGAATTGGGGAGGATTCTACAAAGGAAAAAGGAGGAGTTGGGGAGGATTTGGGGATTGGAGAGGATTCTACAAAGGAAAAAGGACGAGTTGGGGGGATTTGGGAATTGGCGGAGGATTCTACAGAGGAAAAAGGAGGAGTTGGGGAGGATTTGGGAATTGGGGAGGATTCTACAAAGGAAAAAAGAGGAGTTGGGGAGGATTTGGGAATTAAGTGGGTTCTACAAGGGAAAAAGGATGACTTGGGGAGGATCTGGGAATTTGGGCGGATTCTACAAAGGAAAAAGGAAGAGTTGGGGGGGATTTGGGAATTGGGGAGGATTATACAAAGGAAAAAGGAGGAGTTGGGGAGGATTCGGGAATTGGGGGGATTCTACAAAGGAATAAAGGAATAGTTGGGGAGGATTTGGGAACTGAGGAGGATTCTACAAAGGAGAAAGGAGGAGTTGGGGAGGATTCGGGAATCGGCGAGGATTCCACAACGGAAAAAGTGTGCGTTGGGGAGGATTTGGGAATTTGGGCGGATTCTACAAAGGAAAAAGGAAGAGTTGGGGAGGATTTTGGAATTGGTGAGGATTCTACAAAGGAGCAAGGAGGAGTTGGGGAGGATTTGGAATTTGCTGAGGGTTCTACAAAAAATGAAAAAGGACGAGTTGGGGAGGATTTGGGAATTGGGGAGGATTCTACAAAGGAAAAACATGTTGTGGTGAGGATTTGGGAATTCGGGAGGATTCTACAAAGGAAAAAGGAGGAGTTGGGGAGGATTTGGGAATTTGGGAGGATTCTACAAAAGGGAAAAAAAAGAATTGGTGAGGATTTCGAACATTGGGGATGATTCTATAAACGAAAAAGGATGAGTCGGGGAGGATTTTGGAATTCGGGAGGATTCTACAAAGGGAAAAAATAAGAGTTGGGCAGGACTTGGGAATTGAGGAGGGTTCCACAAAGAAAAAAAAGGAGGAGTTGGGGAGGATTTGGGAATTGAGGGAGGATTCTACAAAGGAAAAAGGAGGAGTTGGGGAGGATTTGGGAATTGGGGAAGATTTTGTAAAGGAAAAAATGTGCTGGAGAGGATTTGGGAATTGGGGAGGATTCTACAAAGGAAAAAAGGATGAGTTGGGGAGGAAATCGGAATTGGGGAGGATTCTACAAAGGCAAAATGAAGAGTGATGGTTTGGGAATTGCGGGTGATTCTACAAAAGGAAAATGAGGGAGTTGAGGAAGAGTTGGGGGGGATTTGGGCCTTGGGGAGGAATCTACAAAGGAAAAAGGAGGAGTTGTGGAGGATTTGGGCATTGGGGGGGATTCTACAAAAGAGAAAGGAGGAGTTGGGGATGATTTGGGAATTGGCGATCCTACAAATGAAAAAGACGGAGTTGGGGAGGATTTGGGAATTGAGGAGGATTCTACAAAGGAGAAAGGTGAGTTGGGGAGGATTTGGGAATTGGTGAGGGTTCTACAAAGGAAAAAGGAGGAGTTGGGGAGGATTGTGGAATTGGGGAGGATTCTACAAAGGAAAAAGGATGAGTTGGGGAGGATTTGGGAATAGGTGATTTTACATAGGAAAACAGAGAAATCTGGTGGGATTTGGGGATTTGGTGAGGATTCTACAAAAGGAAAAAAAGGATGAGTTAGGGAGGATGTGGGAATTGAGGGGGGATTCTACAAAGGAAAAAGGAGGAGTCGGGGAGGATTTGGGAATTGAGGGGGGATTCTACAAAGGAAGAAGGAGGAGTTGGTGAGGATTTGGGAATTGGGGAGGATTCTACAAAGGAAAAAGGAGGAGTTGGGGAGGATTTGGGGATTGGAGAGGATTCTACAAAGGAAAAAGGACGAGTTGGGGGGATTTGGGAATTGGCGGAGGATTCTACAGAGGAAAAAGGAGGAGTTGGGGAGGATTTGGGAATTGGGGAGGATTCTACAAAGGAAAAAAGAGGAGTTGGGGAGGATTTGGGAATTAAGTGGGTTCTACAAGGGAAAAAGGATGACTTGGGGAGGATCTGGGAATTGGTGAGGATTCTACAAAAGGAAAAAAGAAGGAGTTGGAGAGGATGTAGGAATTTGGAAAGGATTCTACAAAAGGAAAAAGGAAGAGTTGGGCAGAATTTGAGAATTGGGGAGGATTCTACAAAGGGAAAAGGAGGAGTTGGGGAGGATTTGGGAATTGGTGAGGGTTCTACCAAGGAAACAGGAGGAGTAGGGGAGGATTTGGGAAGTGGTGAGGATTTTACAACGGGAAAACGCGGAGTTGGGGAGGATTTGGGAATTGGGGAGGATTCCACAAAGGAAAAAACCGAGTTGGGGAGGATTTTGGAATTCGGCAGGATTCTACAGAGGAAAAAAGAGGAGTTGGGGAGGATTTGGGAATCGGGGAGGATTCTACAAAGGAAAAAGGAGGAGTTGGGGAGGGTTTTGGAATTTGGTGAGGATTCTACAACGGAAAAAGAAGGAGTTGGTGAGAATTTGGGAATTAGGGAGGGTTCTACAAAGGAAAAAGGATGAGTTGGGGAGGATTCTGGAATTGAGGAAGATTCTACAAAAGGAAAAAAAGGAGGGGTTGGGGAGGATTTGGGGATTGGGGTGGTTCTACAAAGGCAAAATGATGATTTGGTGAGGATTTGGGAATTGGGGAGGAATCTACAAAGTAAAAAGGAGGAGCTGGGGAGGATTTGGGAATTGGGGAGGATTCTACAAAGGAAAAAGGAGGAGTTGGTGAGGATTTGGGAATTGGGGAGGATTCTACAAAGGAAAAAAAAGAAGTTGAGGATGATTTGGGAATTGAGGAGGATTCTAGAAAGGAAAAAGGAGGAGTTGGGGAGGATGTGGGAATTGGTGAGGATTCCACAAAAGGAAAAAGGATGAGTTGGGGAGGATTTGGGAATTGGAGAGGGTTCTACCAAGGAAAAAAGAGTTGGGGAGGATTTGAGAATTTGGGAGGATTCTACAAAGGGAAAAAGGAAGAGTTGGGGAGGATCTGGGTATTTGGTGAGGATTCTACAAAGGAAAAAAAGCGGAGTTAGTGAGGATCTGGGAATTGGGGAGGATTCTACAAAGGAAAAAGGAGGTGTTGGGGAGGATTTGGGAATTGGGGAGGATTCTACAAATTAAAAAGGATGAGTTGGTGAAGATTTTGGAATTGTGGAGGATTCTACAAAGGAAAAACAGGAGTTGGGGAGGATTTGGGAATGGAG
The DNA here is from genome assembly GCA_963575745.1 of Prorocentrum cordatum. NCBI lineage: Eukaryota > Dinophyceae > Prorocentrales > Prorocentraceae > Prorocentrum > Prorocentrum cordatum. The sequence continues at coordinate 248,078 of CAUYUJ010001447.1, read as the reverse complement.
GAGGATTCTACAAAGGAAAAAGGAGGAGTTGGGGAGGATTTGGGAATTGGAGAGGATTCTTACAAAGAAAAAGGAAGAGTTGGGAAGGACTTGGGAATTGAGGAGGATTCTACAAAAGGAAAAAGGATGAGTTGGGGAGGATTCGGGAATCGGGGAGGATTCTACAGAGGAACAAGGAGGAGTTGGGGAGGATTGGGGAATTGGGGAGGATTCCACAAAGGAAAAAGGAGGAGTTGTGGAGGATTTGGATATTGGGGAAGGGTCTACAAAGGAAAAACAGGAGTTGGGGAGGATTTGGGAATTGAGGAGGATTCTACAAAAGGAAAAAGGAGGAGTTGGGGAGGATGAGGGAATTGGGGAGGATTCTACAGGAAGGAAAAAGGATGAGTTGGGGAAGATTTTTTGGCATTGGGGAGGATTCTACAAACGAAACAGGATGAGTTGGGGAGGATTTGGGAATTGGTGAGGGTTCTACAAAGGAAAAAGGAGGAGTTGGGGAGGATTTGGGAATTGCGGAGGATTCCACAGAGGGAAAAAAGAGGAGTTGGGGAGGATCTGGGAATTGGGGAGGGTTCTACAAAGGGAAAAGAGGGAGTTAGGGGAGGATTTGGGAATTGGGGAGGATTCCACAAAGGGGAAAAAAAGAAGTGGGGGAGGATTTGGGGAATTGTGGAGGATTCCACACATGAAAAAAAATGAGTTGGGGATGATTTGGGAATCGGGGAGGATTCTACAAAGGAAAAAAGAGGAGCTGGGGAGCATTTGGGAATTGTGCTGGGGTTCCACAAAGGAAAAAAGAGGAGTTGGGGAGGAGTTGGGAATTGGGGAGGGTTCTACAAAGGAAAAATGAGGAGTTGGGGGGGGGTTTGGGAATTGGGGAGAATTCTACAAATGAAAAAGGAGGAGTTTGGGAGGATTTCGGAATTGAGGGAGATTCTACAAAGGGAAAAAGGATGAGTTGGGGAGGATTTGGGAGTTGGGGAGGACTCTTCAAAGGGAAACGGAGGAGTTGGGGACAACCATCAGGACAACCATCGGGACAACCGTCGGGACAACCATCGGGACAACCATCGGGACAACCATCGGGGCAATCATCGGGCAAACCACGGGGACAATCATCGGGACAACCACGGGGACAACCATCGGGACAACCATGGGGACAACCTTCGCCGCCGTCGCTGTCGGAGAGCTGGTCCCTTTTTTGCTTGGCCAGAGGGAATCCAAGACAATCGATCTGCCTCGTTGCAAAATCGGCTGAGACTTCTTCGCCATTTATGACCCCGAAGCTAAAAATGTTGCAACTGTTACACAGATCGAGGGCGCACGCTTTACAACATTGCCCCCTGCCCCCTGGACCTGGACGGGGGGGGGTCAAAATCCGCCCTCCCCGCGCGCGGGGCCAAGGGGGGCTGAGAGTCCGCCGAACCCTCGGGCCCCAGGCATAGGCATGCGCTTCCGCCGAACCCCCTCCCATGGGGGGTGCACGAGCGTGTTCGGCGCATCGTCGTCGTCGCCGCCGCCCTCATCGTCCTCCCTCCTGCTTATCCTTACCCCCGTTCCTCATCCTCCTCTAGCGTGCTCGCCCTCTGCACCATCACCAAACTCATGATTGCTGGATTCCTCATTCTGCCCCCTCCTCCTCCCCCCCTCCACCTCCCCCCCCTTCCTCCGTTCCCCTCTCCGTTGAGCCAAGGCGGACTTCACCCGTCAGGGTTTTTATGTGTTCGAACCGCGCCCTGCCGTGGTGACGTCCCCAAGGGGATGGGAGGGGGTCTTGTTTGGGGCGGCGGGTCCCCCGCAAAGGGTTTACACATTGCTGGGGGGTGGTCAGGGGTCAGGTCAAGCTCCCTGATCAGGGCCCCGCGCGGTCCCCTATGCGTCAGAAATCACTTTTGAACCGTCCCATGGTGGTCAGGCAACTTTCGCGTGAGATGCCCTCGCAAGTTTGACCTCGGAGACGCCTTGCTCCATGGTGGCTTGGCCACTCTCGCTGGAGACATCCTCACAACTCTTAATTCCGAGATGCCCTCAGCCTCAAAGACGACGGCGATGACGACGACGACCCCGACAGGGTCCGCGAGCCCCCCCCCGCGACGACGACCACAAGGAGGCCTGGAATGCAGAACATGCAGCCGCCCCAGCAAGGCCCCCCCCCCGTCGGGCCAACAATCGGGACAGCCACCCGGGACAACCATCGGAACAACCGTCGGGGCAACCATCGGGACAACCATCGGGACAACCATCGGGACAACCGTCGGGACAACCATCGGGGCAACAATCGGGACAACCATCGGGACAACCATCGGGGCAACCATCGGGGCAACCATCGGGATAACAATCGGGCCAACCATCGGGCAAACTATCGGGACAACCATCGGGACAAACATCGGGAGACCCATCAGGGCAACCGTCGGGACAACCATCGGGACAACCATCTGAAAAATCATTGGGACACTCGTCGGGAAAACCATCGGGACAATCATCGGGGCAATCATCGGGACAACCGTCGGGACAACCACGGGGACAACCATCGGGACAACCATCGGGCAAACTATCAGAAAAAACCATCGGGCCAACCATCGGGACAACCATCGGGACAACCATCGGGACAACCACGGGGACAATCATCGGGACAACCGTCGGGACAACCATCGGGACAACCATCGGGACAACCATCGGGGCAATCATCGGGCAAACCACGGGGACAATCATCGGGACAACCACGGGGACAACCATCGGGACAACCATGGGGACAACCTTCGCCGCCGTCGCTGTCGGAGAGCTGGTCCCTTTTTTGCTTGGCCAGAGGGAATCCAAGACAATCGATCTGCCTCGTTGCAAAATCGGCTGAGATTTCCTCGCCATTTATGACCCCGAAGCTAAAAATGTTGCAACTGTTAAACAGATCGAGGGCGCACGCTTTACAAAATTGCCCCCTGCCCCCTGGACCTGGACGGGGGGGGGTCAAAATCCGCCCTCCCCGCGCGCGGGGCCAAGGGGGGCTGAGAGTCCGCCGAACCCTTGGGCCCCAGACATAGGCATGCGCTTCCGCCGAACCCCCTCCCATGGGGGGTGCACGAGCGTGTTCGGCGCATCGTCGTCGTCGCCGCCGTCCTCATCGTCCTCCCTCCTGCTTATCCTTACCCCCGTTCCTCATCCTCCTCTATCGTGCTCGCCCTCTGCACCATCACCAAACTCATGATTGCTGGATTCCTCATTCTGCCCCCTCCTCCTCCCCCCCTCCACCTCCTCCCCCTTCCTCCGTTCCCCTCTCCGTTGAGCCAAGGCGGACTTCACCCGTCAGGGTTTTTATGTGTTCGAACCGCGCCCTGCCGCGGTGACGTCCCCAAGGGGATGGGAGGGGGTCTTGTTTGGGGCGGCGGGTCCCCCGCAAAGGGTTTACACATTGCTGGGGGTGGTCAGGGGTCAGGTCAAGCTCCCTGATCAGGGCCCCGCGCGGTCCCCTATGCGTCAGAAATCACTTTTGAACCGTCCGGGGTTGGGAGAGGAGGAGGAAAAGGAAGAGGAAGGGAAGGAGGTTGTTTTTCAAAGGTTTTAGAGCGCCGGACTCCGGACTGTCACCAAACCTTACGAGGGCGGCCTTCGATCCTTCCTCGTCCTGGTCGTCGTCGTCTTCCTCAGCTTGCGCTTCGTCCTGGCAAAGTTGCTTCACATACAATGGGAGTTGCATCTCTGTAGCAGGTTGCTCGCTGGTTCGTTGGTGGTGGGTTGATTATGAAAACAAATGTTTCGCCTGAGACATCCTCACACAATGGAGATGTTGGAGGCTGTATTGCACGACGTCGTTTCTTAAAATGAAGTATCGCTGCAGACATGCTCAGAAAACGGACGTGTTGAAATCGGTCGCTTCCGATGGCCATCCGAGGAGTCAAGATGGCTCCAAGATTGCCGAAGAGGACCCCAAGAGGGGCCCAAGAGAGCAGCAAGACGGCCCCAAGAGCACTCCAAGAGCGCTCCAAGAGGGGTCCAAGAGGCGATTTTAGAGGCTCCCGAGGGGCAGTGCTAATTAAGGACCCCCCCTTCTTTCATCGATGTCCCCCAAGATGGCTCCAAGACGCCTCCGAGAGGCCCCAGGAGGCCGCCATGAGGCCCCCAAGAGGCCCCAAGAGGCCCCCAATATGGCCCCAAGAGGCCCCCAAGAGGCCCCAAGAGGCCCCTCCTCCTCCTCCTCCTCCTCCTCCTCCTCCTCCGTCTCCTCCTCCTCATCCCAGTCATGGTGAGGCGAGGGTTGCGTCTGCGACTGAAAACACTAAGGGCGCTTTTTGGCCTCCCACTACGCCATCAATCAGAGACAGACTCTTGACACATGCCTCCGGAGGTGTGAGACCCACGAACGCGCCAGCGTCACCGAACCAGCATGTATCGAAGAAGTTTCCGCACGGCATTCCTCTCGGGCTCGAGGATGGGGTCGCACATCAGTCTCTCTTGCAAGACTTGTAGTTGACTCAGAACCCAGCGCTCGCTTATGACCCGCGCGCGGCCTGGACGCGGGCCGCGACCCCTCCCAATTGTGAGCCCTAGGTCTTTGAAGACTCGCTTCAAAGCCTTCTTCTGCGCGCCCAGAGTCTCGCTCGAACTCGAAGCGAGCTCTACTACCTGCGCGTCCAGAGTCTCCATGGACTGGTTAAACAACCACATAGTCCGGGAGCGCAGAGAAGCCCTCATGGCATCGACGTGCCCACCGCTCCAATCTAGCAGGGCACGTTTGCCGCAGAACGAGCAGACCATTCTGTGGTCGACGTACGACCAGCTCTCGCCGCCGATGGAGCGTGCTGCAGGCGTCGGGCAGTAGATGTGGCACGAGGCGCAAATCGGGAAATCCCACCAGCCCCCTGGGCGGAAATGGTTGAGAGCATCTCCTCTTCCATTTACCCCCCTTCTCACCTTTCGGGGGTTTTACCTATCCTGCTACCTCCTACCCCCTACCCCTCCGACGGCAGCCGCCGAAAAGAGGCGTACACTGCCCAAATCAAAATAATATCGTCTCTGGCTGGGCTGGCTGGGATGCGCGAAGCGTCAAGAATTGGATCTGCGCAACTCCTCCGCCAGCCGACGGATGTCATCCTTCTTGGCCTGGGCCAGCGGGCACTCTCCCTCGCCCTCCGCCGCCGCCTCTGCGGGAGGAGAGGTGGGGATGATTGGTGAGAATGGCAGGGGCAAGGAAGGAGCTGCCTCTTGGGGCCTCTTGGAGGCCTCCTGGGCAATTATTGGGGCATCTTGGGGTCCTCTTGGGGCGTTCTGGGGATTTCTTGAGGCAGGTGACTCGAATGTTTGGTTCGTGGTCCTGCTCTTGGGCCCCTCTTGGGGCCGTCTTGGGGCCATCTTGAGCTGTCTCGGGCGCTTCTTGCAGCGCCTGGGGCCAGATCTCGGGGGGTGCCCCCCCAGAACCCCCCAGGGGGACACACAACGGAAACTCTCCTCAAGGTCGGGGAATACTGAGGAGGAAATGGACGCCCGCCCTGTCCTCCAGTTCGCGCCGTAGGTCGAGCATCTGCGGGATCCTCTGCAGCAGCTCCCGCGCAACGTCGATGTCGTAGTCGAACCGCTGTCTGTACTCCCGCGCGCATCCTCCGTCCTCGTCGCCCCCGTCGCCAGCGACTGGCGCCGCCCCCTCGGCTGGGGCTGCCGCCTCGACCTGCGCCTCCTCGGCCGGATCCTCCTCCAGCGGCGGCTGCTCGGCCGGCTCCTCGGCCACCCCGGCCGGCTCCTCATCCTCCGGCGGCTCCTGTGCCTCCTGTGCCTCCTCGGCCGGCGGCGGCTCCTGTGCCTCCTGGCGGGGCCTCTTGGCGGCCACCAGGCTGCCGGACCCCTCAGCGGGCCGCTTGTCCGCCGCCAGCGGCGGCTGCTCGGCCGGCTCCTCGGCCACCCCGGCCGGCTCCTCATCCTCACGCGGCTCCTGTGCCTCCTGTGCCTCCTCGGCCGGCGGCGGCTCCTGCGCCTCCTGGCGGGGCCTCTTGGCGGCCACCAGGCTGCCGGACCCCTCAGCGGGCCGCTTGTCCGCCGCCAGCAGTCGGCGGACGCTCTCGAGCGCCTCCGCGACGTCCGCTGCGTCAGACGCCACCCTCATCTCCACCGCCTCCTGCCCCACGAGCTCGGCGGCGACCTCGGTGAGGACGCCGAGCTTGCGCAGCTCCGCCGCGTCGGCCCGCAGGAGCAAGGGCATGCCCCGCTCCGCCGCTGCCCGCGGCTCCGACACCCAGGCCCAGGGCACCTCGAAGCCCACGTTGTCCGAGTCGACAAGAAGGCCGCGGGCCGTGAACGTGACCTTGCACCTTGCCAGCTCGAGGCCGCCCCAGGCGAGCGCGCATTCTGGCATGGGCGCGACCTCGTGCCTGAGACAATCGGAGGGATACTGGCACCACTACTCGCTGGACCTTTCCAGGGGTGCGTCGCGACCAGGATTCCGAGGCGAATGCAGCCGCGGTGCCGAGGACACCCCAGGACGACCCGGGATATCGGTATCCTTCCCTGAGCCGAATGCCCGCGCTGGCTCAGCTGCAAGGCTATGTCGGTGACCCACTCGTTCAACTGCTGGTTGGACACCCTCTCCAGCTTCTGGCACGACTCGGCTCCGATGGCGCCTCTCAGCCAGTTCACCGCGGGGGTCTCGCCCGCCTGGTCGCCCGCGCGCCGCAGGCCGTGCAGGCCGCGCCACAGCAGTTCCACCAGGACCTCGTGGTGCTCCAGGTCCTGGAGGCAAGGAAAACGAACAGTTCAGAGGTCCGCGCGGATCTCTGAGATCGGCGTTGCCCCCCCCTGCCCCAGCGCGACGAGCGCGCCATGGGCGCCGCCAGGGGGTGCCGGCGCTGATCAAAGAAATCCGCAAAGACATCGTCTTCTCCCATCCCCTCCGCGGTCCGGTCGCCCGCGCACGAGCAGATCCACGAGGGGGCTCGCGCCGGGCTCGCACGCGAGCAAGTCGGCCTCGCACTGCGCGCGGACGCCGGCCGACGCGCTCTCCAGGACTTCGGCTAGGAGCGAGCTCAAGGCGCGGCGGGCCTGCAGCTGCAAGAAGAGCCCGCGGTCGCCGCAGGGAGTGCCACCCGGCACCCGCGCCGCCGTGGCGCCACAGAGAAGCCCAGACAAGCCCTCCGGGGCGCCTGAAAGCAGCCCCCCCGCGCGGAGCATCGCATCCGCGAACGCGCCGCCGAGGCTCGGCGGCAGCAGCCGCAGGGCGCCGCAGAGCGTCGTGGCCAGCACCGGCAACGGCGACGCCTCGAGGGCCTCACCCTGCCCCTCGTCGCCCCCGCAGGCATCCACCGCGAAGGCCTCCGCGACGCCGAGCAGCACGCCCGGCAGGTGCTGCGCCAGCGGCGCAGCCGAGGCTTCGCCAACCTCCCCGACCTCGCCCCAGCTGCCCACGACCGCGGTCAGCGCCTTAGAGAACACGAGCGCGTCCTCCCAGCGGCCCTCCGCGCAATCCCGCGCCAACCGCCCGACGAGGCGGCCGACCACGGATGCCGGCACCGGCCCGCGGCCCTGCGACGGGACCTGCAGCTCCACCCACCCGCGCAGCGCGCGGACGTGCTCCTCCTGGGGGCCCTCAGCCGCCTCCGCCGACACGATATTCTCCAACTCCGCCCACTTGCAGGGGCCCTCCGGCTCCATGTGCGTGAGCTTCTGCAACGGCGAGGCGCCGCGCGGGAGCTCCCGGGCGGGCGCAGTTCGCACCTCCTCGACGCACGCATTGATCCAGTCGCTCGGGTCCGGCAACAAGCTCTCCATGTCGCGCCCCTTCATCTTGTGCTCGACGACGCCCAAAATGCCGGCCATCCAAACGCCGTAGTCGAGGCTCATGCTGACCGCGGGGTCGCCGCCAAGGTTCTCGATGAACGTGTCCGGGTCTGGCGAGCCCAGCATGCGGTAGCACGCCTCGTTGCCCGCCGACATGCGGTTGCCGCGCGCCCACGACCGCGCCGCGGCGGCGCTCCCGTCGACGAGCATCCACCCGCGCAGCTTGCGCATGCAACTGCGCAAGTCGACTGGCAAAATCTCGGCCATCCCGGAAGCGATGCGGTCCAGCTCCGCCTCCTCTTCGCGGTGCCCGTTGCTCGCGGCCGCCATGGACTCGCACATGATCCCCCCGACCCGGCGCGCGCTCGAGCCGCTGAGCGCCCAAGAGCGGGCGCCCCCGGACTGCGCCTCGGAGCAACCAAGCCCGACCGAACCCATGACGTCGGCGAGAAACTGCTGCATTCTGTCCTCGGACCACTCGTCGGCCGACACCGCGAGGAACGAATCGACGAAGCCTCTGCGCATGCCCTCAGAACGAAGGCTGTGAAGGACGGCGACGCCAAAAGCCACAGCCCACAGAGGCGGACCACCCTCTGCAAGCGAAAGGCGCCACATCCGCCTGCCCTGCTCCACCAAAGTGCCCACCTCGGCCACGTCTTCGATTTTGGGCATCCACTTTCGGGCCAGCAGCGCAGTGCCAACTTGCCAAAACAGCTCCGCCTGGATCGCGGCCTCATCCCACGGCGCCCTGGCTTCCACGATCTCAACATGCGTGTCGTAGCACGCGCATTTGCGCAAGTGCGTCTTGCACACCCACGCAGCGAGATCGTGCAGGGGGGCGGCGCCTGTGAACACGGCCCGCAGCATGCCCGTGCGGGGGCGGCTGGGGCCGTTGCTCCATCCGTGCGGGTCCAGCACCGTGACCGTTGGCTGACCCGCGAAGTTGTAGTACGCGAAGATGCCGAACGTGTTCCCCGTGATCTCATTCGAAGACAAGTTCACGGATAACGGATACGCCGTGCAAGACGCAGCGTACCGGCGGCTGAGCTCACGGGGGTATCCTTGTGGAAGAACCTGCCGGAAATGGCTGTGGCCCGTCACGCAATGAAGCTTGACGTGCATACCGCCACGAGACAGTTCGTTCGCAACCCACTCCCCCGAAGCACTTGCGGCGCCACGCTCATCGCGGGCCGTCACCGCCGCTTTCAGGCGCGTGCAACACGCTGACATGCTTTCCTCCTCAAAATGCAGCGGAGGCCCTCCGCATTGCAAGAAGTGTTCGATCTCACGGGCAACGAATAAAGCACAGCTGCTCGACCCGATATCACTATGCTTACCCAGGGCGTTGAACTGATTCACCGCGCCCATAGTGACATGAGGCTCCCGGGCCAGCTCTGGGCAATCTGGGGAAAGGGCCTGCGCAATGTCCACATCCATGGCAGGCGGGGAGGCCCTCTACAGCGGCCGCCCACAGTCTGCATCCATGGCGAGAGAGGAGGCCCTCTACGGCGGCAGCCCAGGGCCGATAATGGAGTGCGCGGTGATCCCCAACACCACCGCGCTCGAACCCATAATGATATGAGCAAGGTAAGCGGATGAGGCGAAGTAATGGTATGATGTGATGGAAAGCCGCCGATCCGGCTTGCGCTTGTGAAAAAGCGTCCTGAGGTTGAGGGCGGCTCCTGTTTCAAAACGGGGTTTTCGCTTGAGTTCCCGATGGGGCGCTCTGGAAGGACCCAAGGGGAGGCGCCGTGAGAGGCGGGGCCCGAGGCCTCTAGGGGCTGGGGGGGACCAGAGAGGGCACAGAGGATGAGGTTGAGGGCGGCTCCTGTTTCAAAACGGGGTTCTCGCTTGAGTTCCCGATGGGGCGCTCTGGAGGGACCCAAGGGGAGGCGCCGTGAGAGGCGGGGCCCGAGGCCTCTAGGGGCTGGGGGGGACCAGAGAGGGCACAGAGGATGAGGTTGAGGGCGGCTCCTGTTTCAAAACGGGGTTCTCGCTTGAGTTCCCGATGGGGCGCTCTGGAGGGACCCATGGGGAGGCGCCGTGAGAGGCGGGGCCCGAGGCCTCTGGGGGCTGGGGGGGACCAGAGAGGGCACAGAGGATGAGGTTGAGGGCGGCTCCTGTTTCAAAACGGGGTTCTCGCTTGAGTTCCCGATGGGGCGCTCTGGAGGGACCCAAGGGGAGGCGCCGTGAGAGGCGGGGCCCGAGGCCTCTGGGGGCTGGGGGGGACCAGCGAGGGCACAGAGGATGAGGTTGAGGGCGGCTCCTGTTTCAAAACGGGGTTCTCGCTTGAGTTCCCGATGGGGCGCTCTGGAGGGACCCATGGGGAGGCGCCGTGAGAGGCGGGGCCCGAGGCCTCTAGGGGCTGGGGGTGACCAGAGAGGGCACAGCACACCACGACACGGCACAGCACCCACGACACGGCACGGCACGGAGCGGCAGCAGCCCACCACGGCGACAACACAGCACGGCACCAGAAAGAGACACGGCACCACACGGCAGCCACAAAACGAACACGGCACGGCACCAACCGACACGACACAGCACCCACGGGGCACGCGCGCGGAACAGCGAGGGGGACGGCGGGGACACAAACGCACAGCGTGCGGACGACAATATGATTCATGTAGAGCCACGCATTGATGGAAAGCCGCCGATCCGGCTTGTGCTTGTGAAAAAGCATCCTCCTCCTCCTCCCCCTACTCCTCCTAACTAAGCATCGTCCTGGGCCTCGGGGGGCCTGCGGAGGCCCCCGGGGGGCTCTCCCGAGGCCTCTGTGAGGAGACCTCTGGGGGCATCCGGCCCATACCCCGTCGTCGTCGCTCACCCCCTCCCGGGCTGGCAGCGGGCTGCCTGGCCGACAGCCGGCGGCAATCGAGGACGCACCCTGGCAATAGAGGTAACCATGCTTCCTGGGCCTCACACTGCGGGCGGGCCCACCAGGATATGACAAAAATCTCATATCCAGCTGCCTTGTCCGCCAAAGGCCAAGGGGCCCGACGGCGCGGTGCGACGCGGCACGGCACAGCACGCCGCGGCGGCGGCAAGCCGTGTTCTCGCTTGAGTTCCCGATGGGGCGCTCTGGAGGGACCCAAGGGGAGGCGCCGTGAGAGGCGGGGCCCGAGGCCTCTAGGGGCTGGGGGGGACCAGAGAGGGCACAGAGGATGAGGTCTAGGGCGGCTCCTGTTTCAAAACGGGGTTCTCGCTTGAGTTCCCGATGGGGCGCTCTGGAGGGACCCAAGGGGAGGCGCCGTGAGAGGCGGGCCCGAGGCCTCTAGGGGCTGGGGGGGACCAGAGAGGGCACAGAGGATGAGGTTAGGGCGGCTCCTGTTTCAAAACGGGGTTCTCGCTTGAGTTCCCGATGGGGCGCTCTGGAGGGACCCAGGGGAGGCGCCGTGAGAGGCGGGGCCCGAGGCCTCTGGGGGCTGGGGGGGACCAGAGAGGGCACAGATGAGGTTGAGGGCGGCTCCTGTTTCAAAACGGGGTTCTCGCTTGAGTTCCCGATGGGGCGCTCTGGAGGGACCCAAGGGGAGGCGCCGTGAGAGGCGGGGCCCGAGGCCTCTGGGGGCTGGGGGGACCAGAGAGGGCACAGAGGATGAGGTTGAGGGCGGCTCCTGTTTCAAAACGGGGTTCTCGCTTGAGTTCCCGATGGGGCGCTCTGGAGGGACCCATGGGGAGGCGCCGTGAGAGGCGGGGCCCGAGGCCTCTAGGGGCTGGGGGTGACCAGAGAGGGCACAGCACACCACGACACGGCACAGCACCCACGACACGGCACGGCACGGAGCGGCAGCAGCCCACCACGGCGACAACACAGCACGGCACCAGAAAGAGACACGGCACCACACGGCAGCCACAAAACGAACACGGCACGGCACCAACCGACACGACACAGCACCCACGGGGCACGCGCGCGGAACAGCGAGGGGGACGGCGGGGACACAAACGCACAGCGTGCGGACGACAATATGATTCATGTAGAGCCACGCATTGATGGAAAGCCGCCGATCCGGCTTGTGCTTGTGAAAAAGCATCCTCCTCCTCCTCCCCCTACTCCTCCTAACTAAGCATCGTCCTGGGCCTCGGGGGGCCTGCGGAGGCCCCCGGGGGGCTCTCCCGAGGCCTCTGTGAGGAGACCTCTGGGGGCATCCGGCCCATACCCCGTCGTCGTCGCTCACCCCCTCCCGGGCTGGCAGCGGGCTGCCTGGCCGACAGCCGGCGGCAATCGAGGACGCACCCTGGCAATAGAGGTAACCATGCTTCTTGGGCCTCACACTGCGGGCGGGCCCACCAGGATATGACAAAAATCTCATATCCAGCTGCCTTGTCCGCCAAAGGCCAAGGGGCCCGACGGCGCGGTGCGACGCGGCACGGCACAGCACGCCGCGGCGGCGGCAAGCCGTGTTCTCGCTTGAGTTCCCGATGGGGCGCTCTGGAGGGACCCAAGGGGAGGCGCCGTGAGAGGCGGGGCCCGAGGCCTCTAGGGGCTGGGGGGGACCAGAGAGGGCACAGAGGATGAGGTCTAGGGCGGCTCCTGTTTCAAAACGGGGTTCTCGCTTGAGTTCCCGATGGGGCGCTCTGGAGGGACCCAAGGGGAGGCGCCGTGAGAGGCGGGGCCCGAGGCCTCTAGGGGTTGGGGGGGACCAGAGAGGGCACAGAGGATGAGGTCTAGGGCGGCTCCTGTTTCAAAACGGGGTTCTCGCTTGAGTTCCCGATGGAGCGCTCTGGAGGGACCCACGGGGAGGCGCCGTGAGAGGCGGGGCCCGAGGCCTCTGGGGGCTGGGGGGGACCAGAGAGGGCACAGAGGATGAGGTTGAGGGCGGCTCCTGTTTCAAGAGGGTCCGCCGTCCGCGCGAAATCGATTCGCGCGAAAACTGCAGGCCGTTCGAAAGAAATCCGCTGGGCGCGCGCGCGCGAAAAGAACCCAGGGCATCCCAGAAGATGGCGGGAACCATGATTTTGGAGAAGTCGAGGCTGGAAAACCCCCGAAATTCCGGTTCCCGGCTCTGTCTGGCGCCCCAGGGACCCACGTCGGCCCCGAGGATGGCGGGAACCATGATTTTGGAGAGATCCAGGCCGGAAAAGCCCGAATTCGTGGTTCCCGGCTCTGTGCTCTGTGCTCTCTGCTGCCCTGTGCTATCTCTGCTGCTCTGTACTCTCTGCTGCTCTGTGCTCTCTGCTGTTATGTGCTCTCTGCTGCTCTGTGCTCTCTGCTGCTCTGTGCTCTCTGCTGCTCTGTGCTCTTTTTGCTGCTCTTTGCTCTTTGCTGCTCTGTGCTCTCTGCTGCTCTGTGGTCTCTGCTGCTATGCGCTCCCAGGGCCCCGCGGCCCAGAGGATGGCGGGAACCATGATTTTGGAGAGATCGAGGCTGGAAAAGCTCAAGTCCTCATGGACTTTCTAGCACAGGTGCGATCCGAGCAGTCAGCAGCAGCCCCAGCGCGAACCGACTGCCCACAAAAGCATGATGACCCATGCGCTTAAACAACCTTAGCATGAAAGATGCCGAGCGATGGTGAAACAGCACGAGAGCCAGAACAATGCAAAACGACACGCTGGTGGCCAAGAAAATCGCAGTCGGTCGATGCTGCAGATCGCGCTGGGAGGACGAGACCGCTGGGTGGGCGGAGCGGTGCAGGCTGGCACATCGCCACCAAAAAGCGTCGTAGCGGTCTAGTCCCCGAGCGCCGAGGCTCCATGCATGCGCGGAGGCGCCGGCCCAGCTGAGAGTCATGGAGCGCGCAGAGAGCACCCCCCGCCCCCAGGCTCTGGCTGGCGCCCCTGGGGCCCACGGCGGCCCCGAGGATGGCGGGAACCACGATTTTGGAGAGATCCAGCCCGGAAAAGCCCGAAATCGTGGTTCCCAGCTCTGGCTGGCGCCCCTGGGACCCACGGCGGCCCCGAGGATGGCGGGAACCACGATTTTGGAGAGATCCAGGCCGGAAAAGCCCGAAATCGTGGTTCCCATCTGCTCTCTGCTGTTCTCTGCTGTTCTCTGCTGCTCTCTGCTGCTCTCTGCTGTTCTCTGCTGCTCTCTGCTGCTCTCTGGATTGGTTTTCGCTCGGTTGGTTTTCGCTTGAACGGATTACCTTTTCGCTCGAACGAGCGTCTTTTCGCTTGAACGATCCACCCTCGGGTTTCAAAACGGTGTTCTCGCTTGAGTTCCCGATGGGGCGCTCTGGAGGGACCCAAGGGGAGGCGCCGTGAGAGGCGGGGCCCGAGGCCTCTGGGGGCTGGGGGGGACCAGAGAGGGCACAGAGGATGAGGTCGAGGGCGGCTCCTGTTTCAAAACGGGGTTCTCGCTTGAGTTCCCGATGGGGCGCTCTGGAGGGACCCATGGGGAGGCGCCGTGAGAGGCGGGGCCCGAGGCCTCTAGGGGCTGGGGGTGACCAGAGAGGGCACAGCACACAACGACACGGCACAGCACCCACGACACGGCACGGCGCGGAGCGGCAGCAGCCCACCACGGCGACAACACAGCACGGCACCAGAAAGAGACACGGCACCACACGGCAGTCACAAAACGAACACGGCACGGCACCAACCGACACGACACAGCACCCACGGGGCACGCGCGCGGAACAGCGAGGGGGACGGCGGGGACACAAACGCACAGCGCGCGGACGACAATATGATTCATGTAGAGCCACGCATTGACAAGTAGCGGCGGGGCGAGGAAGCAGAAAGAGAGCGACGCACGCCGAGAATACTGCGATAGTTACCAGCACGGCTCCACAATCTTGCCTAGATGCCGCTGGCGATAAGCCTTTCGGTCGGCACTGCTACGATAATAACTCTTCGTGTGGGTGACGCAGCACTTCCGGATTTCACAAAGCAAAAACTCTAAATCAAGTAGCGAGAACAAAGGCACACCGAAGAAACCGCGCTGGCCCATCAGCGACCTGAATTTTGCCCTCAGCTTCATACCAAAGTTGGAGTGGTACAACATGGAGCACAAAACCGCGCAGACTTTCGAGCGTTCGAAACTTGCGTCTGCTTGTTGTCTCGGCAACATTTCCCTGAGTTTCTGGGTCTCCGGGCCTGCCTTCTGAAGCATGCGATCAAGCGTTACACCAGTGCCCCAGCCAGCAACCCAAGAACGCTCTAGCTTCGTTGCTGCAGCATGCCTCGCCGTAGCACGCACGCAAAGCTCTGCAGCAAAAGCTAAACAGAACTGCGCCTTGAAAGGGCCGATCCCAGGTGCTTTCGTGAAGAATTCGTACAATGCCTCAGGAGTGGAATCTAAAACAGCAGCGTCTTCAAGCGTAGCTGTCTCAACACTTGCTGCCGAGCTCTTTGCCGAAAGTTTGGTTTGGGAGAAATGGCGCCTGATAACATTGCATATCGCTACATCGTCATAGAGAGCCGCACAATCAGACCTGATGTTCTGCGATGTCTTATCCATCTTAAAAAGGGTACGGCATGTCCTGCGGCCCCAAACACCAATATGAAAATAAGCCCCATCATGGGCTTCGCCGGTACCGAAATCCCGATCTATCATTGCGTCCGCTACACTCTCGACCTCATCATGCGCAAAGTTGTCAAAGCATCGCTGCGCTGCCTCCACGCCGGTAACACAAGTTGGACAAAGTTTCAACCCCCTGTGCTCCCAACGCAACTTGAGGTCAGTGTAAGCTGCCGGGCCGACGATGGTATTAACATTTTTTGAACCTTCCTCAATGCTCAAAAAGATTTGATCACAGCATAAGCATAACAAACGCTTGCCATCACTACATGACGTCATGCGAAATTTAGCATCCGCCTTCTCAGCCGTGCCGTCCTCATTATCATCCGATCCCTCATCCAACCGGCACCTCTTTGAAGCATTACCCCGGGTCGACTCAATGGGAGAAGGGTTTTTCGAAGGCAATGTCCTCTTCAACGGCGTCCCGCCAAGCACTGCCATGGCAAACAACGGGAACTGTCTTTTCTGGGCCGAAAATCACTATACGTCAACGGACGCCGACGACGACGACGACGACGACGACGACGACGACGACGACGACGACGACGACGACGACGACGACGACGAGACGACGACGACGACGGCCCGACGAGGAGGGCCACGACGGCCCCGCGGGACCCTCGGGGTCCCAGACCCACTGGCTAGGAGCTAATTTTTCGAGCAGCGCCCTGCGCCGACGACCAGCGACGCCGACGACGCCGACGACGACAAACGACGAGGACTACCGACGACAGACGACGACGACCAACGACAAACAACGACGACGACGACGACGACGACAGACAACGACGACGACGACGACGGCGGCGGCGGCGGCGACGACGCCGACGACGACGACGACGACGACCGACGACCGACGACCGACGACCGACGACGACGACAATGACGACGACGCCAACGACGACGACGACGACGACGACGACGACGGACGACGGACGATCGATGACCGACGACGGCGACGACGACCGACGACAAACAACGACGACGACGACGACGACACTTCGACGACGACCGACGACCGACGACCGACGACCGACGACGACGACGACGACGACGACGACCGACGACAAACAACGACGACGACGACGACGACGAGAGACAACGACGACGACGACGACGGCGGCGGCGGCGACGACGCTGACGACGACGACGACGACCGACGACCGACGACCGACGACCGACGACCGACGACGACGACAATGACGACGACGCCAACGACGACGACGACGACGACGACGACGACGACGACGGACGACGGACGATCGACGACCGACGACGGCGACGACGACCGACGACAAACAACGACGACGACGACGACGACGACGACGACGGACGACGGACGACGGACGATCGACGACCGACGACGGCGACGACGACCGACGACAAACAACGACGACGACGACGACGACGACGACGACGACCGACGACCGACGACCGACGACCGACGACCGACGACGACGACGACGACGACGACGACGACGACGACGACGACGACGACGACGGCGACGACGACGACGACGACGACGGCGGCGGCGGCGGCGGCGGCAGCGGCGGCGTTGGCGGCGCGAGGCGGCGGCGAGGGAAGAGGAGGAGGAGGAGGAGGAGGAGGAGGGGGAGGAGGAGGAGGACGGGCCGAAGGCCACGATTATACATGCGCCACTGATCCCACCAGCCTTTTAGGGCGTGGGTGGTCTAAAGAGTTTCCTCTTCCAAACCCGTTCTGCCC
Source organism: Prorocentrum cordatum (assembly GCA_963575745.1). NCBI lineage: Eukaryota > Dinophyceae > Prorocentrales > Prorocentraceae > Prorocentrum > Prorocentrum cordatum. The sequence continues at coordinate 231,138 of CAUYUJ010001447.1, read as the reverse complement.
CATCTGGGAACGGTTTACCCCTCCCCCTACCCCCTCCCGTGGACCTGGACGGGAGGGTTCGCGACGCGTTGGAGCGTCCAAGATGGCCCAAGACGGCTCCAGGAGGGCCTTGGAGAGCCCAAGATGGCCCAAGATGGCCCAAGACGGCTCCAAGACTGCTCCAAGAGGGCCTCCCTTCTCCCGTCAGCTCTCCTGGGCATCGTTTCTGGATGGGCTGGTGGGGATACGCGAGGCGTCGAGAATTTTCCGCACATTCAAAGGAATCGAATGTTTCGGAATCCCACCTGTACCGATCGCACGGGCGCCGCCCCAGGCGTCTGCCGCCTCTGGCCCGTCGGAAGGACGGATAGACGGGCGCGCCCCTCACGCGGCCACCAAGGCCTCGCGGGCCAAGCCAATCCGCCACCGCTCACCGCCGCGGCCCGCGACCGTAGACGAGACGAAGATTGAGGCACCTCCGCAGCAGCGCCGTCGCTGGATCCTGCGGTTCCGCCGCCGCGGGTGGCGCGGGCGGGGCAGGTGGCACCGCCGCAGGTGGATCCGCCGCAGGTGGATCGGGCGTCCGAGGCGCGCATTCGAATGCGGCGCTCCACGCCCAATCCACGCACGCCCCCTCGATGACGGCGGCGGAAGCAGGTGGCGGCTGCGACGGCGGCGCCGCCGCCCCCTCCTGAGGCGGCGCTGCCCCTTCCTGAGGCGCCGCCGCCTCCTCCTCCTCTGCGATGAAGTCGTCGAACCTTTCGTCCACGAGGGCCAGGTCGTCATGGTCGCTCGGCTCGACACTCGGATCGTCGGCGGGATGGAAGTCTTCCAAGACAGGGTCGCCATCTTCGGGCGCGTACTCCGGGATGATGTTGACGTTCCGCCGAGCGGACCGGAACAGCGTGCCCTCCGCGAAATGCTCCTTGGCCGACTGCAGAAGCGCATCTTCCGCCTCTGGGCTCCCAGGTGCGATCCGCTGCCACGCCGACGCCCTGGTGCGACCCGCGGTGGGCCCCGTGGACAAGTGCATCAAGGAACCTGACACCCAGCTGCACAGCAGTGGCTTCAGCGCGGCTAACTTCTTCGTAAGAGTAAAAGTCAAGTCTCCCTTCATGCTGCCCACGATCTGCCTGGCGAAATGCCGCCCTGTCTCCAAAGACAACCGCTTCTTGAACGCAAACATGTAGGACCGGTCGAGCGGCTGTAACTCGTGCGTCATGTTCGGGGGAATGAACACGAGTTTGACCCAAGGGAATGCCTCCTGCCGCATCTCGCGGAATTCGGCCGATATGTGCACGGGCGCCACGCCCAGAAGAAGGAGCCACGGTTTCTGGGCCCCGTCGGGGTTCATGAAACCATCCAGCCACTGGAGCAGCTCCTTCATCGTGTCCGTTGTGGCCCAGTGGTTCTCGGTGCACGTAACCTGCACATTGTGCGGCATCGGCCCCAACGGCAAGCTCGCAGACGTCGTGCCGTTGAAGATGATCTGACCGATGAGCTCGGGGAGCGGCCCTGGGACCATCGGGCAACACACGGTGCAGGTGACCTGGCGGCGATCATCCCCAGACCAGCGGGCATCCTGGCCTCGCTTCCCCCAGCCGCGCTTTCCCACTGGCAGAACGCGCAAGCTCGTCTGGTCCACGTTGACCACGCGGTCCCATGGAATCCCGCTGTCCCTAAGTGTCCACACCACCTTTTCCTGCAGGTTGCGCTGCAAGTCCGCGAGCACGACAGGGTCGATCCGCTTCTCGGCGGGGCCCGACGAAGTCTTGTAGCTCATCCCCTGGTCTCCGAGCTCGCGCAGGAAGCCCTTCGTCCAATTGATGCTCACAGTGGTCTCGATGCCCAGGAGGAGGAGCTGCTCGTGCACGATTTCCCCGGCGATCCCGGCGCTGATTGGAACCTGCTCCGTGACGGCCAGCAGCGCCTCAGCCACAGCAGTCACCGCGATTGGGGACAACTTTCGAGGGCGCCCGCGATGATCCTCCTCTGGAGGTTTTAACTGCCAACGCCGCGGCGTGTCTACATGGACGTCGTTGAAGATCTCAGGCGCCAAATGCTGGGCGTGCCTCAGGCATCGCAGGAGTGCCCAGCCGTACCGCTTGTTCTGGAAATCCGAAAATTCCAAGAACCATTCCTTCGCGATCGGGTCGACCGAATGTTTCTTCCGCTTCAGTTCTGGCTCCCCCTGTGGTTTTTTAGCAGGCCGCTTGGGCGTGACTGGGCCGGCGTCGTGAGGCGCCGGGACGGCGCCCTCTGGCGCGGCAGCTCCATTGTCGTCAGTCGCAACAACCTGCTCGACGACAGGCTCCCCCGCGTCGACGAGCACGCTCGATTCTACTGCTACCCGCTGGAGTTCGTCCTGTAATCGTTCCTGCTCGCCTCTCACTGGCATCCCCTTCTCCCACGACAGTGGTGCTTCCTTTGTGTACACGTCGGCAGGTAGCCTTCGCTGCCGGATGCAATCGTATAGCGCGGCCTCGTACAACTGTTGACGGGAAGGGCGCCCTGGCTTTCTGCGTGCCGTAGCCTGGGGCCACGCCAAGCCTATGCGAGATGCATCGGCCCTGCACTCCGCTTGCCACGCCGCCTCCACCGCCAATCGGTCCTCCCGAGACTCCCGCGCCTCCCTGCGGGGCACGAGAAACGCATCCATGCTAAATCATGCTTGGGCCAAAACGGCAGCTGAAACGAGGGGGAGGGTGTCGCGCATAGTAACACTGATAGCATTCACATGAAGACTCCGAATCGCACTCCTGCCGCTCTTGGGCGCTCTTGGGCTCGGTCGCGCGGATTTTTCCAGATGCCAAGGGGCCCCATGACGGGCCAAAAGGGCCCCAAGAAGCGCCCAAGAGGCCTCCAAGACGGCCCAAGAACCTTCCAAGACGCCCAAGATGGCCCCAAGACGGCTCAAGAGGCCTCCAAGAGGCCCCAAAAGCGCTCCAAGAGGCCTACCAAGGGGGCTCCAACAGGCCGCTCCGACAGGCCCAGAATTCCATTCCCGGGCCACATTTTGGATGCCCGGAGCCAACTGTAGGCCACTTCCTGGTCTTCGAGTTCCCAGAACTCCATTCCCGGGCCACATTTTGAATAGCCGGAGCCAACTGTAGGCCACTTCGTGCTCTTGGACTTCCCAGAACTCCATTCCTGGGTATGATTTTGAATGCCCGGAGCAAACTGTAGGCCACTTCGTGTTCTTCGAGTTCCCAGAATTCCATTCCCTGGCCACATTTTGAATGCTGAGGCAGGCTGATGCTGAGGCTGAGGCAGGCTGAGGCAGGCTGAGGCTGAGGCCGAAGCTGAAGGCAGACTCAGGCTGAGGCTGATGCAGGCTGAGGCTGAGGCTGAAGCAGGCTGAGGCTGATGCAGGCTGAGGCTGAGGCAGGCTGAGGCTGAGGCTGAGGCTGATGCAGGCTGAGGCTGAGGCAGGCTGAGACTGAAGCCGAGGCTGAAGGCAGATTGAGGCTGAGGCTGAAGCAGGCCGAGGCTGAGGCAGAGGCTGAGGCAGGCTGAGGCTGAGGCTGAGGCAGGCTGATGCTGAGGCAGGCTGAGGCTGAGGCTGATGCAGGCTGAGGCTGAGGCAGGCCGAGGCCGAGGCTGAAGGCAGACTGAGGCTGAGGCTGAAGCAGGCTGAGGCTGAGGCTGAGGCAGCTGAGGCTGAGGCTGAGGCAGGCTGAGGCTGAGGCAGGCTGAGGCTGAGGCAGGCTGAGGCAGGCTGAGGCTGAGGCTGAGGCTGAGGCAGGCTCAGGCTGAGGCAGGCTGAGACTTGAAGCGAGGCTGAAAGGCAGATTGAGGCTGAGGCTGAGGCAGAGGCCAGGCTGAGGCTGCGGCCTGAGGCAGGCGATGCTGGGCAGGCTCGAGGCTGAGGCTGAGGCGGAGGCAGGCTGAGGCTGAGCAGGCTGAGGCTGATGCCGAGGCTGAAGGCAGACTGAGGCTGAGGCTGAAGCAGGCTGAGGCTGAGGCTGAGGCAGGCTGAGGCTGAGGCTGAGGCAGGCTGATGCTGAGGCAGGCTGAGGCTGAGGCTGAGGCTGATGCAGGCTGAGGCTGAGGCAGCCTGAGGCTGACGCCGAGGCTGAAGGCAGACTGAGGCTGAGGCTGAAGCAGGCTGAGGCTGAGGCTGAGTCAGGCTGAGGCTGAGGCTGAGGCAGGCTGATGCTGAGGCAGGCTGAGGCTGAGGCTGAGGCTGATGCAGGCTGAGGCTGAGGCAGGCTGAGGCTGAGGCCGAGGCTGAAGGCTGACTGAGGCTGAGGCTGAAGCAGGCTGAGGCTGAGGCTGAGGCAGGCTGAGGCTGAGGCTGAGGCAGGCTGATGCTGAGGCAGGCTGAGGCTGAGGCTGAGGCTGATGCAGGCTGAGGCTGAGGCAGGCTGAGGCTGAGGCCGTGGCTGAAGGCAGACTGAGGCTGAGGCTGAAGCAGGCTGAGTCTGAGGCTGAGGCAGGCTGAGGCTGAGGCAGGCTGAGGCTGAGGCTGAGGCAGGCTGATGCTGAGCCAGGCTGAGGCTGAGGCTGAGGCTGAAGCAGGCTGAGGCTGAGGCTGAGACTGAGGCCGAGGCCGAGGCTGAAGGCAGACTGATGCTGAGGCTGAAGCAGGCTGAGGCTGAGGCTGAGGCAGGCTGAGGCTGAGGCTGAGGCAGGCTGAGGCTGAGGCTGAGGCAGGCTGAGTCTGAGGCAGGCTGAGGCTGAGGCTGAGGCTGAGGCAGGCTGAGGCTGAGGCAGGCTGAGGCTGAGGCCGAGGCTGAAGGCAGACTGAGGCTGAGGCTGAAGGCTGAGGCTGATGCAGAGGCAGGCTGAGGCTGAGGCAGGCTGATGCTGAGGCAGGCTGAGGCTGAGGCTGAGGCTGAGGCAGGCTGAGGCTGAGGCAGGCTGAGGCTGAGGCCGAGGCTGCAGGCAGACTGAGGCTGATGCAGGTGCAGGCTGAGGCTGAGGCTGAGGCAGGCTGATGCTGAGGCTGAGGCTGATGCTGAGGCAGGCTGAGGCTGAGGCTGAGGCTAATGCAGGCCACTGCGACTGTCATCGCGAATGCGACTACGACTGCGAGAACAGCAGAACTCTACAACTGGATTCTCAGCTGAATCTTAAGGGGGATGCTTCCAGATATGCTCCTACACATCGCTGTTAGGTTGCTTTGCCGGGATAATTTCATAATGTGTTTCAATGTTTTTGGGTTTCTCGCCTTTTCGAGTTTCCGACGCCCCAAGACAGACCAGGAGGTCCCAAATACCGCCCCAAGAAAGCCCAAGAGGCCCCCAAGAGGGCCCAACACGGCCCAACTGGGCTCCAAAACTGCCCATGAGGCGCCCAAGACGGCCCAAGCGAGCCCCAAGAGAGCCCCAAGAGGGGCCCAAGAGGGGGAACACGAACCGACATTTCGAGACTTCCGCCCCAAGCAACCCCCAGGAGGCCACAAGATGCGTCCTGGAGACCCCAAGAGGCCCCCAAAAGGCCCTACGCGGCCCCCAAGAGCCAGGAGGCCCAAAAAGAGGCCCCAAGAGGCCCCCAAACGGCCCCCACGAGACTTCAAAACTGCCTCCAAGAGGCTCCCGAAAGGCCCCCCACGAGATCCCAACGAACACCCAAGAGGCCTCCAACCTACAACCCAGGCACGGTGGCGGGATGGGCCGAAGGCCACTTGACCGACAAACGCGGAGTATGGAACGGAGGGGGGGAAGGGAGCGAGGGGG